>CM056955.1:23224725-23824725 GCA_029856935.1 Cyclocarya paliurus | reverse complement strand
TACATGCAAAAGAAAGCGAGTGATATAGAGAAAGAGCTTTGTTACTCATCATCCTCACACACCACATATCACACTTATTTTTATTATTTTTATTTTTTAAAATTTTTTTTGGTTGTATTCTTCATAAACTAATTGATTTCATCTACTCATCATCCATAGATCACACATTTGGTAAGAGAAAAAATAAAAATTTATGTGTGGTGTGAGAATGATGAGTAGATTTTTTCATAGAGAAAGGTTTCCAAAAAGAGTGCAAGAAAGCCCTAGTCAAGTACTTGAAAGAAATCTCAAAGTTGGTAAGTGATCTACCTTAATGATTTGATGGATGAAAGAGCAAGAATATTGAGTATGGATTCTTGTTAATATGAAGGTTTAAATACAAAAAGATATAATATGCATGCCCGGGTATAGGTCTCAATGAGAGTGTCGTAAGTTTTGTTTCGAGGTTATTAAAATGATCATGATATGTTATATATTGAAGTTAAAAAGATCAAGTGAAGATTAGTTACAACATGCCATGATAAGTATTGAAGTAATATATTGAGGATATCATCAATCATACCTCGGGTTACTAGTGCTTTATGATGCTTTTGCTTACAAATGTATGAGTCACATGAAAAAGTTGGTCTATAATTCAAATTGATTATAGCATCATAAAGGAATTTGCATGATCACTTAGCATGATTTATTTGGTATGTAGCATACATATATGCCATGGCTTAGACAAAGAATAACATGATGCAAGGTACTAGAAAGTTGTATATGGAAGTTATAAGATCATTTGGAATAGTAAGGTCTAAAGCATTGATAGATTAAGTATGATTTTTAAATGCCTATTAAGATTCTAACTTGTAACACATCTTTTGTTTTAGCCATTACCTTCTTAAAATCAAGAATTTTGTAAGTTGGTCTCTAACTTACTCCTGGATAATGTTTATATGACTTTGTGTAAACAACCCATTCATGTTATAAATGCTATTTTGATCATGAAATGTCTTGCAATATTTTATGAGCATTCAGTCACTATATGACATGTGTTAGTTATTATGCAATTTTGCATAAACAAGTACTCTTTGGCATGAAGAATGAAAATATGACATTTTACATGAAGTGTGAAACCAGTTACAAAAAGAAGCACATGTCATCAAACATGTTTGTCATGACCCAATGCTAGGATGAGGGATTAGCCTAGTGGAACTCATTTACCCACTCTAAAATGATTAAAAATGGAGTGGTAACTCCTGAGTTTATGAAGAATAGTCAACAAACTTCAATTGGTTCCTCTTTAAAGGATTCTTGGGTGTTGTCATATAAATATGGAACCTAACGCTCGTGGATGTTCATGTCATGGAAAGTTATGATCAATATCTATCTACGCAGCTCTAATAACATTGTCCCAAAAGTTGGGCTACAGTAACCAAAAGGCACTCATGGTGCAAAATGGGGAGCCGTGATGTTACCATATGATTAAGAAAGAAATGAAATCAAAAGAAAAAGAAAAAGTATGAAATTCTGTCTGTAAGAAAATGTTTATCTGAATTCTCTGAAAGATGTTGAGGCATTTGGATGAACAAGCAAATATTATCTCTGCATATCATGCATTCACTTCATGTTTATTATTTGTCATGTATGTGTTATCTTTATGTATGTTGGTTGTTAACTTACTGCGATTTCAAGGAATCTAACTCTATTATTCTCAACTATCATTCCATTTTGGATGATAAAAGTTGTAGCAGGACCAAATCATGGTGATGAATGCGAACCCTTCTGAGAATGATTGAAGCAAAGTTAGATCCCAACCGCCAGCTAGAGTTGACTGTGATTTTTTGGAGATGGTTCTATAGGCCATTCAGCACATCATAGAGATCTCTGAATTATGTTCTATTTGAAACCTCGTTAACCAAGATTTAAATAAGAGATGTAATCTCCATTTGTTAATATGTTATGTGCACTCCCCATACTATGGAAAATTAATGAGGTGTGAAGGATGGTCATTTCTATAAAATTTTATGCTTTCAGTCATTCTGGTACAAAAATTTTTATGACTCACAATTTCGCTGTGACTATTAGTTACTGCTATATAGGTTACATTGCATATTATCTATCATGAATGGGATATGTAACCGGGTGTTGTATGTCCTGATACTCAATGTACTGATAGAGCTTACTTGACTTTTACAGTGTACTATCTAAGATTGAAACCCGAACCATAGCGGAATCGCAACCTAATGCAGAAAGGTATCCCAACGTATTAATAATAACTTGTACACATACATAACCAACCAACTAACAAAATTATATAACCCGAAACTAAAGTTCAAAGTGCACCCATAAACAAAATAGTCCATCCTGTTGCCTTGGGTTTATAATGGCCCAAGAACAACATCCATGCACTACACCAATAGATAAACCCAACCTCCTTGGGTTCGCTTAGATTTAACCTCAACACATATCATGGTTTACAACCATACTCTCAACAAATCAGACCACCAACCCACACTTTTACATTCCTTCCTTCCTTCCTCCGACCACGACAATCATAAGATTCACGAAAATCATAACATCAACTCACATATCTGGACAACCCAACTTGCACTAGGCAACACTCCTAAGATTCACGAAAATTTAGTTGTGTTTACAAGGTTAAAGCTCAAGAGTATCTTACCCAATCTCGAAGCGGTGGTGCGTAGGAGTAGAGAGTGAGGCAACATTGCTTAGAGATGGTCCATGGTGGTCTGAGGTACTTGGTAAGATGAGGCAGCATAACCCACTATGGTTGCCTCTATTGATCAAATGAGTTATCCTACAACACAGAAAGAGCGAAATAAGATGGAGAGAGAGAGAGAAGAGAGAACCCGAGTGAGAGAGAGAGAGAGAGATAAAAATGAGAGGTTGATGGAGGGAAACCAAAACCTAATTGGCAAGGGGCAGCGGTGACTAGGGGAGGGTGGTTTTTTTCGTGAAATGACAAAGTGCTAGCTAAAGATGGGCTAGAGTGTGAAATAATGTATTTTTTGGGAGAGGGGTGGGGGAAAGAAAGAAACAAAGATGGATGGGGAGTGCTGCTCGTCACAGGGGATCTATAGGGCGAGACTTGGTGCCGTAAAGGCCTTCCAAGGTGGCCACTGCGAGGTGGTGATGCAAAGCATGATAATGGGGGTGCGAGAGAGAGAGAGAGAGAGAGAACACGAGAGATAGATAGGGTTAACTTGGAGAGAGATAGAGAGATATAGAGATAGAGAAAACATGAGTGGTGGATAGAGGGCTTACCAACATCGGCAATCGGGATAGTGAGGTGGTGCCTCAATGCACCACAATGTGGCAGCAACGGCTTGGCAATAGAGAGAGGGAGAGGGAGCAACTGTGAGAGGGAAACAATAGAGAGAGTAGAGCGTTGAGTGAGGTTCGTGTAGAAGAGATCGTGTTTGTGGGATGGAGGAGGCTACACAGTGTTAGAGGGAAGAAGCTGGTGAAGAGAAAAAGAAGAAGGAAAACAATGTAGGGTTTGGGACGGCTCAGGCCTAGGCATAAAACACTTGTTTCTCATACTTGTGTTTTGTTTTAAATCTTTCTAGGTTGATATTTCGATTTAGGACAAAATTTACCCGAGGAATATAAATCTTGGTAAGTTTAGGAGTTTGTATTCAAAATCCTTATTTTAAGGGAAAAATCGTAATTTTCCCAAAGTACTTTGAAAAAATTACAATTTTGCCCCTAAAATAGTAAGTTTTTGTTTTATAGTGAGATATTCTAACTTTAGAAAAATATCTCATTTCAGTTCGCATTCATTTACGCTTTGTTTCAAGTTACGTGACATAACTATAAGTTAGTTTCTAATTTACTGTTGGTGTATTTAAGTATGTGTGGTGGTAAGAAATTATTTCACTTTTATTTGGATTATTATAAATTATTATAATATGTCATGCCATATCACTTATTACTATACATGTTTATTTGTTACATGCCATGAATGCCATGTCCCATCATTTAGTATGTCATGAAATATTTTCAAGTCATTTGGAGTATTTTATTTTTATCATGACCTCAAATGCTAAATTGAGGTGTTATCCTAGTGGAACTGCTTTGTCCATGCTTGAGTGTTTAAAGTAGTTTGTAGAATCCCCTAGTTGACAAGGTAAAGTCAAAAGACTTCGAATGAGACATAAGTAATTGGTTACCCAATGCCGGTGGTGCCAGCTACAAATTGAACAATTTTATCAGTTCTATTATCATGATGTCCTAATAGCCGGTGCAAATGATTTTGATGTGTTGCGATACAGGTAGGAGAACATTGCCCTTTTGGAGTCATGGAGCATCTAGAGGTCACTTTTAATCAAACACGCATATGTTAACAAGGTCTCAAGCTCATGTCAATTCATGTCAAGTCATGTTATTTTCAAGTCAAGTTCATGCCATGTTATTTTCAAGTCATGCCACGTATGTCCAAGTTCATGTCATGAAGCATATATGTCATTTACTGTCATGCATGCCTATTCATACTATTGGTAGCTTAGGAGTTTTACTTGCTGAGATTTTATAAATCTTTTTTGGTAGACCATCCCACTATTTTCCCCTTATTGTGAGTGGTATTGAAGGAATTTTGTGGGGGAATCATGAGCCGCCATGGATACCATATTGTGAAGAGTTTCTCATCTTTGAGAATTGCTTTGTATTAGCTAACCATTTTATGGAAGTCACTTCAACGCTATTAGATGAGATCATGGAAATTTTGGGAAGTGTAGGATAAGCATTAGGATTTCATAACATGTACTCATCATTTATGTCTTGAGGTTCAAGTGGGCCCATGTTTTAAGGACCCTACTTTTGTTTATGAATCATCTAACTTAGTCTTCTGAATGAATTATGTGACTTTTAGTTTGTATGAATATGATGGAGTTATGATTATGTTTTGGGTTATAGTGTTCTGCTATGTTGCGTATTTCTAAAAAACATTATCCCCTTCTTTTATTACATAGCCTTACATGCATGCTAGGTGAATTGCTTCTTTAACTATCATGAACATGGGTATGTGACCTTATGTTACATGTCTCGACATTTCAAGCTCAGTCAAGTTCCAGGTGGAGCTTGCAGGCATCACAATAGGTTGCCCTTACGTAGACATGAAGTTGAAGAAGGAAACTCAAGAAATGAAGGATGACGTTATGAGCATACAAGAAAATATGGCTACGACACAAAGTCAACAGAAGAGTTACGGTGACACTTGAAGAAGAGACTTACCATCGAGGAATGAATTGTTATGATATGTTTGCACATGACATGAGTGGTACATAAAAATTGGCTATCAATAAACTGGCTTGAATAATATTTATATATAAGCTGATCTGTGATGATCCTAATTTGTGATCAAATTACTTACCTCATAGCGCTATTTCCTGAATCTCACTTCGCAACTCGTCACCTATATAAAGTATTAAACGTCACTAAATCTATCTAGGAACCATATCCTAATATCCTACTTAATAAAATTCATAGTCTAAGAGATATTCAAATAAATATTTTGCTTAACACTATAAACAATAAATCCTGATATTTTTAAATTACTTAAAATACTAATAACATATTATAACTTAATAAAACACTTGGGTTAAGTCATAAAAATTTAAATTCTTAAAATAGATTTACTTTCTTAACATAATTATTTAATCTTCTAAGAAATATAATAATTATCAATATTATTTAAGTACTCTTAACATATTTCTTTATTTTCTATTTAAAGTATAACATAATAATTTTCATTAAACTTCTATTAAATACATAAAAGAATATTAACAAAATATTAGGTTTGATAGTATACTTTAAAAAAATATATTTTAAATTCCTGAAACACTTTCTTATAACAATGATCTTATGATTCATATAATTATTTAATAAAATATAACTAAACTTTGAATCATTAAGCTTAATAAAATCAATAAATATTATTGAAACATAATAAAATCAGTCCAATTTAAAATTACAAATCTTATCATAGTATATGTCTAATTAACCTCAAACTTAGCCCACAAGAAATTAACCCATCGGATTTAAACATCAAACAAATTAAAACTAAGCCCAAATTTACATTTAAAACATAAACTTACAAATAAGCCTAGTGTGCATATGGCCCACGGCCCGATTGTGAACTCATGTGATACATACGTATTCGGCAGATGCAAAGGGGACGTGCAGTGCATCGGAATAAAGTGCCATGCGAGAGAACAACAAAGGCTCACTGAGAGAGGGGTATGCGACGGGGACGGGCTGAGGCGGCTCTGGGTGGCTGGGAGTGAGGCAACGCGGCTGGGTTCCTGGACTGGGTGGTGCGACGCCGTGAGAGAGAGAGAGTTTAGAGAGAGTGCTGTCACTGAAACAACCAAGAGAGAGAGGAGGTTGGACAACGGTGAGCTTATCGGAACAAAATGGGCTCGACGGGGCAAAGATGGCCAGCGGTTTCTGTGGCTGTTTCCGGTGGGGTGGCCAACTTGATTGAGGGAGGAGGGTTCTCGGCTGGTTCGGTTGATGCTCTGTTTTATGGGTGCAAAAACAGGGGCTATGGTTCACGTTGGCTGGGGGAGTGGAGGTGCCGAGGGTGATGGTTGGTGCTAGGGAGGCGACGTGGAGGAGTTTGGGGTGGTTTCCGTGTGGGTGGCTGCTGGTTACTGGGAGGGAGGCTTCGGTGGTGCTAGGCAGCGATGATCCGAAGAGTGAAGCTCACGGGTTGCTTTTATAGGCCATGTGAAGAGGTTACGTGGTTCATAAGGAATTTGGATAGAGTTTGGAGTTGGAAGTTGGTTGCAACTAGGAGACTTAATCCTACGAGGATACAAACACTAAGAGATCGATACACAACTGAGGGAAAGAGGTGTACGTGATGTGCATGTGCATGTGAATGTGAGTGGAGACGTGCGGGGTGGAGAAGCCGAACGTGAACTGGGTTGGTTTTCCTAATTGGAGTTTATTCAACTAGAGGATAAGGATGGTCATACGAAATAGGAAGTAAAAAGGTAGAAGAACTCTACCAATAATACACCATTCGAATCATAGTAAAACACTAAAAATAGAAAATGATAATAAAAATAATTAATAATAATAATAATAATAATAATAATAATAATAATAATAATGATAATAATAATAATAACAATAGATTATTTCTAGTTTATAAAAAAAAATATATAAAACTTATCCTAATCTTAGGGTCGGGTTGTTACAAAACACCAGTACAATTTATGAATTGGAAGAAACAAAAGTTAAAATCCAAGACAATACCCTTGGTAAAGATGTTGTAGGGTAGCCTAACAGCCCAAAAGATCATTTGGGAACACGAAAGCTTTATAAGGGAACATTTCCCTATTTATTCGGGTTTGAGTAACTTGGTAGTTTTTTTTTTTAAAGAAGCGGATCACCCTTCATTAAGATAGGACATACAACTCTGACTTGAAAACAAGTCAATTACAAACATTTAATAGCTCCCAAGAACACATACGTGTCTGACAGGGTCTAATCCAGACGGCACATCTCTAAAGACCTAAGTCTTAGAGAGATACCACCTCTGTACACGACAGAGGTTAAAAAGCCCCCATACCCCGACAAAGCAGGGTAGGGTTCTCCAAACCCCACCATTCGACAGCGCGGAGGGGGGACTTCTTTTTGGATTTTTATTAATATAAAAACAACATTACATAAAGGAAATTACAAACAAACAAAGTTACAAAAACACTATAATGACATGAGTACTACACAAACAGCCACTGCAAAAATAGTACCCAAAAGAGGCTGCTGTAGTGCGTGTAGCTCACGCGCCAAACTGGGCGGGAACCGGGGACCGATCTTGGAAGTACTGGACTCGCTGATTCCAGAAAAGTCGCGCGTGACGGCGTCAGAGAAGTCTCCGGTGGCGCGTACAGGCCATGCACCCGAGAGCTCCGGAAGCTTCGACCCGTGCGTGCGGACCACTCGCCGCTCCGTTTGACGCCGCGATCGGTGGTTTAGAAGATCGACAGCTGGGGGACACCATGGCGTGGCGCATTCTGGCCTGAGCTAGCTGGAAAGTCCGAGATCGGGGGTTCACCGTACGAGACCTGAAAAAAAAAAATAAAGAAACAAAGAAAACACACAGAGAACACAAAGACAGCTGCAAACGAGGAGGAGGGGAGAGGGAGGAGGGAGGGGGAGAGGAGCCGAAGCTCCCCCCCCCCCCCCCCCCCCCCCCGTTCGGCTTCAGAAACGGGTGTTTTCTAGAGAGAGAGGGTGTTTTCTAGAGGGAGAGGGTGTCAATCGGTTTTGGAAAAATACATTTTAATCGAGTAACTTGGTAGTTGTCCTTATTAAATGGGGGCATTAAATACTATTTGGCCATTTGCTAGACACAATATATATATATATATATATATATATATATATTTGTCAAATTTGTCTGATTCCGTAGTATGCCCATTCAAGTATTCTAAGTAATAATGCCTTAATCAAAGCTAAGAGTACTGCACACAAAGTCATTCCACCACTTGAGGTAATTAGGTAATTCAACCAAGTAAGGTGTGAAGTAGTGCATGCAACTATGAGAGGAACAACAATGAGCCAAGGAAGCACATCAATTAGTAATGAGCAGGATTACCAGACACTGCAATGAAACTACTACAATGAAGTCATGCTAACCCGGCTGGCCAGACCCCATTAAGTAAGGCTTGCAACACGAGAATGAGAACTCCTAAGGGAAGGAGAAATGAGGTGCACTATCCACCTAGAGGCAGAGTCTAGTAGGGCAATAGAGGCCAAAGTACGATTTGTAAGAATGTTTCATCAAGAACAAGGTGAAAGAGAACTAACGGAAGGATCCCCCAAGCAAGCAGCAAGAAGGATTAGACTAGCACACGATCGTGAATGCCTATATTGACTACCTGTAGAACAACATGTCTATGACGCCCCCAAATTCTGCTTGGGATCGGACAGACTTTGAAGCTTCGAAACATGTAACACAAGGTTATCTTCTCCCGTTCTTGATAGATAAGATCTAAGGCACCTAGCATGCATCTAACAGTATGTAATATACAAAGTGGATAATTTTTTTCATTCGAACAATACTATGTACCATTAAGTCATATATCCCATACGATTCATAAATTCATAACTTATTGATACCTGCAATGATACAAAGTTGCTTCTTCATGATTGTATTATAAATAGGTACTGGAGATAGTGCTCCAAAAGTACAGTACTAAAAGCATAACTACTAAGCTAGTTCGCTGAGCTGCACACGCAACTCATTGGGACTACCAAGGGATATTTGATTATAAATCTCAGTAAGTTAACAACTAACTTAAACTAGCAGTATACAGATGCATGCATGACAGTAGAAATGACATGAATGCTGACATGAACATAAATCAGCATGACATGACTTGGTAAATAGCATGATATGTGGTGACAAAAATAGAAAACAGACATGGACTCCAAAACTGACAAGAATTGATATTGAACATCAATTGAACATGAACTTGGAATCTTGTTTAACAAAAAAATGGTTAATTAAACATGAACTCTAGATGCTACAAAGGCCCCTAGAGCAATGTTCCCCGGCCGGTACCACATCTGTGAGAACCTGGACTTTGCCAAGTCTCCGTTCCTATTTTATTTGAAGGATTATTTTAGTTATTGGAGGATGTTAAGAGTTAGATGAAATCCTTAAGGTATATTCTATTTTTGGATCCTAAGAGTTCTAAATTTAGAAAGCCCATAAGAGAAAGGAGAAGAAAAAAGTCCAACAAGACCCACGTGGATTTCGGCCAACAAGATTAGCGTTAAGGCTTGGAAGCCCAAAGTGTTTTCTAAAGATAGGTGTAGGCACCACATGGCATAAGAAGAGCCATTTGATCTTTTCTAGAAAGGAACCTAGGGAAATGGCAAGTGTAACATTTGTCCAACATGCAGGAGGTTCTAGAAGGTGTGAGTGGAGGATGATGTCATCAAGATTAGGGCTTACATGCCACATGCAAGGATCCCTCTTTTTGAAATTGACACTTGTCAAGCATGGAGAAAGAGACCTTTGGAGATCTTACTTGAGAAGACAAAAAGACATGTTCTAGAAGAATGTTGGAAGAGCAAGAAAGGAGAGAGGGGGCGATGGCTAAGCATTGGGAAGGCCAAGGATCATGTAGGGAAGAGCTAGGGTTTCGGCTAACACAAGGAACACACACACTTGCCACGTGGCAACCATGCACATGAGCTGGAGTTCCAAGGAGGATTGAGTTATGTATTTTGACCCTTTTGCCACCAAGTACATTAAACCTAGACAAGTAAGGAAGGGCATAATGGGAAAGTAAGGCAAGAGAGGGTTTTGGTTGGAGGAGGCCACACGCAACTTGTGAAGAACGTCTTTGGCTTTCCAAAGTCATCCTAGGGAAGAGGAAGAGACCCTTTGTCTAAGATGCCAAGTGGCATCCATGCATGAGCATTTGGCATTTCAAGAAGGGATGGAGGCTCCATAAAAGGGCATTGCCCAAAATAGGGGCGGTCTTTTTGCTTAAGTTCTCAACCTTGTTTCTAGAGGATATTTGGCTACCACTATTTTCTCTCTTAGTTCTTACATTTTCTCACCCTTTATCACCAACCAAACGCCACCATTCTCTTCACCATTTCAAAAACCACCAAGAATACTTTTACAATCTTTCAGCTAGAGGAAGAACACAAGGAGGCACGAATCATTCCATCATTTCTTGCACATACAAATACGACCAAAAGGGAAAACAACACCAACAAGTTTCAGTTCTAGGGTTTTCCCACACGTACACACACTTTCACTTTAGAAACTAGGGTTTTTCTTCAAAAGAAGGAAGAACCCAAAAATATCATTTCATTTCGAGCTCTTGAATACGAAGTGAAGAGGGATTGAAGGTCACAACCACCACTTAGAAGAAATGCTAGGGTTTCTTGTCCTCAAGAGTTTAGGATTCTTGGGTTTTTTGTGGGAAATCATTTTTTGAAAACCCTAGATACACACATATCCACTCTTATTTAGAAGACTAGGATTTTTCTAGTTGTTTTCTAATATGTCTTGCATGTACTTTTCAGATTTTGCTATTTTATACTTCAATTTTTGTAAGTAAGCTTCCAACTTACTTTTGATAGCACTCATATATATTTCGTGAACTCTTGTTTGTTTATCATTGCTTGAATCTTGTTATATTGTTGTATCTATATTTGGTTTTGATAAAAACATGAGATGCTATGTTTTCATGAGGGTTTGTTGGAATGTATTTCGAATATGCCATGATTAGGGTTTCGATTCTGACATGTAAATGTGCTATGCATGCTCGTTTTGATATGTGAACGTGTAGAAGCATGAGAATATGCATTGAAAGATGTAAATCCATGTTTGGTGGATTTGTATGTTTTACCAAGGCCATATCAAGGGAATCTGAATCTGTTTTGGGTTTGGATAGGTCTGATTCAATTATGTTTACATGTACTCATCATATGATTGCATGTTCTAATGTTTTCAAGCCATATTGTAAGATGTACATTGAGAATTGGATTATATATGTTTCGGGTTGTACATGTTGCATGAGTATGATAAAGTGTAACATCATATGTTCATTTCTCATGCATGGAAGTCTATGCTTTCAAAAAGAAAAGAGACACCAAAGTACATTTTATCATGACCCCAAATGCTAGGATGGGGAAATGTCCTAATGGAACTCTCTATCCACTCTAGAGTATTTAAAGTGGAGTGGAGACCCCTGGGTCGACGACCTATAGTCGACAGGCCTCAAATGGTTCCTTAAGGAAAGGATACTGGAGTAGGATTGCACCTAAAGCTAGTGGGTGTTGTACGATGAAGGCAAAGTAAGCGAACTACCATAAAAAAATAAGTTGATGTTATGACGTAGTCACCTCGATCAAGTGGATCGTTGGTGGATGCGGTAACTAGTTGGAAACACACGGTGCTTAGGGGAGCTGTGAGGTATCCATCCATATGAATCATGAAATGAACAAGGCATTTGAGCTCCATGTTATGATATGCTATGATGTAACACCCCGCTCCCCAATAAAGACATTTTAGAATTTTTTGGGGAGCCAGTGTGCTACTACTAAACTTGACTAAAACGAGCCAGATGCAAAAGATTCCATAAATAAAATAAAAAGATTAATTAATGCTTAGAATCCAACATAGAGTCTGCAGAAGCACTTATAAAAAAAAATACGAAAGTCTCATGTGCTTATCAAAATAATTTACTTAAATCTGTCTAGGCCTCTGCCTCGCCTCTCGGGGTCAAGTCTTGTCCTGCAGTCTCATTCTCGTAAATGTCATCACCTGGGGTGGTTTAAAAACATGAAAATAAACTAAAATGAGTTGAATACTCAATAAGCACACATCATACAGAAAACATAATAAACATAAGGTTTTTTGAAAAACGTGCATACTCATAAATACATACGTAAATAACATGAACATGAACATGAATATGAGCTTATCTTTCACTTTTCATAGGCCGATACCCACTGTTGACCCCCGTGAGTTAGGGTTAGCGAATCTAAATAGATTCCGATTCCGCCCGTGGCCGCGGGTTGTGGAATCCATACATAAGGAAGACATATTGGGTGCACTACCAGCATGTACAACCTGGCAATGCAATATGCCCATAACATAGGTACTGTCTTCATATCATAACAGAGGCCGTTACGTATTTTATCATTCTTATTCCATCATAATCATACTTGCATACTTGTCATATCATAGCTTTCAAAAGAAATCACATACATTCTTGTCATGTCTTGTCATATCAAATCATAGATTTCAATTGAAATCACATTCTTCCATAACATGTTGTGATGCATGACTTCTCACAAAAAATCTTGACTTTTCATAAATATTTTAAATGCATAACTCCTTTCATAAAAATCATGAATTTTCATAAATAACTTAATGCATAATTATTTACATAAAATCATAGATTTTCATATTTTTATCATGTCTTGGGTACGTAAAAAGGGGCTTCCAATGGAGAGCGTACATGCATAACATTTCTATAAGAGACATGTCGTTTACCGTAAATACGTGTAAGGGTATGATCATACTACTTACCTTGCAGCTCTAATCCACTATTTTCCGCACGTAATCGATCACCTATACAATAAGCGTGTAATATCCGTAAATATTCCAATCGAACCCGTATTTAAATATTTAACTGTAAAATCCTAAAATTATCCTATTTTAATTCTTCAATACTTAAAGCTCTCCTAATCCCTAAAACACTATCATCTAGCTAAATTCATTGACAATTAATTATTAATCACTTACTCTAATTTTAACACGAATCTATTTAAGAAACAAGCATATCCCCCTTAAGAAATATAATCTTCGCTTTAATAAAATTATTATCAAGTCTAAAATAATTTAGAGTCCGAATATAGTCTAATAACATATTATAACTTAGTAAAATATTTGAGCTATTAAAATAAGTCATAAAAACCTCGATTATTAAAATAGATTTACTTTCTCATTATTAAAATAATTATTTAATTTAAAAAGGAAATCTAATAAATACTAATATCATTTAAAATACTCTTAACATATTTCTTAATTGTTCTATTTAAAATATAACATAAGAAATCTTAAAAATCTAGTTAAATAGTTAACTGGATTATTAATTAAAATATCAATAGTATAAAAATATACTTTAAAATAGATTTCAAATTCTTTAAATACTTTCTTATAAAAAGGATCTTATGATTAATATATTTATTTAATGAAATCAAACACAACTCAGCTGGAAATATTAAATTCAACTTCAAATAAAATGAAGTAATAATATTCATAATTAACGTATACTTAAATGTAGGTTTATAAATACATAAAATACTCCTTCAAGTTCAAGATACTAGTTTAGAAAGGATATATATGTAATCTCATCAATATATGTATTTACTAAAACTAAAACCTAAGAGCAATATGAGAGCAGCCGACACTCACTGGGAATTAAAAAGGAAAACTAACGGCAACTAAGGCTTACGGGCAGAGGAGGGTCGAGCAACAACTCACTGTGAGAGGGAGAAGTTTCTGTGATGGACTCGCCGAGAGAGTAAGCTGTAGGCTACGGTGGCTGGGTGGCTTCTCTGTGGTGATGCGACGCCGAGAGAGGGAGCGAGAGTTTACGGGAGAACAGCAACACAGCGTGAGGGAGCAAGAGAACCCACCGTGAAGCCGTGAGAGGCTTGCAACGGACTGGGGGGTGCCAAACAGCCCTTGACGGCAGTTTCTATGGGGTCTCTACGTGGAGGAACTCTCAGTGGAGGTGGAGTGCAGTGGCTCACACTTGGAACGATGTGCTCTATTTTTTTGGTATAAAAACAGAGTATTCCAATGGGTTGGGAATGATTCACGGCTGGCTTTGCCGGTGAGGTCTGGGTGGTTGTCTGGGGGTCACGGGTGTCGAGCAGTTTGACGTTGCACAGTGGCTGAGAGGGACGGGGTTGTACTCGGGTTGGGCAGTGGGCTGGCGGTTTGGGGAGTGCTGAACGAAGGTTCTCTACGTGCGTGATGTGGAGGGCAGTGTGCGTGGGGTGGCTGGCTGTGGCTCAACGTGTTTGCTCTATGGTGAGGCTGGTTGTGTGTTTCTCAGGTCTCTGGCGGCTTTTATAGGCAATGGAGAGGAGGAAGTTGGCTGAACTTAGGAGACCTAATCCTACGAGGATACAAACACGGATCGGTATACAAACTGAGGGAAAGGGCCCACGTGCGTGTGCATGTGTATAAGAGTGGAGACGTGCGGGGTGGAGAAGCCGAATGTGAACTGGGTTGATTTTCCTAATTGGAGTTTATTCAACTAGAGGATAAGGATCATACGAAAAAGGAAGTAAAAAAAAAAAATAGGAGAACTCTACCAATAAAACACCATTCGGAACATAGTAAAACACTAGAAGTATAAACTGATAACATTAGAAATAATAATAATAACAATAGAAATAATAGTAATAATAATAATAATAGAAATAATAATAATAATAATAGTAATGGAGGCTTAACTCTAAGTTAAATAAAAAAATAATATGTTTGATAAATTCTTTTATAGGCTTAAACTCATTTATTGAGCCTAATAAAATTATCCATAATTTATCCATAAAAAAATACTGGGTCGGGTCGTTACATATGATATTCCATGATTTGTTATGTGATGCCATGATATCTTATGATGTGATATGATCCCAGCCCCCGCTTGGGATTTGACGGAAATTGAAACGCCGGAACATGCAATACCAGGGTTACCTGCCTTTCGTTCATGACAAATAAGATGCAATGCACCTAATAATAACTAGTAGTATGTAGTATATCGTAGCGGAAAGTCAACTTATATCAAATATTGGAACATTAGTCATGGTAACGAAAACATAAAATCTCAATTCATAATTTAAGAGAGTCATCAAAAGTCTTTAAGTTTCAAAAAAGACTTCCAAAACACGAGACCCAAGAACATGTGACTTAAACAAATAGTCATTTCCCAAAAGTGGTCCCATAACATTTATCTTGATCTTTTAGTGATGTTTAGGCCTCACTCGCTTCTCTAAAGCCCGGTCCTTATCCCTACTGTGGGATCTTCTAAACTTTTCTATGCCCTCAAGTATCTCAGTGATTGCTTTATCAATCGACTCAAGATGATCCAGAATGGATGGCTCAGACAGGCTTATGACCATTTTAAGCACGATCGTCTCCGAAGGAAGTGCTATCCTCTTGCGGTTCATCATTTGCATTGACTAAACCTATCATAGCTTCTATCATTTCGAGTAGGGAATGATAGCGGGTAAATACAATAGTGAGATTTTGAGAAATCTCAGTAAGTAAACAAATAAAGTGCAACAAATATCAATAAGCATATGGAAGCAAACTTAATAATGAATGCATGGACATGAACTTATACTTATGCACTTGACCTTTCAAAAGACTTCATGTAAAACATGACATTTCATAACTTCTGCTTTCACAAACATTCTTTCTTCATTTCATACTTGTTCATTAACATACTTATGAGCTTGTGGCCTTTCTTGACTTATAATATATAACAGGATACCTCACGGCTCCTTTATGCACCGTGTGTTCCCTTCTAGTTATCGTATCAACCATTGGCCACTTTGACCAAGGTGACTATGTCTTATCATTCATGTACGGCAGCTCGCATTTCACCTTCACCGTAGGTGCACCCACTAGCTTTAGGTACAATCCCGCTCCAGTGTCCTTTTCTTTTAAGAACCATTTGAGATCCACCAACAGTACTTCATCAACCCAGGGGTATCCCTCCTTATTAAACACTCCTAAGAGGACTGAGGAGTTCCACTAGGACATTCTCCCATCCCAGCATTTGGGGTTTTGTGATAAAAACTTTACTTTTTAAAAAGACTATTTTCCTTTAAAAAGGGGTTTTCACAATCCCAATGCATGTGACATGACAATGAAACTTAGACTTTCATGAGACACATGAAATGCCAAAATGCCTCTTCATAACCGTATGACATTCATGCATGCAATACATTTCACGTTACGGCTTGAAAATATTAGAACATGCGAATATGTTCCTAGATAATAATTTAAAGGCATTCATATCAATCAAGAGCATACATTCCCAATAATTTTCATGTAAGGGCTGAAACATACAAGCCCTAGCATAACCAAGAATCATTCTTACACACTAATCTTAAAACACCAATGATCATACTTCATCCATAGGGTTGGCCGAAAACTCTTAATTTAGGAAACACGCATTCAATCAATTTTTATGAACTTAGAATCTTCTAATGTATTGAGCAAAGTCTTTAATAAAGAATTCTCATGGATGGCCGAATGTGGTGCCCCCAGCCCCGCTTGGGATTGGAGGGAGACTTAAACGTTGAGACAGGCAACATAAGGCTACACACCCCTCGTACATGACAGATAATATGCTATGAACCTAAGTACACTAGCAGTATGCAATATAATGTTGCAGCGAAAAATGAATAAAGGTCGGAAATTCTAAGCAATGCCAAAATAGCAATTGCATAGTATATGGTACCAACTACTAAAGCATTAACACTTGGTCCATATCCATAGAAATATAACAGAAGACAAAATATCCCAATGTATCAGATACTAAAGTTTGTCTCCCAAAACATACGGGACCATATCAAAATATAAAGTATCTTCAAAGTTGAGGCCTAAAAGCCATAAGTCCCATATTCTTTTTTTTTTTCTCTTCTTCTAAACAAAACGGCTATTTTCTTTTTCCTTCAAAGTTAAAGTCTCGTTAGGAGCCAAGCACCAAAAGACTCCATAAGACTTCGGTCGTTCAGGCAGAGAAAAATCAAATTCCTTAGTTACTTCCTTCGAGTCAGGTGTGGGCTTCGATGATTGCCCAAGGCAAATGATCATCCTGTCTACTAGTCTATCGAAGTTCAAAAAGTCAGAACGAGCATGTATAGAGTACTCATCAACTGGCGCAGAACCATCTACATTCATAGTTCCTGGGAATCAGGGGTACCTGTATTAACTTCTACCATTCCGGTTTGGGGAATGGTAGTATAAACTACCACAGTGAGATTTCAAGAAATTTCAGCAAGTAATCACACAACATACATTAATTAATACAAGCATATGACAGGTACATCATAAAATGCCATGTTAGTCATTGTATCATTAATGAACTATAAGCGGGAATCGCAAGCGGGATTCTACCACCATCCCTGCTTACAGCCATCCCTACCATTTGCGATAGAGTTTTGACTCTTTTTCTTTTAAAAAGAACCACTTTCTTTTAGAAAACATTTCCCACATGCATGAGACATGGAACTTAAGAACTTCATACTTATACTTGACATGTGACATATGGGATGCCATGCATGAATTAATCACGCATCACATGTTCATATCATAGCATGATTACATAGAATACAACAAACATCCAAACTTATTCATGGAATCATGGAAACATGCTTAGGCCAAAACACATAGGGGTATAAATCATGAAATTCATCACACAAACATGTCCCAATCTTCAAGCATATAACATAGGAAATCAAAGCATGATGAAACAAACATGGAATCATGACATTTAGCTAGGATCTAAAACATACAACACATGTTATGGCTGAAACATTAAAGCACATAGTTCTTCGATTTTAAACATGTCAAAACCGAAACATACACCTAGTATTTCATGGCATTTTCATCACAAGTTCCAAACATGTAATTCCTTCCATAGTTTGATACAAGATCAAATTATCATAATCAATAATCAAGCAAGATATAAACCAATCAAAACAAACATAGAATGAAAATGATCTACACAATCATATACAAGTGTTAACCAAAGTAGGTTGAGTGTATACTTACAAAAGTCCACGAAATGAGACAAAAAGCAAGCTATAAATCCGAGTATCCATATTAGAAAATAACTAAAAATAAAAACTTCACTTCTTGTTCTCGAGTATAATTGTAAGTTTCTAAGACAAAACTTGCCTACTTCTATTCGACCTCTTAGGGTTTTGGAGTAAAACCTTCTTCATTTCATTCTTAGAATAGAGAAAACCCTAAAATAACCAAAGTTATGAGTGATGGCCGAAAATCATAGTGAACAAACTCTCTTTTATAATCGGCACCAAAGATTTCACAAGAACCCTAAAACCATTTCTCAAGAAACCTAAAGAAAAGTGAGGTTTCTAGCTTCCATCTTGACCAAATGAGATTTGAATCTCATTTTCGGTTTGAACAAGTAGTGTGTGTGAAACTCTAGAAGAGAAATCGATTCTTACCTTTGCTAGGTCTAGTGTGCCAAAAATCCCTTCTTGGAATAGAACAATCCTCCTATTTGGTTGAGGAGAAAATGAGAGAATCCTCAAGAAAGTGTATGAGAGAACTAAGTGAAGAGGGCAAAAGCTTATGGATTTCGAAATTTGCCAAAGGAAAAAGCCTTGGGCATGTGGTCTTCCTCCCTTTTATAGAAGATCCCTCACTCTCTCATTGGTAGTTGGAAATCCTTGCATGTAAGACAAGTGGCAAGGTTCCTTGCTCTTCCTTTCACCTTGGCCAAGACACCCCTTGGAGTTCCCCATGTAGATTGCATTGGGAAGGTGTATTTTAGGTTGGCATGTGGGCTCTCTTTCTCTCTCTCCTTGGCTGAACCCCTCTAGTTTTCCTTGTATGCCCTTCCTTCCTTCAACTAATTGGGTGTTTCTTCTAAGGGTAGTAAAGTAAAACAACATATGGTTCTCCATTTTCCCAAACAAGCAATCCCTTGCATGGATGACAAGTGGCAAAAAGGCTCATGCCATACGCTTGCCGTCCACCTCATCCTTCCTTTCCCAAGGTGATGTTTCACCTTCCAACTCTTCTTCCCTAAGTGACCTTCCATGTTCTATTGGTCCAATTTTCTCTAGGTGACAAATGGCAAAGAAACATAGCACTTAGAAGTGTGCTAGCAGAAATCTCAAGGATATTCTTGTCCTTCCATCCAATTGTCTCTTCACCTTTCCCTTCTAGAACTCCTTGCATGCTTGACACGTGGCACTATCTGACTAAATTCGAAATCAAAGAACCACCATTCGGATTTCCCATGCAAAACTCCTAGAAAAGCCCTTTTTTCACTTCCATAAGCTCCTTTTCCCTAGATAACCTCATAGGAACTCGAAATGGGGCAAGACATAGGTCTAGCCAAAATTCCTTTGGCCTCCCCTAGGTTACTTTTGTCTCTTAGATCATCTAGAAAGTTTCTTACACAATGACAAGTGGCAAATTCTCCAAGATAGGAGTGTAAGCCACCCTTTAGGCAATTTCTCCTACACTTCCCGATCTCCCTTATTCCATTATCAAGTCTAGCTTCATATTACCTTATTTTCATGCCACATGGCACTTGTGACACAAATCTAGACCATGGGCCTAAAGCCAAATGGGCCGAAATTTCTAAACAAGGCCAAACTCACTTAGCATTCTAAGGGTAATTCGAGCCCATCTAAGGCTAATTCTCCCTTGGGCTCGAATTACCCTCTCAAGAATCTAATGCCTTACCAAAAATAACTAAGGCTCCTAAATAAGTCACTGCTATTAAGCACAAAATCTAGGAACCACACTTACGAAAAGTTTAGGTCATTACACCGAAACATTTTCTTGTGGTTATGGACAATATTTTAATGAACTTATTCCCAAACTAAAAATGGTTAAGTGACAACATTCATGTACAAATAAATATAGTACAAATCGAAACCCTATCATGGCTTCTTACTCCTTTTTCATAACATACACACCTTCCATAGACCATTTTAATCATGCTTTAAAAATAATCATATCAAGAGAAGTTCATAACACATGGAAGAACATCAATGTCATGAACAACCATACAAAACCGAATCAAACAACAAGTTCACAAGGCATATGCATAAAATATCTAAGTACAAGTTAGATGTGTACTTACAAAAATCCAAAATATGTATCTATAGAAAAAGTTGAAAAATTACATGTAATACTAGTTAGGATCATTATTCAAGAAAAACCCAAACCCATGTGTTCAAGTGTAGTGCTCTTTTCATCTTTTTCCTTTTCAAGAAAAAGATTCCAAGCATTCAGACCCTTCCTCTTTGAATTCTAAACTCAACTTCAAAAAACCCTAGCATAAAGAAGCACTAGTGTCGTGGCTTTTAATCCCCAAAACACCATGCTTTAAGGCTTAAAACAAGTAGGGTTACTTTTATCTTTCTTTGAAGAATACCCTAATCTAACCATGTGAGTATAGGCATGGGTTCATAAGGAAGAACCTTTCAAAACACAAGCTAACTCCTTCTAGCTCAAGTGTGTGGGTGTGAAAGCATAAGTTCTAGATGAACCTTGCTTAAACCGAATCTTCACTCCCTTGAAGTAGTGTGTGTGTGTGTGTGCATATAGCAAAAGAAAAGTTGGTTTCATACCTTCTAGGTTTTCCTCTTGCAAGTATCTTCTCACTTTGCTTATCCTTGAAAGAATGTTTGAGTGAGAAAAGAATATTGTGGAGAGTGTTTGGATGGTGAGAAAGTGATAGAAACTTGGAGGAAATGGTGATGACCGAAACTCACAAGAGTAATGCACAAAATGGCCAAAGGTCCTAGTGATTTTGGCTCCTTCCCTTTTATAGACACTTAAAAAGCTTCTTGCATGAGCTAAGCTCATGCATGGATGCTAAGTGGCGTGTAACCCTATGACCACTTCCTCTAGCTCATCATTTGATTTTGTTGGGAACCAAAAGCACCATTTTTTACATGTGACGCCTCCTTCCTCCAAAATTGAAACTCCCTTCCTCTTTTGCCCTCCATTTTATGTCTTGGTTCAATGTACCTAGTGGCTATAAGGTCTTTTGTCAAACTCAAATCTTCCACTATCTCTTACATGTATGCATTAATGCCAAGTGGCATAAGAGGAGTGTGTGTGCATGGGCTACTGAATCCTTCTCTTCCCTAGGAGATCTTTTTTTCACCATACTTTTGGACAAGCATGTGATTGGTCCCTCCAAGCACAAAGAACCATGCCCTAGCCGTCCATCTCAAGATGTCTAAGACAAAATATTCTTCTAGAAGCCCTAGGCATGTAAGGCCTTTCTTCCAACCTTGATCTTGCTCTTTCCCAAGACAACTTTTAACCTACCTTTATGCATGGACAACACATGGCCTCTTGCCCTTCCCAAGATTCTATTTTTCCATAACCTAATCATTCATTTCTAGAATCTCTCTCCCATAGTGACATGTTTCAAGACGTTTCTTCCTACAAGCAAACATCTTCATGCATGTGTGACACGTGACAATAAAATGATTGATCTTCCTATGGTAGGTGTGCAAGCCAAACCCTAGATCCTTTTCACCTTTCTCCTCTTATTTCCATCTAGATTCATCAACTCCTATACCTAGCTCCATTGGATGACCATCGACATACACAAATCTTGAGTTGGGCGTGAGCCCTCATTCCATTGGGCTTCAAAACCCTAATTTCCTACAAGGGCTGAAATTCTCATGGGCTTATGAGAAAAAGAAAATTTACACAAAAGCCTAGAAAGTCTTGTCATCACACAATGAAATGACAAGAATGGCATGATATGGTATGACAAGAATAAGTACCCAAGCTCAAATGATATGACCATGTGATGACAAGTCTAAAAGATGAAAAGATGTTTTTATGAAAAGTCTATGTTGCATATGTCAAAGTTTTTACGTCAAAGTTCATGTCCATGCATTTATTTATGGATTGCAATTATTTGTTGTTTACTTGTATATGCCTGTGATATCTTGTAACAGCCCACTAGAAATTCATTGGTAGAATTTCTATTGACTTTAGGAACCTCGTAAAAACCCTATAAGTTTTCACGAATCGACCAATCGCACAGGTTTTAGTCTATCAACATAGTCAGTGTTATCACTCACTATGGTGCTAGAAATATGAGTTGAATTATTTGGGATAGTTAGAAGTGTCAGAATGCATTGTGGTCTACGCCATTGGACTCAGTTGATTATTCAGGATTTTATGGTGTATTAACCCATTTTCATAATTTCGGACGAAACACCTGCTTGAAACTGTGATTTTATTTTTAGGGGTACATCGAGGTTGAATTTCGGTAAACGATTTTCACTATAGGTTAATATGAATATTTAGGATTTTTCAGTACTAAGTTTATTATATATATTTTTGGAGTGAATAGTAACCTCAATAAGTGTACCAAGTGCAGTGTTTTCAAAATCACAGTGTGGAATGTCCAAATTAGGTTAGAGAAGTTTTATTTGGAGACTTGGCAAGATCTTAGCCACACATAGTGAATAGTATTAGACACTTGGCTCATAGAGGAACAATGAGTTGGATTATGAAGGAATCAAAATGTGAGATCATGCCATTTAAGCGAAACCCTACTCTTTTTCATCTGATCAACCAATTTTGTGCCAGATCAAAGAGGGTTTCAACCCTAGTGAAACCCTAAATGGTTGGAATCTAATTGACACCCCAAAAGCTTGGTTGAAACCGAAATCCTAAACGGTTTTCCCAAACCCTAAAGTTGGCCTCCAAACCCTTTTAATCCGATTTCTAGCATTGTGTTTAATCACTTGATTAAATCACTTCCACATGCTATTAATTCCTTAAATTCTTGTTTTGACATCATTATCCAACCTTTTAAACCTTGGAAATTTAATTGGGCCAAGAAAATTTGAATTTGGGTTTGATAGCATCTCAAACCCAAACCAAACCCCTTTTAAACCCCAAATTGAAGCCCACTTGGTTGAGGCCCACCATGACCCACGAATTTGGCCACCTTGGCAAAGCTTCTTGAAGAGGTTTCCTCCCCCACATGGCAGACCATCCACTGCCATTGGCTGCACCCAATAGTGCCTTGATGTGAAGAAGAAATCCACCACATTAACTCCCATATCTCACAGCAGCTGCAGGCAGTCTTTTCCCCTCTCTATTCTTCACTTTATGTCACCTAGCCACTGGCAGAAAGGGGTCATTCAAGCCCATAACTTCACCCTACAGAAGTATAGAGTCGTGAAAGACACTCTTTCTTTCACTTTATCACTTCTTCATCCAGTTCTTAGAGAGAAACCCAAAAGAGCTCTCTCGGGCAGATTTCTGTGTCTTTTTGTGTAGAGCTTTTCGACTCATTTTATGTATTTTCGCACGATGACTGCTTCATAAAAGTTTTTCTTCTTTGAGTCTAGTTTCCGTGGATATATTATTTGTCTCGTTCCATGCTCATTTGATTGGTCAAAAGTATTTTTAACCAAGGAAAGGTCATTCTGGGCGTGAAACTGGAGAGTATGTTATGTTTTGGAGTTTTTGACCAAGCTAATGGACATATCTTGGTCCGAAAAGTTTATGGAGTGTTTTTAGCATGTGTTTATGAATGTTAATTGAGGTTTTATTGCATGACTAAAGCTTTTGATGATAGATTTCCTTAGATCTAGAAACTTGAAAACTGGAAGTGGAAAAACAGTTTCTGTTTTGGGAAAGTTTGAATATTTCGTGGTTTAATCTTACTCCAAAGGCTTTGATATTTTTATGTGATGATTATAAGTCTCTTATTTGCATGTTAGGATGTTATTTTGAATATATTTAGTATTAGTTCTAAAGATATGATTTTTCTATGCAAGAGGATTTTGGTTAGGCCTAAGATTTGATGTTGTTGAGTTAGATCCATGTTTTATTGAGTTTTAGCCATGTAATTTTAAGTTTTATGGTTGGATCTTCTTTAGAACACATTTTTAAACCATGTGATGTTTTATTTTGAAGATCACATGTCTTTAAGCCATGGATCAAGAGATTTATCAAAGCTAGTTTAGAGAAAAGTTTCTGTTTTTGGACTAAGTGTAAAACCAAAAATTCCAAGGGTTGTTTTGTGATTTTTGATGACTTTTGTTTGATGATTTAAAGTATGGTTTATCTTATGATGATGTTGTGAATATGTTAGTAGAAAGATTTGATTTTTTTTTTGGAATTCTTGGAGATGTTTTTATTAAGGTTAAAATTTGTGATTTAAGGGTTTACTTTTATTAAAAAGTTTGGATCTTTTTACAAAAAGTTTGGTGTTGATGTTTAGCTTTTTCTTAATGGATATTTTAAATGTGTTTTAAACTTAGGATGGAAAGATATCTGTTGCAAAAATTTGGTTTGATCTTGAGTTTTTAAAATTTGAAGGAATTGCAACAAATCAAGGATAATATAGTCTATGTAAATTTCGGACCTATAAAGTTTTAATAGTTGTGTTTGGTTTTAATTTTTTCTGAGTTGATATTTGAGTTTAGGACAAAAATTTACATGAGGAATGTAAATTTTGGTAATTTTTGGGCTTAGGATGTGAAATCCTTAAGTTAGGGGTAAAATGGTCAATTTTCCATATGTAGAGGGTAAAATGGTAATTTTACTCTAACCTGTCTCTTTTCACATTTATAATTGTTAGTAATTAAATTTCTAATTTTTAGAATACCCTCTTACAGTTCCTCGTGTTTCGCAATTTATTCTCATAAAACACGACGATCAAGGTAAGTTAGCTCTTAACTTACTATCAGTTTACTGTGTATGTGTGATGGGTAAGGAACTACAGTTTATATTCGTATGTTGTTATATATGCCATGCCATGCCATGTCATTATATGTTTATTTATTACATGAATTATTCTGTCATGAAATACTTATCTGTTACATAATATATTCTGTCACATGTTTCTATCTATTGCAAGTATGTCACATTACGTATGCCATCTATTACATGTATGTCATGTCATGTAATATTTACTGTCATATGTTATGTATGCCATCTCTTACATGTGTGTCATGTCACGTAATATTTACTGTCACATGTTATGCCATGTTACGAAATAATTACTGTCACATGTTATGCCATGTTATGAAATATTGTCTGTTACATGTTATGTCATGTTATGAAATATTTTCTGTTACATGTTATGCCATGTTACAAAATATTATTTGTTACACGTATGTCATGTTATGAAATGTTGTCTATTACACTCATGTCTCAAAGTATGTCATGTCAGTCATCTTACGTTCATGTCACGTTACGCTACGTCAGGACTTCTGTCTTTTCGTATTCATGTCATCCTGTCTCGTCAATCTTGTTAAGTTATTCATGTCGATCACGACCCTAAGCGCTAGGATGGGGTAATATCCTAGAGGAACTCCTTTGTTTACGCTGGAGTGTTTAAATAGGTGTGAAATTCCCTGAGTTGACGAAGTATAGTCAACAAGTTGCGAATGGGGCTAACTAAATGGTCACCGAAGCGCGCTAGGCACTAACGCCGATGGAGCCATACTTTATTTTACGTGTGTTCACAGCAAGTGTGACACAAACAATTCATGGGGCCACAACAACTGTGGAGCATACACTACGTGAGACACATCAATTGTGACACGTAGAATACGTGGGGCCACAACAACTGTGGAGCACGTATTAACACACTCACAGCTGGTATAGATACCTGTGTTGTGATGCGGTAATCGGCAGGGACACACGGCTCAAGGGGACCTATGTAGCACCCGTATGGTCAGTTAAATGATTAAGTCCACTGAATAAGATTCCAAGTCCATGTACTTCATGTTCAAGTCATGTTTCACGTTATGTTATGTTCAAGTTTACGTTCATGTCAAGTTTCAAGTTTATGTCACGTTCATGCTATGTTTCAAGTCCATGTTATGTTTCAAGTTCACGTTTATGTTATGTTATGCTCAGGTTCATGTTATTTTCAAGTTCATGTTCAAATTATGTTCGTCACGTTCATACTATGTTTCAAGTCTATGTTATATTTCAGGTTCACGTTCATGCTATGTTGCTAGTCCATGTTGTGTTTTAAGTTTACGTACATGTTATGTCATGTCAAGCTAAGTTTTAGTTTCAGTTCAAGTTATGTCAGCTCATGCCATGTTTTGTCAAGTCACATTATGCTTATTATTTCATGCCATGTTATGTCAAGATATGCTATGTTATTATTGATTTTGATTATGCATTTATGATTTTACTGCCATGTATGCATCATTAAGTTATGTGGAAGTTTCCTATTAACTTGCTGAGATTTGTAATCAAATCTCACCGTGGTAGTCCCAACTACCATTCCCCCCGAATGGTAGGCGATGTGTCAGGATCAGAGCAGGGAACAAACATTGGTAGACTGGAGGAGGTTGACAAGACGCAACGCGGAGTTTGCAGCCTCTATAATTAGGTCTTTGGATAGTATTCTGGCATCGTTAGTCGAGTTACGCGAGTTACTCAATGAACTTGCCTGATAGAATGTAATTATGGAGTCAGGTGTCCGTTGTTTTGAGATTACAGTCTTCTGAGAACCGTACTGTAATCATGGATGTTTATTTTATTAAGTATGGATGGATTACGTTTTATCTATTTGGGTTATTATAAGTTTGGTGTATAGTATTGCTCAAAAAAAAAAGAAAACTATCCGCTGCGAATATTGCATAATGCTAGATGCATATTAGGAACATTGCATCTTATATGTTATGAACGGGGGCAGGTAACCTTGTGTTGCATGTCCCGACGCTTCTGATGTCCGTCCAATCCCAAACGGAATCTGGGGGCGTTACATATCTACTGTATGTTGACTGTTTACTTGCTGAGATTTCTCTGAATCTCACTGTGGTAGTTTTCACTACCATTCCCTACCCGGAATGGTAGAAGTTGTGATAGGTTTAGATGACGAAACACAAGAGGACGAAGGTATAGTAGTAGTAACAAGATATGAATTTCCGAAGGGAGGTGTCCAAGACCAATGATAGCTCATCGAAGCCCTCTCTTTTGGATAGGATAGAGAATGTCGACTGGCTTATTTCCGAAGCCTTACAGCTTATAGAAGAGGTGAAGAGGCAAAAAGGCTGAAGAATAGAGATAAGGATTGCTTTTTGGAAAAGAGAAAAAGGCCGGATTAAAGAAGTATCCAAAATAAAGAGAAGGAAGGGGCCATGGAAGTAGTAGTAGTAGTAACAAGATATGAATTATGGATTTTCTTGTGAAAACAATATTTTGATGGTCCCTTGTTTTGGGAGTTGTTTTAAAAAAAAATTCTATTTTGGGAAGTACAATTATGAAAGTTTTAAAATTTTGCAATTTTACATTCGGTACAATGATTATTATATTGCCATCGTCCTTATGTGGTTAAAAGAATTATCTGCTACAAATTACTGCATACAGCTAGATTTTTAGATGCATTGCATCTTATTTGTCATATACAAGGGGTATGTAGGCTTGAGTTACATGTCACGACACTTCAGTTTCCGTCCAATCCAAAGCAGGGGCTGGGGGGCATCACAACATCACTTGAAATAAATCATAGCATGGCCTATCATAACATTTGTAATAAGCACGACGAGGATGAATAATGGTTTCTTACCACCACACGTGCACAAACACCCTAAAATTAAGTTAGGGGCCAACTTACGATGATTGTAGTCTAACATATGTAAAAATTCATGCCACAAGTTCTACCATTTTGAGGGGAATGGTACTGAAAACTACCAAGGCAAGATTTCAAGAAATCACATCAAGTTAAACTAATAACATACAAGAAGATAATATAAGCATGTAAAGGCAAAACATGAATATGAATGTATGTGCATGGACATGAATTTAACTAAAACTCATTTCTTTCTTGCACTTGTTCTTTTCAAAACATTGACATTATAATCATGTAACAGAGTAACAAAGTGACCATGTAAAAATATCATTTTCAATTCTTATTAATCACTTATAACCATTGAGTCATATAACATGGACACCCCACGACTCCCCTAAGCACCATGGGCTCCCTGCTAGTTACAACATCACATTGTCGGCCCTCTTGACCGGTTGTGAGTATGTTAAAGTCCACATGATACGGCAGTTTGCAATTGGCCTTCACCGCATTTCCAATTTGTTGAACCCACTAGCATTAGGAGCTGTTTCACTCCAAAATCCGTTAAAAATAACCAATTTGAAATTCGTTGGTTGTGCTTTGTCAACCTAGGGATTACCACTCCAATTTAAGTACTCCAGAGTGGACAGAGGAGTTCTACTAGGATATTCCCCCTCCTAGCTTTTGGGGCCATGACAAAACCATTACTATTAGTGCACAACCCGAAAAAATATGTGACATGTGACCATGTAACTTTCATGCAACAATGTCACGTATTGATGACATATATCAAGAGTGCATCACTTTTATAGCCTAAAAGAATTAGAATATGCAAAAAACACATACATGTGTATAACTTATGAAAGGTCATCAAAGCATGCATCATTTATCAAAACTCTGAATATGTCATTTGAACCAACTATTTGACAAACATTTGAACATAGCAGGCATGTATGAATTATAGCATGTGACAAATAGCAATTCCATAATCCAATTTGAACAACCACAATGCAGAGTTTTCATATAAACATAAATTCCTTATCTAAGAGTAAGTTAGAGGCTCACTTAAAAATATTATGATGTAAAGAAAATGCCAACGATCAAGCAAGCTAAAAGTGTTTGTTTTAACCATTAGAATTTTTGAAAGACAAACACTAGAACCAAGCATGTCTGTTAGGGTTTAGACTTTCTAACCCTAATCAGTTATAAGCCATAACATGCAAGTTGTGAGAAACCCTTGGGTTGAAAGATATCAACCCTCCATATCTCTTTGTGAACCCTAATGGCCAAGTATGTGTGCTTGTGTGGTTTCAATTCCAACAATCCTTAACAGTCGAATGGTGCATGATACTTAATATTGGGTTCCTTCAAATGGTGAGTAGATAAAATTCTTCATGAAACCTTACCTATGGCTGACATTCATTTTTCCATTAAAGACTGAATTTTTTAAGGGCTAACCATAATCAAGTCTGAACTTTCAGCATGGTTCATCCTTCCAAGGCTGATCCTTCTACTCCATCACTTCTATGGTGATTTTCTTTACAAAAGACCATACTTCCCTTAGTCTTTACAAACCAAAACCTTCCTCACCCTCTTTTGGTATGTACGTGTGTGTAAGAAGAGAATGAGGCTAGGATTCAAGTGTTCTTACTATGATAGGCTCCACCAAATAATGCTCTTGACTCCTCCTACTGTGGTTGTACAAAAAATGGTGTTGGGTTGGAAAGAAAATAGTGTTTGGGGTTGTTCTTCTAAGGTAGGCGAGATAGAGAGCAGAGGAGAAGGAAAAATCTAAAAATGAAGCAAATGACTCTTTGTGTGCCTTTGGTGGGGTTAAGGGCGCCGATCCATTAATGCCCTCCTTATATACTTCATTCAGATCACACATTCCCTATCTTATCATCATTTCTGATGTGGAAACAAAAGGGTCTCTTTGTGCATGGGCACCATGTGGAGTTTTGCTTCTTACTTTGGTAAAAAATCATCTCTTCTTCTTCTTCCTTCATCATTGCTTCTCGTGGAAATGTCAAAAGACACTTCTTGCATGGATGAGAAGTGGCAATTACTTGCCCTAGATGAAACCCTAAAGCCTTCTTCCAACCCCTTTTGTGTCTAGATGCAATGAACATAAGGTTGAGCAATGCATGGTTGCCAAATGGCATGGAGTGGGTGTGAGCCTCTTACCATTCCTAAAATTCTCCTTGTCTCTTTCATCAAAGATTCTTCTCGAAGCTATTTTGTGAGTGGTGTGTAATGTTCTATAGATTAATGCTTCCAAGTGAAGCAGCAGAGCCATTGTAACAAGGGAGATTCCAAGGTCATTTCCTCATGGACAAAAGTATATCAAAGCTTTTCAATGCATGAGTATGCAAAGAAAAAGGGTGAGATAAAAAGGTTATTATCAAATTGTATGAAGAATCATCTTTACGACAATCTAGTCAAAAGCACAGTATGATTTGTGTCAATCTATGGAGGTTTAAAGAGTATGGATGCAGGGGAATGATTACGAAAAAAAGGTCAAGATTTTAGGGTCTTTGTTGTAAAATCAGAATGTAAGGAAAATTGGAAATCTAATGAAAATGAATTTAATGAACCCAAGATAATTAGGTTGAAAAGGGTAATTACCAAAACTCGGAGGAGAGAAAAGAGAAGATCTAAGAAAAAATTTAACAAACACTCAAGCTGCGGGTTAGGCCTTCTTCTGATTCAATACTAAACATGAATTTCTAGGTGCTATTCCTCTATGACTAATCCGATCAAGGCATAAATAATATGAAAATAAAGAATATACGCTTGGATTTTTGCACCACTACTTTGAAAATTCCTCACTATACTACCATCCAACATCATATTAGCATTCGGCCTAAAGAAACCTCGATTAATTCAAGGTTTTGATGTGCCTTATGTCTACAATAGAACAAGAGCAAGAGATTCTCTAAACTTTCCAATTTCATAATCTAATTTTCAAAAAAAGTGAAGAATAAAATCAAGAATCACAGAAATCAAGCAAACATTGAAACAAATGGAAACTTTCCCCGCAACCCAAGTCTCAGAATTAGCCTAGCATCATCATTTCAAATATGAATACTCAGCAAAACAAAAAACAAAAATAATCCTAAAAGCTTTTGACACTATTCCTAGAAACATATAAACCAATTGTGCATAGACTTGCCAACAACCGCACACCCCCATCTCAGGATCTCCCTCTACTTTTATCATGATTCCCATGGCCTTTTTCTCTCTCTTCATAACTTCTGGCTCCTCCCTCCTTCGTCCATGTCCCTACTCCCGTAACCGATCGCTTTTCCTTGTGCTCAATCTAGAAGCTTCCCCCATAACCTCTCTCATTCCTTTGGATCAACATTAGGGGCTTGGGCTCCGTATCCTTCAATTCCCACAAGTGAAGTATTAGGCCATTATTGAAACAAGTCTAAGGCACTGTGTCATTATTCTAACAAGTAGATTGGTCTTTTGCATGTTAATAACACACCCCTTTGCAAAATGTTGTGTAATCTAATGTTAATTGAATGAAGCTTGTCCAATCAAGTAATATTAATGGAGTCTCAACATAATTCTCCATTAATTACACCCCCCCCCAACTAACTTTTTACTAGTGTCTAGTGAACCAAGTGATCAAAAGTACAAATGGGGTTGGTTTCCATCCAAGAACCATTAAATCTGAAAATCCATGCCACAAATTAGACTCGTTGAGTTTAAGAACACTGGAACTAATGTGACCAGATACTTAGTTCCTAAAAAAAGGTTTATACATTTATTAGTCAATTAACCAAGATACGAAAGTGTAAAAATATTTTGCTTACCACTAAGTGCATGGATGTGTGGTTAGATTCCCAAAGTTGACTACCAGAAGACATTAAAAGTCTCATCCACAATAGCTAATCAAGGAAGACCAAATGATCTTATTCTAATTCAAAACCATTGTAGTTTTTGCTTTCATGCTATTACGCTTTAAAAGGCCACTTATTCTTAGTTGCTAAGAAGCCCTGGTAGTAAGCAACCTTTTCCACTACACAATTTTTTTATTTTTTATTTTTACCCAAAGAGCAAGATCCCTGATTTGTCCCTTTTCTCAATTGATTTTTCTGTTACTCTACCCAATTTCTTCCTAAGCCATTAGGATATGGTTCTTAGATTCCTACGTAACTGTAGTGTTGATCAACAAATAATGACATAATAGTGTCAACCAAGGTACTCTAGGTATGTGTGTGTTAGCAGCAATCAACAAAAAAATTTAAACAAACTTCCCTTGGTTTAAGTAACTTAAAAATAGATAAACTCCTATTTTGATCTAAATTCTGAATCAAGAAAAAAATTGAGGTATTCCATAACTCTAACAAATCTGCTCAGGGCATCAAAGTTTGAAAAATAGAAGTGTTATTTCTTGTTGAATCATCAACATGTCTTATGGACATGAATTAAAGTGTGTCTAAGATATGTCATGCAAAACTAAAGTTCGCCCCCTGCAACTATAAAGCAACATTGTCCTCAATGATTCAAAAGAAACTAGAGTATAATCACAAAGAACAATAAAAGAAATGTGAGAGAAAGGAGTACTTGAATGAAGTTGAAATCAGCAATAAAAGAACAGTCAGAACAAAAAAAAAAAAAAAAAGGAAAAAAAAAAAAAGAAAGAAAGAAAGATATATGAGCTGACACCTGTAGAAAAATAAAACACAAAGGAACTAAAAAAATTGAACTTAATTAGCTGGAGGGATAATAGGGTCAAGCAAATGGAGAGTGGAAGCTTTAGGTGAGAAATTAGAAAGGAAAGGTTTAAGCCTCAGACCATTTACTTTGAAAATGTTTCCATTCTAAGGGTTCATGAGTTCCACAGCATCATGGGGGAAAACAATTTTCACCAAGTATGGACAACTCCAACGAGACCTTAATTTGCCAGGGAACAAGTGAATGCGAGAATTGTATAACAGAACTTGCTGGTCAAGTTCAAATGATTTATGCTAATATGTCTATCATGAAAATTCTTCATACGCTCCTTGGATTATTTAGAATTGTCATAGGATTCTGTTCTTAGCTCATCTAGTTCAGCAATCTGAAATTTCCTTACAAATCCAGCCTAGTCAGTGTCAAAATTAAATTGTTTGATGGCCCAATTTGCTCTGTGTTAAATTCCACAAGGAAATGACATGCTTTACCATAAACCATTCTATATGGTGACATGCCAAGGATGGTTTATAGGCAGTCGTATAAGCCCAAAGAGCATCAAATAAACGCAATGACCAATATTTTTGTTAGGGTTGACTGTTTTCTCAAGAATGTTCTTTATTTTCCAATTAGCTAGTTCAACTTGTCCATTTGTTTGAGGGTGATAAGGAGTGGAAACTTTATGGTGGATGCCATACTCCTTCATTAATGTTGAAATAGGCTTGTTACATAAATGGGTGCCATTATCACTGATTATGGCCTTAGGCATGCCAAACCTTGCAAAAATGCTCTCTTTTTAGAATTTTAAAACAACCTAATGGTCATTATATTTGCAAGGGACTGCTCAGAGGTTTCAAATGTAAGTTGAGACAAATGATCTGCCACCACATTCTCGACCCCCTTCTTGTCCTTTATTGTGATGTTGAATTCTTGTAGTAGGAGTATCCACCTGATCAAGTTTGGTTTTGTATCTTTCTTGGATAGTAACAATTCAAGTGCTGCATGGTCACTGAAAATGATAATAGGTGAACCAAGTAGATATACTCTAAATTTGTCCAAGGCAAATACTATAGCTAGTAGTTTCTTTTCTATGGTGGAGTAATTTCTTTGGGCACCATTCAAGGTTTTACTAGCATAATATATGACATATGGCAGTTTATTTTTTCTCTGCCCAAGTGTAGCTTCTACAGCAAAGTCATTAGCAACACACATTATTTCAAAAGGGAGTGTCCAATCCGGGGTTAAATAATAGGTGCTGTGTTGAGAAAGGATTTTAATTGGTCAAAAGAAATTTGACAGTCATTGGCCCATTCAAAACTGACATTATGCATCAATAGTTGTCAAAAAAGGCTCAAAAATAGAATGTGACCAAGGACTATGCCTAAATACCGGGATTGCCTAAGAAATATCTAACATCTTTTACACTTCTAGCATAGGCAAATCTGAAATAAATTCTATTTTAGCCTTATCAACCTCAATGCCTTGTGAGGATATAATGTGACCAAGGACTATGCTTTACTGCACCATAAAATGACATTTTTTCCAATTTAACAGCAGTTTTTTTCTTCACACCTGGTTAAAACAACTTGTAATTTAGTCAAACAAGAATCAATTTTCTTTCCAAATACTGAAAAAATCATCCATAACAACCTCTACAATATCTTCAATAAAGTCACTGAAAATGCTTAGCATACACCTTCGAAAAGTGGTAGGGGCATTACATAGCCCAAATGACATTATTTTGAAGGCAAAGATACCAAAGGGACAAGTGAAGTTAGTCTTCTCTTGATGTTCAGGAGTAATTTCTATTTAGTAATACCAAGAGAATCCATCTAAGAAACAATAATACGCATACTTTGCCACCTTTTCTAAAATTTGGTCAAGGAAGGGTAATGGAAAATGGTCCTTCCTAGAGGCTGCATTTAGTTTTTTATAGTCAATACACATCCTCCAGCCTGTTGTCACTCTAGTGGGTACCAATTCACCCTTTTCATTTTCCACAACAGTTACACCAGATTTTTTTTGTACAACTTGAATTAGGCTAACCAATTTGTTGTCTGCAATGGGGTAGATGATGCCTATGACTAATAATTTCAGGACCTCACTCTTTACTACTTCTTTCATTGTAGGGTTTAATCTTCTTTGCATCTCCCTAGAAGGTCATGAGTCCTCTTCTAAATATATCATATATGTGCAAACTAGAAGGATTATACCTTTGATGTCAGCAATGCTCCATCCAATGGTTGCCTTATGCTGTGTCAACACATTCAGTAGTACCCTCTTGATCAGAAGTCAACTGAGAAGAAATTACTACTGGAAATGAGTTGTCAGGCCCCAAGTATGCATACTTTAGTTCTGATGGCAAGCATTTTAACTCCAGAACTGGAGTCCTCTCTGTGGAAGGCTTTGATGGTGCGGATAAAAAGGGTAATGGCTTAACTTTAAGCCTCCACTAAACATTAGTTGGGTATCCTGTAGCAAAAATAGTTGAAATATTGTCAACAGCATCAATCAAATTAAAGGAGTCCTCTAATTCTCCCCATTGTTCATCAAAATTATAATCAACAAATGACTTTCAACAAGAAGACTTTCCATGGCATTGACGTCTTGAACTTCCTTGAATTCTTGAGGCTGCCAACATAAATTAAAAATGTTAAGTTCCGAAGTCATATTCCCAAAAGTCAACTTTAAAACACCACTCCTACAATTAATTATGGCATTACAGATTGCAAGGAATGGTCTTCCTAAAATCACAAGTGCTGAAGAGTTTGAGTGGGCTGTTAGCTTCATATCCAATACTACAAAGTCTATTGGGTAGTAGAATTTATCCACCTGGACCAAACAACTTCAACAATGCCCTTTGGTATTTTGATGGATTTATCAGCTAACTGCAGAATTATGGAGGTGGATGTTAACTCCCCTAACCCTAACTATTCATAAACACTATATGGCGGCAAGTTAACTCCTAACCCTAAGTCTAACAAAGCCTGGCCAATTCTTGAATCTCCAATGACACAAGAGATAATGGGTGACCCAGGATCCTTGTACTTAAGTGGTGTATGATTTTGAATGATTGCACTAACTTGCTCAGTGAGAAAAGCCTTTTTCTGCACATGTAACTTTCTTTCCATAGTGCATAAATCTTTTAAAAATTTAGAATAAGTAGGGATTTGTTTAATAGCATCTTGGAGGGGAATATTTATCCTGACTTGCTTAAAAATTTCTAGGATTTCAGCATGTTGTTTTTCTTTATGCAGAGAAAGAAATTAATGAGGGAATGGAGGAGGTATGGGGCATGTATTTATTTCAGACTCTAATGTGCTTGGCTCACCGTTATCTTGTTGAGGGTTAGCATTTTTACCTGATTTGCTTGCACTATAAGTAAGGATGTCCACAACTTTACCACATCTCAGAGTTGTGATGGCTTTTACTGACTTCCTATTAACACCTTCAACATTACTCTAAGTTTGTAGAATCTATTCTTGTGGGCTGGGTTGTGGTTGAGCTAGGAACTTTCATTTCTCTTGAATACTCAGAGAAGTAGTCACCCTTGTAAGTGTTCCTTTTATGTCATTTATGGCTTGTGAGTTCTGATTGTTTATGGTGGTCTGACTTTGCATGAACTGCTGGAGGTTAATAGTTAACTATTGTATGGTGTCCTCCAGGCTCTTCTTCTGCATTGGGGGAGCTTGATTAACATATTGTGAAGGTCTTGGCATTGTTGGTGCTACATAAGGAACGTATTGAGCTGGTCTTGGAGCTGATGATGAGGCTGCAGGTTGTTAATTTCTCTAGCTGAAATTTGGATGGGTTCTCCAACCTACATTATATGTGTTAGAATATGGTCCAGAAAATTTTTTATAAATCATATTCACAGTGTTGGATTGATCTAACAAAACTTCCTTAAAAGTAGGGATTGTAGGGTACTAGTAGCATGCCTTGGATCCTCACATATGTTACATTTTTCAGGAGTTGGTATAACATGCATCTCATTGACTTTCTTAAGCTCAACAGACTCTAATTTCTTAGAAACTAATGCTAGCCTAGCATGTAAATCATCAACCTCCTTCAAATTGTATTTCCCACCCCCATTAACAGATTTTTGAGTTTCAGTTCTGTCATACAAATAAGAAACATCTCAAGACTGAGAATTTTCAGCCAAATAGTCAAAATATTCAAAAGCATCCTCTGATTCTTTGTTAAAAAATTCACCATTGCATATTGTCTCAACAAATTACCTTATTTTTTGTTGTAACCCCTCATAGAAGAAGCTAATGACCCTCCAATTCTCATATCAATGATGGGGATAAGCATTCAATAAGTTTTTAAATCGTTCCCAACATTGATAGAATATTTCAATATCCTTCTGACCAAAATTCATGTTCTGTCTTTTTAAGGCATTGGTTCTATGCATTGGGAAATTTGTTTTTTAGAAATTTGGTTTGCTTTTCCTGTCAAGTCCCAATAGACCTAGGCCTTAATGAGTTCAACCAGGTTTTAGCCTTGTCTTCTAGGGAAAATGGAAACAGCTTTAACCTAATGACCTGCATGTTCAATCCATAAATGTAGACCACACTTCTTCAAACTCTTTAATATGAAAAGAGGGATTTTTAGATTCAATGTCATGAACATTTGATGCTCTCCAAATTAATGCTTCCAAGTGAAGAAGCAGTGCAATTGTAACTAGGGAGATTCCAAGGTCATTTCCTCAGGGAGAAAAGTACATCAAAGCTTGTCAATGCATGAGTATGCGAGGAAAAAGGGTAAAATAAAAAGGTTAATTACAAATTGCATGAAGAATCATCTTTATGAAAATCTAGTCATAAGCACAGTATGATTTGTTGTCTATCTACAAAGGTCTGAAGAGTATGGATGCAGGGGAATGATTACAAAAAAACTGGTTGAGATTTTAGGGTCTAAGTTGTAAAATTAGACTGCAAGGAAAACATGAAATCTAATGAAAATGAATTTAATGAAACCAAGATAATTAGGTTGTAGTCAGAAAAGGGTAATTACCAAAACTCGAAGGAGAGAAAAGAAAATATCGATGAAACAATTTAACAAATGCTTGAGCTGAGGTTAGGGCTTCTTCTGATTCAATACTAAACTTTAAATTCTGGGTGCTATTCCTCTATTAGCAATCCAATCAAGGCATCTATAATATGAATATAAAGCATATACGCTCAGAATTTTGCACCACTACTTTGAGAATTCCTTACTAAACTACCAACCAACATCGTATTAGCATTCAGGTGAAAGAAACCATGATTAATTAGAGGTTTTGATGTGCCTTATGTCTAAATCAGAACAAGAACAAGAGATTCTCTCAACTTTCTAATTTTAGAATTTGTTTTTTGACAAAGTGAAGAAGAAAGTCAAGAATCATAGAAATCAAGCAAACATTAAAACAAATAGAAGCTTTCCCCACAACCCAAGTCTTAGAATTAGCCTAGCATCATCATTTCGAATAAGAATACTAAGCAAAAAAAAAAAAAGGAACCCTAAAAGCTTTCGACACTATTATGAGAAACGTAAAAACCAATTGTGCATAAACTTGCCAATAACCGCACACCCCCATATCGGGCTCTCCCTTTGCTTTTATCGTGATTCCCATGGCCTTTCTCTCTCTCTTTGTAACTGTTGCCTCCTCCCTCCTTCGTCCACGTCCCTACTCCCATAACCAATTGCTTTTCCTTTTGCTCTATCTAGAAGCTTCCCCTGTAACCTCTTTCATTCCTTTGGATCAACATTAGGGGCTTGGGCTCCGTATCCTACAATTCCCACAAGGCAAGTGTCATTATTCTAATAGGTAGATTGGTCTTTTGCATGTTAATAACATACCCCTTTGCAAAATTTTGTATAATCTGATGTTAATCAAATAAAACTTGTCCAATCAAGTAATATTAATGGAGTCTAAATCAACATAATTTCCCATTAATCAGTGTGTACATCACATGGCCATAACCCTAGAGATCTTCTAGAGGCTTGTGTCCTAGTTTACATGCCTGTCCTAATTTACTAAGGCTTTTGGAACAATAATCCCAAATTCGAAATTCCCCATGTGTCTCTTGCACTTCCTTATGATTGCATCTGCTAGAGATTCTTATGCATGAATGCCACGTGGCAAACACGAGGTAGTTGGCATGTGTGTCCCTTGGGTATATGAAATCCACTCCTTTCTTCCCTTTATCCACTTTTAAGTCCAAATACAGTAAATCTAGTGGAGGGATATGGCACAACGCAATCGCTTGTTATGAAATCACACCAATGGTCGTTACTCTTGGTGTGGCAAAGTGAGCCAGAGTGTACAGATGGTCCATAAGAGAGACCATGGTGCATGCATTTATAAAATGATTGTAGGAATTTTGTTTGGATCACAACCCCAAGTCAAGATGAAGCGTTATCTCGGGGGGACTCCTCTGATCACTCGAGAGTGCATAAAATTGTTTGATGTCCCCTTAGTTGTCATTGGGCAACAATGGGCTCAAGTGACACGGTAACACTCTCGGGTAGCCTCCGTTGCCTCTCCGCTGGCAGGGGTTAGAGGATGCATGGTGATGCAAGCAGAAGGCCCGGAGCTGGGCATCACTCGTTACGTAGTCACACGCACAATCATTACCTATGATGTGACAAAAAGAGTCAGAGTGTATGGGTGGTTACTGGAAGACCGTGGTGCATACCTTAATCAATTGGATCTTTTCAAAATAAAAATGTGATTTTCGTCTGCATGGTGTCTTGTGTGAGATTTGGGAATATACTTGTGTTTGGAATCTTTGCCAGTGTTATAATTATCTAAAATTCCTATTTTTGCATCATTTCATACTTTTCTACCTGCTTGTATTTTGAATATTAGTTTTGGTTTCACTTACTGAGATTTTGTGAAATCTCACTATGGTGTCCCCACCTACGATTCTGCTTTACACAAACGTAGGCTTTGATGTAGAGGATGGGTATGAGTATGGAGGTTTGGCTTCACCTGAGGAGTGAAGGCCTGTGGCCCTTTCCCAGTTTTGTTGAAGTGTTGTTATTTAGTTTAATTTTTTGGATGACTGTAATATTTTTTATGCTGGAGTTTGGTAGACTTGTGGCTTATGAATAGTTGTTTGGCGATGCAGCTATAATTTTTGGTACTGTTAGAATTAATGACAGTCAATTTTATTTTTTCAATGCAAATTAACTTCACACTATTGTATTGCAAGTATGCACATAGTGCCATGATTTTTGCCAAAACACAAGCTGGGGTTAAGGTCAACACATTGATGGACTCGAAAACTCCAAGTGCTTCCTACTGTGTGATCTCTTGACAAGCTTTTATATAGGTTATTGTGATGATCATAGGGGTCAAGCTTGGTCCCCAAGTTTCTCTAAGTTTGCACCTCACTTTGTGCCTCAAGGTCCACTAACTTGGGCATCACATTGGGTCTCTAAGACCAACTAAATTTGGACCTCATCTTACTAATCTAACGGCCTCCAACAGATGTTGAGTGCCGGTGATCCACCAATTTAATTGAGGTGGAAAATCCTCCTCATGGCACGTGTCATCCTCCAATTGGGCATTGGCATCACATTTTCACAAAAAAATTTATTGCTCTTTAAATCTCCAAAAATTTCAACTAGAGCAATGGTGGAAGTCATTTTTTCAAATTATGATCCTAAATGACTCAATTAAATTCAAGAAGTTTGGTTCTCTTAAGGACCATAAACCTTCACAAGTTGCTTAATCCATTTGGGTATCACAACAAATGTTTGATTGCTTAGAGCTTTGAATGGGTACTGAAAACCATTTTTTTGTACACAAAGATTAAAATAGATCATATCAATTCCCTAGTATATTCATTTTGACAAATCCTCATGGAGTTTCGATCAAAATATAAGTGAGAGAGGAGGAAATGTGACATGAAAATTTTGAGACACAAATCTTATATTGTAAAGGTTTGAGAATCAAAATTTTGTTTTAATGTAAATGTAAATTGTATTTCATAGTGGACATATTTATATATCATGTGTTATATATATTTCATAATTAAATAACACATGATAAATATGTTGACCTTCCAATATAATGGATGAAAAATATGGTTGTTTCTCTTGCAGAAAAGGTATGATATATTAATCACACTCCCATTGGAGTTTGACAAGTTAGTTTGAAAATCCTCTGGCACGATATTTTGTATTTGTTTTTATTCTGATCTTACCATAGGTGTAAAATGGTGTGTAATACCTGTCCTTGTGGTGGGACCGTTAGAAAAATGATTTTGGAAAAAACGACGGGAATTACCGTTCATTTTAAAACTTTTTACTTCCATACCTAGGGTGCAAGACTCTACGTTATAAAATAAAATGTGCTTTGATAATAAAAGTGGTTTACAACGGAAAAACATAAATCTTAAGATAAAAAGGCTTCTCGTACATTTAAACTCTCATGCCTAGACTTCCGTGCTCTTCCCCTTGGCCGTGTCCATCCTAATGCGTTCTGCTCATTCAGTTCCTATGGGGGGAGGGACACACAAAAAATCTAAAATGAGTCAAATACTCAATAAGTATTACTTCATACGGTTAAAATATAATAACATAGCTTTTCAGTCATGCATTCATCACTCCATACATACTATATGTACATGCATACATGCATTCATTTGAAAACATCACTGAACGGGGTTTTTCTTTAAAAAATGTTTTCTTTTCGTAAAACATTTCCCCCGTCAGTGCCTTCATTCATACATTCTTTCTAATCACTTTCTTTGGCCGTTGCACATTGTTACGCCATGCGTGCTGGGGTTAGTGGTCCTTTGGACCTAGATTTGCCCATAGCCACGGGTTGGAATCTCTTTTCGTCAGGGTGTAGTACTAGGTGCACTACCAGTACTACTTACCCAGCTTTGCAATCTACCCAGTCCATTCTTTTGATACTCTTTCCATTCATATGTCAGTTACATATTTTCATACATTTATGCATTCAGTCCTTTTTTTTAGTTCAGTCCATTTCATTTATCAGTTCATTCATGGAAAAATGTCATTAAAAGCATGAGCTTAAACATCATCTTTCATTCCTTAAAGCATCGGTTAAAACACAAGGCATAGGCCTCAACATTTCCTTTCATAGAAAATACATACAATAGATACTGCGTATAGTCATCCATTCACATGCGTACAATTAATACTTTGGTTGTATAAAAAGGGGCTGCCAAAGAAGGGCCATACATACTTATATTTTGAAAACGTTATACTTAGCATGTTTTCGTAAAATATCTTTCATGTCATTTCGTAAAGCATTGTAAAGGAAAAAGCATTTCATTTTCTTTTTGATATCTTTTAGAAAACTCTAGCAGATAATGAACATAATACTTATTTAGACTCCATGCTACTTTCATATCATGCAATCCATTCATGTGCATGTCAGATGGCAACCTACATGCATACACATAACCTTAGCGTCATTTTCTATTTAGTATATAAGCAACTAACTAGAAATAGAACTACGATTCACTTGAAACACTCTACTTATATCCCGTGCTCTTATGTGTCCCTTACTATGATAAAACCTTCGGGGACCCACTTACGGTCACTACCTCTTCCAACCTCAACTTTCTACTTTAAGTGTCTTTCCACTAGAGTGAACCTTATGATTCATCTTAGGATTAATACACTAAGATCTTCGTCTTATTCTTCATATTGACCACATTCTGGCGCATGACTCAGACCGACTAAGTCACACATCCCAATCCTAGACAATACACCCGTCACTACCCTCATGTATCTTAGCTCACTCTAAATCTTCATGCCCATCCAAATACTCCACGCGGCTCTAAGCTAACTCTGAGGCTTAAGCACCGTGTAACCATGCTTAGGACAGATTACTCATTACATATAGTGAATCCGTCTGACACATGTGTCTAACCAGATTATACATGTACCTTATCCCTTATCACCTAAGACCAACATATAATACATTGATCACAGGCTCGTATGGACAAGCGCCATACTCCGATACCAACATTCTCCAGGTTAGCATGACTCTTCATGCTACCCGTCCCCTTTAGATAGTTCATCCCAACACTTAACAAGACATTATTCCATTTATAACTACACCTCAGGTCACATCATAGCTCGAGACTACTCCCAAGCTACATCGTGACCTTGTCATGTCACCTGACATTCCACTACGTCATTTTTGCGCCAACTCCTAACTCATCGTGAGTATGGTCCCTCACATACTCCTGTCACATCGTGACATCTCGTCACGTTCCCGCTGCGCCATTCTTACACTTACTCCTCACCCATCACAAGCACGATTTCTTGATTGACCATGTCACTTCGTGACATTGCCTAGCCATGCTTCCGCTGCACTACTCTGATACTATCCTGCCACTTCATACATACTCCCAACCATAAGCCAACTACACGGTGACATCTGTCACCTTAGACTACAGGCCGCATCACAGCTACTTCGGGATACTGTTCCACAGTTCTCGACACTACTCATTACGCTCTACGCTTGTGACTCCCCCAATCCCCACTTGGGATCGAATGGAGACTTAGACTGTCGGAACATGCAACACAAGGTTACATACCCCCGTTCATGACAATTAATATGCAATGCATCTTAGTATGAAACTAGCAGTATGCAATAATCGCAACGAAAATAAAAGGTTAAAATGTAAGATATGCCAGAATAACTAAAAACATCCTAAATTCATTAGAAAATCATCGTGTTCAAAATACCAATGTAGCATAAGCTTGTATATTAAGTCATGTTATTCTCTTCATGCGTGCTAAAGCATGATGGACTTGGGCTATAACATCAGCATTAAATCTAGCTTCTTCACAAAATCTGGCTCCTCCTCAAACATGCGGATCCAGTGCTCCATCAATCCCGTTCTGGTCGATTCCTAACACAATTTCTATCATTCCGAATGGAATGATAGTGGTCCCATAAAAAGGTGAGATTTACTCAAAATCTCAGTAAATTAAACAACTAACTGGCACAAAGATAAATCAATCATGAAAAATGATAAATATGCAATGCATGAGATGCAGAAAATCAGTATGCATGTCTCCCATCCAAATTCCTTAACATCTGTTAAAAATAAGGAGACATGGGTTTTTACTCAGTAAGTAATTTTGGATATTTGATTTGGCAAAAAGGACGTATACATTGGGTTTAGAAGAATTATTAAGAGATTCTAGTACAATATTATTTTTGAGGAAAATAAAATTCTTGGAAGTTGATTGGAGAATTTTGAGTGATTTATTAATTTTGAGGATAAGAAGCCAGGAGGCCCATAAGGAAAGGACACATGGCACATTGGATGGTTGCCACAACAATGGGCTAAGCAAATTGGGTAAAATTCTTAATGGACTTAGGAAGGCACAAGAGATTGGTTTATTAAGGGTCCAAACTTTTTGGGTATAAAGGCTTAGAGAGACACTAAAGCATTAGGCCCAACTTGATGGACACTAGGCCTAACTTGATGGACATAAGACTTTAGGCCTCTAATGCACTAAGGATGCGATGGGCGAAGGTTAAGATGTTAAAAAAACCATAGGCCCAACTTAGGAGATATCAAGTTTTAAGCCTTTCTTGGAAGACTCTAGAAAATAGGCTCAATGAAAAAGACATAAGGCTATTGGGCCTAACTTAGTAAGAGTGGAGGTATTAGGCTCTTAATTATGGGTTAATTACTTGCATTAAGGTTTATAGTGGGATTAGTGTTAATCATAGTACTTAGTGTTAATGAGCTAAGGATTAGGGAGGCAAGCCTATTATTAATTTTGGTGAGGCTTTTAGGACTTTAGAGCATTCATGGTCCAAGCCCAAGAAAACTTTGAACCAAGCCTTAAGGAATTCAAGACTAGTTATGGCCCAACTATAAGGAAGGCATAAGGCCTTTGGGCCAAACTTGGTATAGAATGGACCCATTGCCCAATTAGGCCAAGTCAAGTCTTTTCAAGCCCAATTTAGTGGATCTTGAGGTTTCTTTTTAACCCTACAAATATGTGAAATGAGGCCCTCTCATTCAAAGTCCAAGAGCCCTTAAACCATGAGCCCATACATTTGGCCCTTTTAAGCCCACATGACCCAAAACCATGTTTGGACTCATTTCACCATTCAAGACCAAAGGCCCAATACACCATACCATTAGTTTCCTTAAGCCTAAATCACACTCAAAGTATCCAAATTAAATTTTGAAAATTGGCTAAGGCCATTAACCATCATACTTGACGTTAGTGCACTTTAAGTCATGCCTTGAAGCTTAATCATGCTTAATCTTTTCTTCAACTTTTTAATCCAGATTTTCTTCAATTAATACTCCCTTAAATCTTGATTAAGACCCTATTAATGACCTAGCTAAACCATCCAACATGTCATTATGAAAAATTACATAACAAGCCCAAACAATGCTTCAATCGGTTTTGTGCATTGCCCTTTGTAATGCTTGAATTATTTTTCCCTTGGGCCTAACATTTTGTGGTTTTTCTACAAGGGTAATATGGTCCTTAAAGACTTCATGTGACCCTCCCAAATTCAGTTTGATTCTTGGACGAAATTACTTGCACAAACCAATTCCTTGAACCGAACCGGGTGCACTTTAGTTTAGTTTGTGTTGTAACCGATTGAGTCAAGTTTGAACAAGCCTCCTACCATCGTTTGCACCACCACCCCACGCCAAGTACTTCTCCACCAAACCAACAAGAAGTCCCTTGGCCATCATGAAGGATTTTGACTCATTTTTGCTGCCCAAAATCATCCAAAACCGAACTGATTTTCTACTACCATAAAACCACCTCCATCCACCTATTTTCAAGGGTTGTTTGATGGTTTTTCTGCCATCCAAATGATGCCCCATGACCCGACCTACCTTCTAGGATCAATGTAGCAACTTTGGAGAGGAAATCATGGTGGTTTTAGGCCACTATTCCCCCTCCACAAGCTGACCTAAGCTCATGCAAGCAAATCTGGAAATTTTCCAGATTTGAGCACCTCCCACTTCACCCAATCACCAAGCTCCCAAGCCAACGCCCCTCACCCCTTGGCATCCTAGAAATACTTCCATACCATTCTCATTTCACTCACACCACAGCTCCAAGCATCCTCTTGAGCCTTGAGAGCATTTTCCCCTCTTTGAGATCAATAGAGTGCAAACCAAGTGAGTTTTGGTGAGTTCTTGAGTGTTCTTGTGTAAGGCAGTCTAGAGTGCTTGGAAGGCCATGAAATTTGTAAGTTTTCTTCCTTTAGCTAGAATTTCAAACTTTGTTTCCAAGTGTTGGTATGAAATTTGATTGAGTTTTGAGAAGGTTATGATGCTTAATGCAAAACTAGGTCAATTAAGGGAATGGTTTGAATGATTGAATGTTTTGAATAGAAATTTAGCTATGGCATGTACTAAGCATGATTTTATATCATCTCTCATTATCATAACATGATTATGGAAGGTTATATTTGTGGTTAGAAGCATGCCATGATAGGTTTTAAATCTATCTTGTTTTTATCTTCAAACATGGATCGGTTTTAAGCATGTTGGTGATTAAAGATTTCTTAGCTTTGATTAAGTGTTGGGATGAACTTGATTACACAAGGATTAGACTTAATAATGTCCCTAAAGATTTTAGTGATCATTAGTGGTTAAATAAAATTTCATATGCATGCATTTATAGGGATCAATAGTTGAAAATACACATAGGCATCAACTAGGATGCATGCCACGGGTTGGGACTAATTGGACAAGTTCTACTTGAATTTTTTAAAATCCAAGGGCATGGATGGTTTTAGAATTCCAAAAATATGAAGTCCATGAAATTTGGTCAAATTTGGAATTCGTTTGTGATTAGTGAAAATTTAGGGCTTAGATAACAATTTTTGATAGTTTAGGAATATTTTTGTAAATACTCAATTTTTGGAGCCTTTGATTTTGAACCTATCCATAAGAGTATTAACCCTAACTTAGTATACACATGATTTACGCAGCTACAATGCTAATTTCAAATTTTCATGGAAGTTTGTAAATTGGCCTCTAACTTACACCTTGATAGATTATTTATGAATTATTGATAAATGCTCATTTCATACTTCAATTATCATTTTTAGCATAAATTATCATTTTATATGATACATTGAGTGCATACCTACATGATATGTGACATTTTTATCACTTTTGCATATTATATTTATAAATGTTATTTTTGCATGAAATTTACTACATACGCAAATGTCATGATAAATATTTTTCAAAGCATAGCATGAAAATCATTTTGTCACGACCACAAAGGCCAAGATGGGGAATTATCTTGGTGGAACTCCTATGTCCACTCTGGAGTGTTTAATAATGGAGTGGTAACCCCTGAGTTGAAGAGGAACAGTCAACAGGTTTCGAATGGGTTCTTTTTAAAAAATGCCGGAGCGAAGTCAACATGTTATGACACCTAACGCTAGTAGGTATACATGTTATGAATTTTATGATCTTATGTTATATTTACCAATGCATTGAGAACGAGTCTATAGACAACGTAGTTTCAACGAGAGTTGTACTACAGTCACTGGCAGGTACTCACAGTGCATATGGGGAATTGTGACATTACCGCACGTTATGCTATTAATTCAGATAATGATGCAAGTCTATGATAATGAAATTTTATGATGAAATTTTTATGAAGAAGTTATGTTTTTTCAAAAATGATGACGAATTTATTTAATGAGTAAAAACCCATGTCTCCATATTTTTAAAAGATGTTAAGGAATCTGGATGGGAGACATGCATACTATTTTTTGCATCTCATGCATTGCATATTTATCATTTTTCATGATTGATTTATCTTTGTGCTAGTTAGTTGTTTAATTTACTGAGATTTCGAGTAAATCTCACCATTTTATGGGACCATTATCATTCCACTCGGAATGATAGAAGTTGTGTCAGGAATTCGACCAGGATGAGATTGATGGAGCACTGGATCCACATGTTTGAGGAGGAGCCAGATTTTGTGAAGAAGCTAGATTTAACGCTGATGTTTATTGCCCAAGTCCTTCATGCTTTTGATCGCATGAAGAGGATGATATGACTTTGTATACAAGTCTATGCTACATTGGTATTTTGAACATGATATCTTACATTTTAACTTTTTATTTTCGCTACGATTATTGCATACTGCTAATTGCATACTAAGATGCATTGCATATTAACTGTCATTAACGGGGGGATGTAAACTTGTGTTGCATGTCCCGATGCCTTAAGTCTCTGTTCCAGCCCAAGCGGGGATTGGGGACATCACATGTGGTAATGTCACAGTTCCCCATATGCACTGTGACTACCTGCCAGTGACCGTAGTACAACTCTCGTTGAAACTACGTTGCATATAGACTCGTTCTCAATGCATTGGTAAATATAACATAACATCATAAAATTCATAACGTGTACACCCACCAGCGTTAGGTGTCATAACATATTGACTTCGCTCCGGTGTTCTTTAAAAAGAACCCATTCGAAACTTGTTGACTGTTCTTCGTCAACCTAGGAGTTAGCACTCCATTATTAAACACTCCAGAGTGCACAGAGCTGTGACGCCCATACTCCCACGTACAAAAAAGCCTCTAGAATCGTGATGTCAAGATGATAACAACCGATCAAGCGTCCCAACGACAAGTGCCAAGTGTGTGCAACAAATAAACAGTGTACAATAAAATACGCAGCAGATAATAAATAAGTCAACTAGTACCAGAATTTTAGTTTAATACAAATATCCAAATACAAAGCATTTAAAAACATAAACCAAATGTCCCACAAAATAAAATACAAGGCTGAAAATAAACATAACATGAGTGATCCTAGATCACTCCTCCGGCGAAGCCAAATCCTCAGGCTCAGCATCTGCATCATCAACAAAATCTATAATACCATTAAATGGTACCACAGGTAAGTTATAACTCAACCAATCCTGATATCAAAACACATTAAAGCAACTAACCATGCATGCATATGATGCAATATGCATAAAATCCAACACACACCAAAAATCTCATTTGCTCCAAAATATGTCCAATAAATCATTTCCACCATTTTTCCAAAAAATGACCCAAAACAAATATCCATCATTTTCCCAGAAAATGACTCACACAAAACATATCAACACATGCTATTTTCCCAGAAAACAGCCATTTTCCATTTATCCATTAATCCATATGCACCATGGTCTCCCCTAGGAACCATCTGCACGTCTTGGCTGCGTAACGAGCGATGCCCAGTTCAGCACCCAGTGCGTTCGTGGCCAGGCATCCTCTAGCCCCCGCCAGCAGAAGGGCCACGGAGTCGGCATTTAACTCATCCGATCCCGTTGTCGCCCGGGGACAACCCAGGGAACGTCGCTCAATATATTCCGCTCCCGAGTGACCAGAGGAGCTCCACCGAGATAATTCCGCATCTCGGCTTGGGGTCGTGATACAAACACACCTAAAAATCTATTCCATACATGAAAACCCAGTTTTCAAAATATCCACATGAACATGAATACAATTACACGAAAATCCAGTTTTCAATTTACAATCATGATCATGCGTGCACATGCAATGAACCAAACAACCTCAATATCCAACAACCAACCAAATCACAACAACAAGTTCCAACAACCAACCAGATCACAATATAATCAATCACAGAAATACTCCGTCCTCAATCCATCCACTCCCGAACTCCTCAGACTCAGTCCGGAATAACCAACCAGATCACAGTGAAATCAATTAGTGCAAAAATATATTTAAATCTCAAAAGATTGTTTAGGAAATACTTACAGCGTTATAAATTAATTTTAAGAGGATCAAGGAGGAATTGGAAGCGCCAAAACAGCAACTCCACAATGTAAAAACACTGTGGATGAAATACACAGAAAATCCAAATTCAAACGAGGTCAAACGAAAACTAGGAAACGGTAGGGTAGAGCCTATGGAAGGTGGTGAAACTAGTGGAAGCGACGGTTGGCCGTGGGTGGCGGCCGAAATGGCGGTGGAAGGCCAAAAAGGCCGAAACGAAGTTGAGCTCATGGAGGTGGCTCCGACAACGGATCGGAGCCAAAATTGGGTGGTTTAGGACGGCAAGGGGCTGGTGATGAAGTGGTGAAAAGGTGGCGGCCAATGGTGGCCGGACGGCTGGGGAACGGAGGAGGAAGGTCGTGGCTTCGAACGGCTCGCAGAGGCTAATGCCGGAGCTAGCCAGCCTAAGATTTGAGGGGGTTGGTCGTCAGTGGCTGGGGAGTCAAACGGTGTCGGCGGTGAGGGCCATGGACGTGTTAGGACCCCAAGTAAAATCGCCTCAAAAGTTGCACCTTGGCCATACGCACACATATTGCTCGAGCGGAGTGTCGAGCCGAGCTCTCTGGTTGTTTGCGCTCGAGCTGAGTCGAGCGGAGTGTCGAGCGAAAATTGGCTCGAGCGGACTGTCGAGCGAGTTTCGAGCGGAGCTCTCTGGTTGTATTCGCTCGAGCGGAGTCGAGCGGAGTGTCGAGCGAAACTTGGCTCGAGCCAGGGTCGAGCCACAGTCAAGCCAGACCTCAAAAATTGCATTTTCAGCATGAGAACAAGCCAGAGTTCGACCCTCATGCACCCCTTAGCCGAACCATTGGCTCATGCATGCCACGACTATGTGGTCCATGCCACTATCTTATTTATGTTATTTATTTATTTTATTTATTTCTTTTATTTCTTTTATTGCAAAGGGACCTTTTGGGGGTTTCCAAGTTGTAACCTTTATAAATAGGACCCTTAGTCATTTCTTTCACATCTTTTGGCAAAAACCCTAGAGGGAGAACTATTGTTTGAGAGATCACCATCGGTGCTTAGCACTTGGGCTTTTTGGGTGAAATTCGTGAATCCCAAAGAGAGGATCATTCCATGCAATTCGTGAATTGGAGTGATTCAACTATCTTGTCTTACAACTTGGTGAAATTCGTGAATCCAAGTTGTGTTTATCTTTATTCTTATTTCTTTTATCAATATATGAGGTTTATTCAACATTTGTGCAATTCGTGAATCATTTGTTGAATTTATTTCATTGTTCATTCGAGTTCATCATTTTGTTCTTGAGTGTTCATCTTGGTTCTTGGAGATCATTACATTTTCAGCTCATTCAATCCATTTCATCCTCAATTTCGACCACCCACCTTGTTTGTCAACTTTCCATAATTAATTCCCTTCTTCCACCTAGCCCTAGCCGAACTCTCACTTTCATTTGAATTTGAATTCAAATTTTGGCACTCTTGCCTTATTTGAAATAACCCTAGCCGCCCAACACTCTTGCCCTACTTTCCTTATTTGGCCACCTACCATATTTACCCTTCATCCAATCCCCTTTTGACCTAGCCAAATCCCACAAATCTTCCAATCCCTTCAAATTCGAAATCCATCATTTGGCCTAGTCAAACTCCCAATTCCCAACAACTCCCATGCCTCTTACCATTTAGGATCAACCCTAACCACCTTACCCATCATCCCAAACCTCTTCCAAATCAAATCCCTAGATTTAAGGAATTGTCAATCACATTCAATTCCTTAAATCTCTCTTTTCTAAAACAACTCAAGACAATCTTTGACTTGCCTAAACAAGCTAAAACCGAAATCTCCTTCTTCCATAAGGATTCCTACCACTTAGGAATCTTTCCTAAAACATCTCCATTTCCCACATTTCGGCCAAGCCCTAGCCGCCCACCTCCAAACCCTAAACCTATCTTCCATCTCCTAAACCCTAAACCATCTTTCAAACCCTAATCCCACTCATCCACATCTCTTCCAAACCCTAACAACTCATCTTACACTCCAACCCTAGTCCAACTCTTCCAATCTCGAAATTCCACATAGCCACCATCCAAATCCTAGCCTATCTTCACCATACCAACCCTAATCATCATCCAAGTTGTCCCAACATCAAGAGCAACCCATAAGCCGTTCCACATTGCATCAAACACGCATATTCATCACTTAGATCACCCAAACTCATTATTCATCACCATCATTTCCCATCACTCCATACACTTCATCTAGCCTAAACACTTAACCTCACCATACCAAAGTTGCCATCATCACCATTGTTGCGCCATATCCAAGCAAGAGAGGACTTGGCACTCGGTCAATACAAGGAGGACATAGGCGAGGAGATCATAGTGTTTAGGGACTTGACCGGGGTCCCTAACAGGACGGCCGGCGGCGGCGGGCTGGGAGAGATGCCGATTTGCACGAGGGAGAGAAACAGGAGAGAGAAAATTGAGCGGGAATGGGCCGAAAAGAAAGAAAAGAAAAGAAAAAGAAAAGAAAAAAAGGAAAGGGAAAAAGAAATGAGGTCCAATCCTCACAACTTTTGGGTCACAACTAATCCTCAAAATAACTATTTTTAAAATAGTAAATTAAATAAATCAATATAAACTCAAAACTAGTTAAAGTAAAATATTAAACTCCAATAATAACATTTTTTAAAATAAAAAGTAATTAAATTGCAGAACACTAATTAGAATTATGAAAGCACATTAAAATAATTCCCGATTTAAAAATCGTAAAATAATCTTGCGTAAACACGTTAAATTAAATTAAAAGGCTCAAAATCAAATATTGAATTAAAAAGCCCTTCACTAAAAAGCACGTAAAAATTCGGGTGTCACAAGAGCAGTTCCACCAGGATAATTCCCCATCCTGGCCTTTGGGGTCGTGACGAAATGATTTTCATGATATGCTTTGAAAAATGTTTCTCATGACATGTGCGTATGTAGTAAATTTCATGCAAAAATGATATTTATAAATGTAATATGCAAAAATGATAAAAATTTCACATTTCATGTAGGTATGCTCTCAATGTATCATATAAAATGATAATTAAAGTATGAAATGAGAATTTATCAATAATTCATAAATAATCTATCAAGGTATAAGTTAGAGGCCAACTTACAAACTTTCGGGAAAATTTGAAATTAGCGTCATAGTTACGTAAATCATGTGTATACTAAGTTAGGGTTAATACTCTTATGGATAGGTTCAAAATCAAAGGCTCCAAAAATTGAGTATTTACAAGAATATCCCTAGACTTTCAAAAACTGTCATTTAAGCCCCAAATTTTCACTAATTGCAAACGAACTCCAAATTTAACCAAATTTCATGGACCTCATATTTTTGGCATTATGAAACCATCTATACAATTGGATTTTCAAAATTCAAAGTAGAACTTATCCAATTAGTTCCAATCCGTGGCATGCATCCGAGTTGATGCCTATGTGTATTTTCACCCATTGATCCCTATGAATGCATGCATATGAGATTTTATTTAACTACTAATGATCACTAAAATCTTTAGAGACATTATTAAGCCTAATCCTTTAGTAATCAAGTTCATCCCAACACTTAATCAAAGCTAAGAAATCTTTAATCACCAATATGCTTAAAACCGATCCATGCTTGAAGATCAAAACAAGATAGATTAAAAACCTATCATGGCATGCTTCTAACTACAAAATTAACCTTCCATAATCATGTTAGGATAATGATAGATCATATAAAATTATGCTTAGGACATGCCATAGCTAAATTTCCGATTAAAAACATTCAATCATTCAAACCATCCTTTAATTGACCCGGTTTTGCATTAAGCATCATAACCTTCTCAAAACTCAACCAAATTTCGAACCAACACTTGGAAAAAAAGCTTGAAATGATAGCTAAGATCAAAAGGAAGAAAACTTACAAATTTCGTGGCCTTCCAAGCACTCTAGACTGCCTTACACAAGAACACTCAAGAACTCACCAAAACTCACTTGATTTGCACTCTTTTGATCTCTAAGAGAATGCTCTCAAGGCTCAAGAGGATGCTTGGAGCTGCGGTGTGAGTGAAATGAGAAGGGGAGGGAAGTATTTATAGGAGGCCAAGGAGGTGAGGGGCGTTGGCTTGGGTGCTTGGTGATTGGGTGAAGTGGGAGGTGCTCAAATCTGAAGATTTTCCAGATTTGCTTGCATGAGTTTAGGTCAGCTTGTGCAGGGGTAATAGTGGCCTAAAACCACCACGATTTCCTCTAAACAGTTGCTACATTGATCCTAGAAGGCAGGTATGGTCATGGGGCATCTTTGGGTGGCAGAAAAACCATCAAACTACCCTTGAAAATAGGTGGATGGACGTGGTTTTGTGGTGGCAGAAAATCAGTTCGGTTTTGGATGATTTTGGGCAGCAAAAATGAGTCAAAATCCTTCATGATGGTCATGGAAATTCTTGGTGATTGGGTGGAGAAGGAGGTTTCATGGGGTAGTGGTGCAAACTATGGCAGAAGGCTGGTTCAAATTCAATCCAAATGGTTCCTACACAAACTAGACCAAGGTGCACCCGGTTTGGTTCAAGGAATTGGTTTGTGCAAGTAATTTCTTCTAAGGTTCAAACTGAATTTGGGAGGATCTCATGAGCTGTTTAAGGACCATATTAATCTTGAGTAAAAACCACAAAAATATTAGGTCCAAGGGCAAAACAGTCCAAGCATTACAAAGGGCAATGCACAAAACCGATTGAAGCATGGTTTGGGCATGTTATGAAATTTTTCATAATGACATGTCGGTTGGTTTAGCTAGGTTATTAATAGGGTCTTAATTAAGGTTTAAGGTAGTATTAATTCAAGAAAATTTGAAATAAAAAGTTTAAAAAAAGATTAAGCATGACTTAAAGTGCACTAACATCAAGTATGATGGTTAATGGCCTTAGCCAATTTTCAAAACTTAATTTGGACACTTTGAGTGTGATTTCGGCTTAAGGAAACAAATGGTATGGTGTATTGGGCTTTTGGTCTTGAATTGTGAAACGAGCTCAAACATGGTTTTGGGTCATGTGGGTTTAAAATGGCCAAATCTATGGGCTCACGGTTTAAGGTCTCTTGGACTTTGAATGAGAGAGTCTCATTTTACAGATTTCTAGGGTTAAAAAGAAAACCTCATGATCCACTAAATTGGACTTGAAAAGATTTGATTTTACCTAATTGGGTCATGGGTCCATTTTATACCAAGTTGGGCCCAAAGGCCTTATGCCTTCCTTATAATTGGGCCATAACTTGTCTTGAATTCCTTAAGGCTTGGTTCAAAGTTTTCTTGAGCTTGGACCATGAATGCTTTAAAGTCCTAAAAATCCTCACCAAAATTACTAATAGTTTGCCTCTCTAATCCTTAGCTTATTAACACGAAGTATCATGATTAACGCAAATCCCACTATCAACTTTAATGTAAGTAATTAACCCATAATTAAGAGCCTAATACCTCCACTCTTACTAAGTTAGGCCCAATAGCCTTATCTTCTTTTCATCGAGCCAATTTTCTAGAATCCTCTAAGAAAGGTTTTAAATCTTTATATCTCCCAAGTTCAGCCTATAGTTTTTTTAACATCTTAACATTCGTCCATCGCATCCTTAGTGCATTAGAGGCCTAAAGTCTTATGTCCATCAAGTTAGGCCTAGTGTCCATCAAGTTGGGCCTAATTCCTTAGTGTCTCTCTAAGCCTTTATACCCAAAAAGCTTGGGCCCTTAATAAACCAATCTCTTGGGCCTTCCTAAGTCCATCAAGAATTTTATCCAAATTGCTTAGCCCATTGTTGTGGCAACCATCCAATGTGCCATGTGCCATTTCCTTACGGGCCTTTTGGCTTCTTATCCTCAAAATTAATAAATCACTAAAAATTCTCCAATTAACCTCCAAGAATTTCATTTTCTTCAAAAATCAATATTGTACTAGAATCTCCTAATAATTCTTCTAAACCCAAAGTATACTTCTTTTTTGCCAAATTAAATATCCAAAATGTTCTTATTCTCAAATAACTCAACTCCTACTTAACTAGGATTAAGGCTACTAAGATCAAGGCCTAAGGGCATTTTTTAGGCGGGGTGTTACAACGCTCATCAACCACTCAACCATCCCTATCTTCGCGACACGACACACGGTGTATCGCTTCACCTCATGGAGTAAACTCCACGTATACTCCCTTCACATATGCTACGCCACAACACCACTATAGCATACACGCCATATGGTGAATCACTCTACCACATGGAGTACACTCCATGTGTACCTTCACAACACTATGCCGCATCACTACTACAGCCCACACCTCATAGCATAGCACACTACACAAATACGCCCAACATTTCACATACACAGTGAACTCCACAATACTAATAGCACAGTCCACAACCTAGTTAACTAATTAACATCTAACATAAATAATAAGGGATAAAGAGTTATACCATCGTCGGGGTTGACCCGTGCATTGGCCACTAACCGTCACGGTCGATGACATCGGAAGAGTTGTACATGGCAGCTAACCCACATACGGTGGCTATTTGGGCATTTGGATAGCTAGGTGTGGTCTTGGAATGGTTCATGGTGGCGGCAAGGAGCGTGACACGGTGGATCTAACTTTGTACAGTGGCGGTTAGCCACGTACAGTGGCTGTTTTGGAGGTACGGGTCTAGGAGGGCTTGAGCATGGATGGGCTTGGGAGGACCTTGGTGAGGTGGTGGTGGCGTCGATAAGGTGGTGCAGCAACTCTACCGTGGCAGATCTAGGTCGTGTGTGAGGGAGAGTCCATGAGAGAGTTGGAGAGAATGGGGGAGCTAGGTGGCGCAGCTGAACATGGGGGTGGCTAGGGAAGGTTCCGGTGGGAGTAGGAGCCTCTGGTGGTGGTGCGGTGGCCGTGGGAGGCGGAGCTCAGCCGTGGGTATGAAGAACCCGTGCATTGGAGGAGCTTCGTGTGGCTAAGGAAGGGGTTACTAGCTTCGGGTCAAAAGGAGGAGGAAGGGGGAGGTTAGGCGGTACTTGTGGTGGTGCTCAGTGGCCTGGGTGGTCGCGTAAGGCAGCGCTAGGAGCTATGCACAGTGAACTCGTGCATAAGGGGCTACGAGCATGTGTGGGAGAGGGTGGCTACGAGATGGAGGCTGGGTTCAGTGGTGGGAGCTCGCTAGGGTGAAAGGAGGCTGTTGGTGGTGGTGGTGGGGCTGAGCAGCTTATAGCAGTGCTGGGCTGGGCTGAGGCAGAATCAGCTATGGGAGAGGGGCCAGCGTACGCTTGAGCTGAGGGAGAGAGGAGGAGAGAGAGGGAAAAGGGAAAAAAGAGTGAGAAAGAGAGGGAGCTAGGGTTTTAATCCAAACACTTCATCTTGGGGTCTTCAAGACGATCTAACTGTGAGCTTTAAATATTGATTTAAAAATGCGTAAACATTAACTTAATTAAAAGCACTGAGAGGAAGTAAGATAGAATATAATTTAAACTAAACTTTAGTTTATAAAATAATATTCTTTCATCATTAATAAAATGATGAAGTCTTATTTAATATCTTTAAGAGAATAAAACCATTAACTTAATTTAGAGGTTTCAACATAATTTAAATCCCATAATATTTTAAATAACCGAAATCAAATAAAAATGATTTCCTACAATTATAATATTTTGGAGCTTTTAAAAAATTTTATAATTGTCGTATTTAAAATCAAGCTTAGTCAAATAATACTAGAGATATCCCATATAAATATTTTCAGGGCATTTAAAATATTCAAGGGCTTTAAAACATTAGGCTTACTTTATAAATCACATAATAAATATCTTTCAAAACACGCCATCAAGGTTCGACATGCATAACGAAGCTCACAATCACTAGAGAGAAGGGACAGACTATTACATTGGACGGAATTTACTTGCGTCAGAAAGAATGAGCGGGGTGTTACACGGTGGCCTTTGTTATTATGTTGGTATCAACATTTCAGTTTCTGAGTGCACCCACTTTGGAGACAAAGTGACTTTATTTCTTTCTGAATGCACCCACTTTAGAGACAAAGTGGTTTTCTATGAGATATTTTTTGAATGTACAATCGGTGTATTGAGTTTAGAAGGGAGAGATTTCGCTTCTATTTTTGTTCGGATTGGCTGCTAGGGATAGTACAACATTGCCACGGTGTGAAACGTCTTGTCTTTATTATTATTGTAAATGAACATTTATAAGTGTCACTCTATTATTTTTCAGATTCTATTTTATTTTGCATTCTGTAATTTGCTTATATTTACATACTAGTATAGGTTTGTTGCTTAAAGTCGGTGGGCTCACCCTTTTATCTCCACTATATTTTCCCAACTTTTATGGTCGTGACAATTGGAATAAATGTGAGTTTACTTTCTTTAGAATATGTAATTGCGTTGAGTTTACTTTTTTCGAAAATATTTTTGAAGGATTATTATATCTAAGTTTCTTATCATTATAAATTTCAGGTTAAATGGTTGTTTACCGGGTACAGGATATGACAAGAGCAACACAGCAAGTGTTATCATTTTGACTACTCAAATATTGCTTGTCAATGAAGCTAACTAAACTTACCGAAATTCCTTCCCTTCTTGAATGATATTCAGCCCGGAAAGAAACCTTTTTAACTTTATAATAATTAGCGTGTGCAAAGAAAATTTGGTTTAAAAAACTGTTAATTTCAATACAAACATCTTTTAAATTTTGAAAATATTTTCGGCTTCCCAAAAAAAAAAAAAACTTCTTATCTACTCATTTACTTAGATTTACTCAAAATATAAATAGAAAAAAAATATAAATTTTACGAAATAAGAAAAACATCTTAAAAATTTGGTATTTGCTACACATAATCCTATACCACAGTACAGCGCGCATGTTTTGATTCTTTTTATTTTATTTTTTTTTTATTCTATTAAATTAATCGAGTTTTTCATTCATCATCTTTACAATACATACTTGTTAAGAGAAAAAATAAAAATATAAAAAATTATATGTTGTGTGTTGTGTAGGGATAATGATCAATATATCTACAAATCTCGATATATACCAAAATCATATATAAAAAGAAGTTTCATCAAAACCATTTCAGCTTATTTTATTGTTCAATTTAACAAAACCACTTAAACAAATATATATCCCAAAGAAACCATTTTTATTCAAAAACTGAGAAAAATAAATAAATAAATAAAACATCAAAGTTTCCATCATTATATTCCAGGTCGTTTGTACTTTATAACCGGGTAATTAAGGCCAGTACGCATCATTTTACTTATCCTGCATGGGCACAAACTCACGTCGAGACGATGCCCTATTCCTACCTCTATTAGGTAATGAAATTGAATTTCATTCCAACTAAAACCCCGCCATCCTCCTCCTACTGCTTGCGTATATAAACCCCTCTTTGCCTCTTTTCCTTGTTATCTTTGTTACAACTTATCAGCCTTTAATTTGTGTGTCGCTCTAATCTTCTTGCTGGAGACCGAAGCAACTCACGCCCGAAATCTTATTGACAATGACGATCGCCAAGTTTGTCTACTTCCCTGTCGTCTTCTTTGACGGCCACCGCGAGACCAGCATCGGGGAAGTCAACTTTTATCCGTCGTTGGAATTAAAGAGCTTCCGATCAATCATGAGCTGCATGGTCCGAATCCCTCCCCGCCTGTTATCGGTCTACCTCATCGTGAAGCATCGGTCGAAGACTCTCAAGAGGATCCCCATCAACAAGGAGTCAGTTTTTGCAGTGATTTCCCGACTTCTTATCGAGAACGGGGAGGGCTTTCAATCGATCATGAGCTTGATGGTCGGAATCCCTCCGCGTCTGTTATCGGTATACTTCGCTGTGAAGCACAGGTCGAAGACTCTCATGAAGATTCCCATCACTGGGAGGTACCTGAAGCAAGCAAGGGAGTTGCAGAATGGCAGTGTGGACGAAGATCATGGGTATGGAGGAAACGGTGTCGTGGAGTGTGAGGAATGTACGAGAGCCAAGGAACTGGGGAGTGAGGTTGAGTTTCATTGCTGCGTGTACGATGCCATGGTTGTTGAGTTTAGGTCCAAAGCGGGTCCTATTTCGCGCTCCGTTAAACGGTCCAACTAAAGTTTCGGTGCTTTCTTCTTTAGTTCAATGTGATGGTAATCGAAATAAGTTAGGAAGGAACAATTTTTGAGTTAGCTTTAAGGTTTTGTAAAGGTATTTGTCTCTGTTATAGTGTATCTAATAATTTTGTGTTTGTTTCCAAGCTGGTCTTCTGTACACATTGCGACTTTATATAATTTCCTTTCGGATAGAAATTTTTTTTTTCCCTTTTTGTGTAGAATACAAATGCTTCACACCGACCATTGACATGTTCAATATATGTATTAAAAGTATCTATGTTATACTCTTTTGTATGAAAGTTTTTGGGTTTTTCAAGGCCTGCTTATATTCTTATCTTACAACTTGATTTCCAAATATTGCAATACTTTTTTTTTTAAGGAAACACAACTTCATTAATATTAAAGAGATTATAGTCATTTATCAACCCATATAGCTTAACTATGAAAGCCTAAAATACAATCTCACCACATATCCTATGCATATGCTCTTAACATTCCAAGCATTTCGGGAACCTATGTGCTGCCACATTACCTTCTCTAAAAACATATTGAAACTGACACTCACCAAAACACCTTTGTAACCTTTTAACTTCACTCATAAGGATGCCCAACATAGCTTCAGATTCATCTTTATTCTGTAGGGCCTCCACAAGCAGCAAGCATCACGCTCAACAATGAGCTTCTGGATACCCATATTTGCACAAATCTGTAGACCTCTAAAAATGACAAATAACTCAATGGTTTCTCGATCCACTACTTCACTTTCCACTTCACTAATTGCCATAATGGCGTCACCCTTAGCATCTCTAAGGATTGCACCCATACCAACCCTATGAAGATCACAAAACATGGCTCCATCCACATTTAGTTTTATGAAATCTGTAGGGGGAGGTTTCCTGCAATAGTATTGCTTCACTTTAGTTTAGGTAGCAGCTTAAGGTCTTTGTAACTCCTCAACATCGATATTGCATGTTCTACCACTTGTCTTGGGTCTAGGCATTCTTTATCATGTACCATTCTGCTCCTTCGATACCAAAAACCCCAAGCAAGTAAAAAAGGTAATAGCTCCCCTAAATTCCCTTCTTCTTTCACTGTCAATGCAACATCCATCACTTTCATATTCCTATCTATCTTTCCCATAATAGGTAAGTACTTGTCCCAACAATTTCTGATTTTTGGACAGTTAAAAAGGGCATGAGAGAGATCTTCTAACCTTTGGGGTTCAAAAACAGCACATCCCTTAAGTATTCACCTTTTTTTACTGCAGATTTTGTTGAGTGGGGAGCCCCTCTTTACAAGCTCTCCATGCAAATACCTTAACTTTATTAGGTATTGTCATCTTCCAAAGAGCATGCTGTCTGATCACATTTGAACATTCCCCTGAGTCCCTGCACTGCCTTTCTTTTATGAGTCTGTAGGAACTTTTAATAGTAAACTTCCCATTCTTCTCTTATTCCCACACCCACTTATCAGGTTGCTCTCCAAGACATAACATAACTTTTAGAACATCTGATTTTGTCCACATACCACCTTTTTGTGCTACTATCAATTATACTATACACTGTGTCTTCTTGGTTTTCATTTGGGATAATTATGCCTTCCATTTGTAGAGACTGATGCCCTAGAATCCATCGATCCCTCCACAGTTTTGCTATGTTCCCATCACTAATCCTCCATATGCAGCTTTGTATCAACCATTCTTTTGCTTCCCATTACCTCTCCAAGCATATGAAGGATTGGTCCCCAACCCAGCTTCCAAGAACTGACCTTTAGGAAAATATTTGGCCTTAAAGATTTTGTGCAGCATTGAACCTTCATCTTGTAGAATTCTCCAACCTTATTTTGCTAGTAAGGCTAGGTTAAAAGTCCTCAAATCTTTAAAACCTTATCCACCTTTAAACTTTGGTTCAGACATTTTCTGCCAACTGATCCAATGAATCCTCCTTTCATTCTTTTTCTGACTCCACAAAAAATTTGCCATCATAGCCTCCAATTCTGAATGCCACGCACTATTTAACAAGAAGCAGATCATCGAATAAGTTGGGATTGAGAGGGCTACTACCTTAAGCAAGACTTCATTCCCACCTTAAGATAGCATTTGTTCTTTCCAACATTGTAACTTTTGCCAAAATTTTTACTTTATTTTTGAAAAAGCCTTTGATTTAGATCTACATATAACAGGAGGTAAACCTAAATATTTCTCATATTGTTGGACTTCACTAGCTACCCACAATTGCAGTATTTCAGTTTGAGTTTCAGGCTTCACATTACTACGGAAAACCATAGACGTTTTGCCCCTTTTAATCTTCTGACCTGAGGCCTTCTTGTATTTCTCCAATACTGCTCGAACCCTTCTTTTTTCCTCAGCATTAGCTTTACAGAAATCACACTGTCATCTATAAAGAGCAAATGATTTATAAGAGGAGCCCCTACAGACTTTGATACCCAAGATCTCTTTTTTCATCCTTGCTAATTTAAGAAGTGATATCAACCCTTCAGTACATAGCAGGAACAAATATAGGGACAAAGGGTCTCGTTGTCTCAGCCTTATACTGGGTATGATAGGTCCCTTTGGTTCTCCATTAACCAAGATTGAAAAAGACACAGATCTAACAAAATACATAATTAGTCAAACCATGTTTTGCTCAAATTCCATAACCTCCATCACTACCAGCACAAAACCCCACTCTACATGATGATCATACGCTTTACTCATGTCCAACTTCAATGACATGTATCCTTTTTCCCACTCCTTTTCTGTTTTAAATAATGAACCATTTCATAGGCTAACAGTACATTATCTATAATTAAACGACCTGGGACAAATGCAATTTGAGAGTCTAATATGATAGAGGGTAATGACTTTGGCAATGACTATTGGCAATGACTTTGGCAATCAACTTATAGACTATATTACACAAACTTATTGGTCTATAATCTACTACTCTAACAGGTGATATTTTCTTTGGAATTAGTCTAATGAATGTATAATTCAATGAGGAAGGAAATTCACCTTTGCTTAATGCCCTCAGCACTACTACTGAAATAGGTTTGCCAATAATATGCCAGTATCTTTGGAAAAACACTGGTGGCATATCATCTGGTCCAGGAGCCTTGGATGGGTTCATTTGCTTCAAAGCATCAAAAACTTCTGCCTCTGTATATTCCTTGCATAGCTCAGCATTCATTCAACTAGTCACCTTCCTAACTAAAGTTTCCATAAGATCTGTTGGACCATTATGTTCAGAGGTTGCAAACAAGTTCTCAAAGTAACTAAGGACCACCTTATCTCTCATCTCCCCTTCATGCCATTCACCAGAATGATCCTGCAGTTTCACAAGTCTACTCTTCTTCCTTTTATGGGATGCTTTCGTGCGAAAATATTTTGAGTTCTGGTCCCCTCCTTTAACCACAGTACTTTTGATCTTTACCTCCATATAATCTCATCTCTCTCTAGCCATTTTTGTACTCCATCCCTTGCATAGTTGTGATCTTCTTTTATTTCACCTAGAGGATCACTATCTTGTACCATTTTCAGATTATGTTGTGCCTTATGTAATTGGTGTTGCATATTGCCAAAACTAGCATGATTCCAAATGTCCAACTTCTGACCACATTCTGAAATCAGTGTCATCACCTCTTCCATATTACTGCTACCTAATCCATTCCTCCATGTTGTTGCAATTATATTTTGAAACCCTTGCTCCCCTATCCATATAACTTCAAATTAAAAAGCCTCTTATGGCGCCCCCGCTTGGGATTGGAAAGTGACTGAAACGTTGGGACATGCAACACATGGCGACATACCCCTCATACCTAACAGATAAACTGCAATGCTCCTAGGTATACTATCAGTATGTAATAATTAATGCAACAGAAAATATAAGGTTCATATGAAACTAGGCAATGCCTAAAGCAATTGCCTTAGCACATGGTACTTTAAGACTATGCATAACCATCCTCAAACTTCTTCACTTGCATCTTCTCCATATCAAACAGATGAGGTGCTAATCTTCCCAATTCCATAAAACGAGCAGCATATTGATCGACCTCCATGCTACCTTGGGTCAAATTCACAAAATCTAGGGCTTTCTGCTGCTTGGCAGTCTCCAGAAAGAAAAAATTATCGAACTTCATCTTAAATTGACCTATGTGGGTACAGCTAGTCTCCTAACTCTCGAGTCATCAACTGCCCTTTAGTGTCCCACCATATACCGCCTTCTCCTTGGAGCATGTGTCCAACATACTGGACTTTATGTTCCTCCGTGCATCCACTGATATCAAAGGTTCTCTCCAAGTCCACCAGCCACTTATTGGCTCTCAAAGGTCCTTCTATTCCCATAAAATTAGGATATCTACAAACAAAAAATTTATCATACGGAAATCCTTGATTTCCTCCTCTGGGCATTTCTTGCCTAATGTTATGTCTTTGTGCTGTCTGACTGCACACTACCTCAATCATCTAGCAAATAGCTTCCGTTATTGTTTGTCCTCCTTCTAGTGGAGGGTTTCCAACCTCCTAGTCTCTACGTCTCAGAAAAGTTTCCTCACATTGGTTTTGTACCATGGTTCTTTCTCTCTCCTGAAATGTATAAAAACCAGCATAGGTTAGTCTCCTTCTTAGAGATAGGCTATCTTTCTTCAACTTATATTCATGACTCTACACACATATCTTCCTTCTATTTCAACTTCCTCCAAGATTCAAGCCTATAGCTATAAGATCCAAGCCTATAACTACAGATCTCAAATCTAGTTGAGTGGTACCATTTATTCCTAGGACAATCTGTTGGTTTACTACCTAGAGACATAATTGCTCAGATACCATGCTCTGTGGTGCCCTCAGCCCCTCTAGGGATTGGACAATGATGGACCCGTAACACATGACTACATACCACTCGTACATGACAGATAAAATGGAATGCTCCTAGGTATACTAGCAGTATGCAATAATTAATGCAATGGAAAATATAAGGTTCGTATGAAACTAGGCAACGCCTAAAGTAATTGCTAAGTACATGATACCGTAAGACTATGCATAACCCAAACATTGACTTTAACATAAAATCCATATCGAAAGTACACAATGAAGGATAGCTAACAAAACAAGGGTAGCTAACAAAACCTTTTTCGCCAAAACAAAAGGACCAATCACAAAATAACTTGAGTCACTAGAACATTCAAAACATATTTCCTGGTACAAGAAAACGGTCCTCTCTTTTTTTTCCTTTTTTTCACAACTAGTCGAGCTTCTTCCTTCTCTCCAAGAATCGATCCTTGTCCCGATTCCTTAATCTCTTCAGCTCGTCGATGAGCTGTAGTGTCTTAGAAATGAGTCGGTCGGCATTCTATATCCTATCCAACACAGAGGGCTCCAACGAGCTTTCATTGTTCTTCGGTACCTCCTCGCTGGTTGGAGTTACTAAAGTCCTCTTGCATTTCACCATGGAGTGATCTTCTAAACCTGTCATAACTTCTACCATTCAGGATGGCAAATGGCAGTAGAAACTACCACATGAGTGAGATTTCAAGAAATCTCAGCAAGTGGTAAACCATGGAATGCATGAATGAACATATACTTGACACATTACGTAACCCAAAACTTGACTTATGCACTTGACCTTTTTCGAAAGACATGTAACAGATCCTTTGGACTTTTCGAAAAAATGTTCTTTGACATCATTTCATATCATGTGATCCATATCATAATGTATTATATCATATCACGTGATCCGTATCTTGTGAGCTCATTTTCTTGTTCTTATAACACATGGTGGACACATCACAGCTCCCCTAACCACGGCGTGTTCCTACTAGTTACCACACCACAAACGGTCCGTACACAGTGGTGAATATGTCTTATTCATATTCATTATAACATGACAATACTTTGTCGAGTTATTTACTTTAGGCATGGCACCCACTAGCTTTAGATGCTACCTCGCTCCGACATCCCTTCCAAAAAAGATCCATTCGAGGCACGCCTACGGTTCTTTGTCAACCCAAGGATTACCACTCTATTCTTAAACACTCTAGAGTGGATAGAGGAGTTTCACTAGGACATTCTTCCGTCCTAACATTTGGGGTCTTGATAAAATATTTTTCTTTAACACTTTTCTTTTTCTTTTAAAAAGAAAGACCATTTACCCTAATGCATGTGACATGAGACTTAAGACGAGGTCCTCTTTATACTTGACATGTGACACATTAAATGCCATGTATGAAATCATCAAGCATAACATATTAAAATCATGGCATGATAACATAGGACATATGAAATATCAAAGCAACTTCATGAACATAGAAGAACATGACTTGGCTGAAACAACAAAGGCATGTAACATGGAGAAACCTCACTTTTACAAGTTCCAAATTTGAAGCATAATAGATCAAAAGTCATGGAAAGGGTGAAAAAAATATGGAATCATGGCAACATCACATAAATCTGAAAAACATAATCTTACAATAACCGAATCTTCATGACACATAAAACATAAACATGTCCTCAAGCAAAACCAAAACACGTGCATGTGAATCATGACATTTTCAACATAGATCAAAATCATATAACCTCTTTCATGATCTTGTACAAAGTCGAAACAACATATTCAACCAACTAAAACATAGATTGACAATCAAAGGTAATCAATAACAAAGAAAGATTTACACAAATATATGCACGTGTTAACCAAACTAAGTTGCGTGTTTACTTATAAAAATTCTTCAAGAAAGCGCTAGCCAGCTGTAAATGGAAGTACAACTTGTTAGAACAAGGGTTCTGAACACTAATCCATGTGCGTGAGTGTGTGTAAGATTTCTAGGGTTCATCACTTGTTGTTGGAAATACTTCAACTTTCGGCTCTAGGGTTTTTGAACATGAAAACCCTTTAAGTTCACATAACCATGGCTTGGTTATTAACATATGAGATGTGTGTGTGTGTGTTTGGCTGATTGTATAGAGGATGCAAGTCCTCCAAGTTTTGACTTCTCCTCTCCTCAGAAAACCCTAAGGTTATTTCAATCATCTTGAAATCAAACGAGAATCTTAAGTTTTTTGGAGATTTTATCCTCTCCTCGAGGTCCTTACCTTGGATTCCTTTGTGCTTGGTATCGTGGTCCTTTCTTAGATGTAGAGAAGAGTTATTTTTTGTGTTTGGTTGGAAAGAAAACTCAAGAAAGTGAGGACAACACCAAGTAGTCGTGTGAATGAGTGTGGAGAGGGTGAGAAAATGAAAATTCCAAAAATGACATAAAGAAAAAGCCCTTGGACATGTGGCTCCTCCCCTTTTATATAGAACACTTCCACAAATCCTATTGGTTGCTAGTGATCCATTGCATGAAGGACAAGTTGCGTGTGGCCTTTTTTCCTAGCCAAATGCCTCTTCATCTTCTTCATCATTTGAATGCTTTGGGAAGGCTAAAAAGCACATGGTGTGGTGTGTAACATCCCCCTTAGCCAAACTTCTTGGTCTTCTAAACCCTCATGTTCTCTTGTCTAGCTCCAATGTACCATAGGGAAAAAGAGTAAAATAACCACAAATGTGTGTGACATGGCATAGACGTGTGTGTGTGTCCTTGCCTTCCACTTCCTCTCATTTCTCTATAAAGATTGTTCATCTTCTAGTGCTCCTTCCCTCGGTGGCCTTTTCGAATACCCAAGGCTTTCTTATGAAACCCTAAAGTGACAAGTGGCGCATGAATGTGTGCCCTTGAGTGTAATGGCTGAAAATCTAGGACTAGGATGGTCATTGTGCTATCAAGTCCCTTCTTCTTCCTTCTAGAAACTCTCCTCTATCAGTGCATGGTTAACAAGTGGTAAATTGTTAGAAAAACACTTGAGTGGGTGTGTGGGTGAGGGGAATCTAAAAATCCCTTTTGTCCCTTAAGCTTCCCTATGCCATTTCTTGAAAAGGATCCCCTTTTGTCTTCCCTAGGCGCCAATTCCTAGGAAGATCTTCTTGGAAGTACAAGCAATTGCCATATGGCATGGGGTGTGCATGCGGGTGGGTCAGCCGAGTGGCCTTTGGCCTCCTCTAGGTCATCTCATCATTCCTTTCTTCTTGAAGCCATCTTGCATGAGGGACAAGTGGCAAACCAAAGGGCTTGTCACTATACTTGGCGTGCATGCCTCCCTTAACTTCCCAAACACATCCTTTCACTAAAACTGTGTTTACCCTCTCTTCTATTGCACCATGTGAATTTTTGGCCTCTATAGCACAAGTCTCTCAAAGCACAGTCATTCACCACCTTCCTAAATTTTGTTATTTGTCTCTTAGGGCGAGCCCTACCCCCCCCCCCCCCCCTCTTGACATAATGATCTAAAACTCCAAGTTATGAATCTATTACTTGTTTTCGGGTGCCCATAGATACCCACAAGGAACCACTCCCCCTTATTCGAATCATCTTCTTTAACACATGCATCAATATGGTAGCTGAAGTAATTCAAATTGAGAGATTAACATCCTTCCCCCATAATAGAGAAACCCCCCCCCCTCCCTTCTACCACTACAATCAACTGCTAAACAGTTAGTAAATCCAAGCTTGTACTTACAATTATCAAACTCACGAACCTTCGGTCTGGTTTCTTGTAAGAACAAGATATTGGGCGCTTCCTTCTTGACTAAGTCATGAAGTGTAAGAATGTCGCGTGGGTTCCCAAGCCTATGAGCATTCCATGGCTCCCGGCAAGGCTGACCACTAGCCAATGCCAATATAATTTAGTTTTTCTGCACAATTTCCTCGTCTGACTCCCTTTTGTAGTTACTCCTTTATGCAGATCTACCATGGCTTTCGTTCTCCCCCCTCAGTTCTTTTACATTCTCTGGTAATTTTTTGTCCATTGGGAATCCAGTGTCTACGTCTGTGTCGTTTTGACAATTAGGGGCATGTGTTTCCATTTCATTCTACTTATGCCATTTGGTTGACAAGAGCCTAATTCAGCTGGGCTGTTCACCATAAGCCATCTATTTGTGGGATAGGCCCAGTTTTAATCGCAACATAATCCCCTAGCCCATTGACTTCTCCATGTAAGCCCATGTTTGGCCCCTCCATCAACTGCACGCCCTTCTCATCTTCTTCCTCCATTTCCTGCTTATTAACCACTTCCCTCTCATTTTGAAAACCAAAAACCCTATCTCCTGAAAACAAGGCTTCATTATCCTTCAATCGCACGATAGTCATCTAAATATCTGTCTCATAACTTGATTCCCTCCCTGTTTTCTTGGGAATCTCAATCATCCTAGCATCCGATCGATTTGGTTTTTGAAAGTTGATCCTTGGGTTTCTATCATTATCCACCGAATCTTTCACTCCCCCTCTTTCCATCACCAAAACTTCTACTAGAGTAGATCAACTTCTACCAGAGTAGATCATCCGGTCTCTCTACTCTATTCTCTTTGTTCCCAACCTTTACAACCCTAACCTCCTGCTCGCATCCATTTCCTGTAAGGGAAATCCTATTTTTTATAATTCGTCTGCATTTTCTGCCATAACTCACACTCCTTATGCCGATGCCCCAATTTTCCACAGTAGTAGCATAAATTTGGGAGCCTTTCGTATGAGAAGCGAACCCATATAGGTTCTCATAACCAATGTCTATCGTCTTCCCCCTTAACAGAGGCTCTGTAATATCAATGCTAACATGGACTCTCATGAATTCACCCCATGCCATTTCGCCCTTCTCAAGATCAACTTCTCAAGATGTTTGTCAAAAGACCAAGGACATTCACGCATAACATGATCCTTATCTAGCCGATCTTCAAATTCAATGAGTGTTAGGAATGAATTCAGATCTCTAAATTGTATGTCCCTTTTCGGTCTCCATGCTTTCTTAATAGTCACTTTGAAGGCATCCCTGTTATAATGTTGTTCTGCTAACAGCTTCACTATCAAGCATTTACTGCATCTTCTGTAACGCCCTAGCCTAGTGGATTTTTTTCTTTTACCTTCTCTTTTTTTCCCTCCTGCCTCCCCCAACCTTGATAAACTTCTCTAATTTTTTTCCCGATTTTTCACGCAGCCACACCATTGAGTAACCTCCCTTACCCACCACGACATTATTTAAGGTGAGCTTCATCTTTCTACATGCATTTTATCTTTTTGACGGTTATTCACTTTCAATTTCTGCACTTCCAAAAATTCCTCCACCCAAATCTCCATTTTCTCCATGTCTAGACAGTTTGAACTTCCTTTCCGTTTTGAGTTCTCTTATTTATTTCATTTTCGTCCATCACTCAGGTCTCTCCCTCTCTACTTTTTATCATCTTCTACTCGCAGTGCATTCCTATTTCCAGCCTAACAAACTCTCTCTATCCATGTCTCTCATACTCTGGGTTCTCTCTCTCAGAGTCTCTGTCATTCACTGCAAACCTCCATGCAGTCACCATAGTCAGGGCCATCACTCACTACTGCGGCATCACCAACCATCCAGCATGGCCACCATCATGCCAACCTGTGGCTTTCATAAATGAACCAAGGAGCCACTACTCACCCTCTCAACCCACACGCATAGTGTTTGCTAGCCACCGTGAACTCACCACCGTAGCCTAGCCTTGAAACCACAAAAGGAGTCATTGTAAGCCACTGCGCAAGCCCCTGTTTAGCCACCTGAAAACCAGAGTAATTTCAACTCAGCCACTAACCCACGTCTTCCCCACGGCAAATGAAAACCATCGTTGTCCTTATGCCAAAGAACCACCGAAAGCGAGACACGCAACCACCATGAACCACTCGTGTGGTGTAATAACTATGATTGCCCGAATATCTCCATTGATAATTCATGCAATGTACTTCTGGCATAATCATTATGATTGCTAGAATACCTATACTAAAATACTTGTGGCATAATCATTCTAATTGTCAAAGCATTTTCATGAAAGCTATTACTAGGCACTCTTGGCATAATCATTCTAATTGTTAGGATATCTCATTTAAAATACTCATGGTGTAATCATTTTGATTGTTTGAGTATCTCTGATAGAATATGTTAGGCGGAATCATTATGATTGTTCACCTATTTCCTGATGAAATAGTTGGCGAAATCATTCTAATTGTCAGAGTTCATGTTCAGTTTCACGTTCAGTTCATGTTTAGTTTCAACTTCAGTTCATGTTAAGTTCAGTTCATGTCACATTCATGTTATTTATAGTTTATGTTTAATTAATCAGTTATTTATAAACAAGATTTCAAGTTCATGTTTAGTTCATGTTCAAGTTCAGTTTCAAGTCAATTTCATGTCTTGTTATTTCACATTCAGTTCAAGTTCATGTTAGTTCAGTTTCAAGTTACGTCAATTCAGTTCAATTCATGTCAGTTCAAGTTATATCAACACATGTCATGTTATTTTTCAAGTCACATCATATTTATTCATGTTCATGTCAGCATTCATGTGTTTACTGTCATGCATGCAAATGTCAACTATTAGTTAAAGTTATTTGTTAACTTGTTGAGTTTTGTAATCAAATCTCACTTGGTAGTCCTAACTATCATTCTCCCTGGAATGGTAGATCATGTGCCAGAATCAAGTGACGTGACCGATAGTCAACTGGGGGAGGTCGATTAGGCATCAACACAATGACGACAAGCTTATAGCCTTGATGCTCCGTTTCATCGATAGTAGGTTGGCTTCCTTGGTCGAGTTGCACGAGCTACTTGAATGACTAGCATGGTATATTTTAGTGGTCTTTACATGTACTTAAAGAGTGTTGCCTCTAGTACTCATGATGTTACAGATCTTTGGATAAGCATTGTAACTTTTGAACGTTTGTTATGTGGATTTTATGAAACATCTTTGTGTTTTTGGGATATATTACTTTTGGTACATAATATTGCTTGAAACAAATTATCCACTACGAATATTGCATATTGTTATTTACATGCTAGGTGTATTGCATCTTTAACTTTCATGAATGGAGGTAGGTAAACTTGTGTTGTATGTTTCGACACTTTAGAATCTACCAAATCCCAAGTAAAATCTGGAGGCTCCACACAACCACTTGTTGGTTTTCTGCCTATTTGGCCATGAACCAACCATCCGAGTCATATATATATTTAAGTCAATGTTATAATGTCAGGAACTATTTCTAGATGTGTTTTAGACTTCTGGTAGTGCGAGGTCTAACTTACCAACCAAGCCTTTATCTTTTCCGTTACGATTTTATGTCCATACCCAACACATGCATTCCATTTAGATGACCTAGACCAAACCGTGGGCATTGACTGTTTTGTTGGCACCCTTGGCACTCCAGAACCTCGACAAGGGAGCACTATCACTCAACTCCCTAAGGCTCATTTTGCAGCAATTTCTTCATCAAGGGAACAGATGATGTGGGGGCCTCATTTTTGCTAGGCGCTCAGCAAGGGAGTGGAATTAACAATGGGTTGTGTCCAACGGCGCCCTCCTTTCCAATCACTAAGATAAAATCAATACCAATCAAATAAAAGCCCTATCTAAGTAACGCTTTGTCTATGATTTTTTCGGCCCCAAGGGAGTTTACTCGACCCATTCCCCAGTCTCCCGCATCAAGTATGTGTGCAACTCCTTATGAGGACCTCCTTCCCTTCTGCCCACTCTCCGTTCACACGGTTCTCAAAGCAGAGGAGGAAGGGTGGGCTCTTCTCAAAGCAGAGGAGGAAGGGTGGGCTCTAGCAGTTTCATGAAAACTCGCTTTGGATATGAAACTTTAAGTATTTAGAGATGCTTTTGTTATTCTCAATAAGATGGTTTGGTAACAGATTGCTTCTTCCATAGCACGCCCTGTTCATTCCTCCCACAACAATTCAATTAGTTCTCCATGTGAAAAAACATTAGACATTCTATCTTCTGATATTTCGTCTCTTCAACAAGTTTAGTAATGAGCATGACGGCCCTATTGTTCCGATGGAGAGAAGAACCTATGATTAGCTTTTCGGGAAATTTCCAAAGTAACAATTTCAATGAAATCTTTCAATTTCTTATTTTACTATGTTCAACTTTATGGTCACTTACATAATTATGTGAATCAACAATCCGTCAGTGAGTGACTTCTGGGAGATGGCACGAACGATCTCACACTGTTTCATGCTCCCTGATTCAGGGGGTTCGGGGGAAGGATCCCCCTGAAACGAGTTCTTAAATAAAAGATTAATTAATTCCAAGAAGTAACACTCATAACATGCAACTCAACAATCAGGAAGTGAAGTGACTGAATTTTAATTCATGAATGATTCCCAGGTTTGAATATGAAATTGTGTTTTCCTGATGATATAAGAAAATTCAAATTTATACATAATGAAACTAATCATTATAATTATATATATATATATATATATATATATATAATATTAATGAGAATTCCATTACCCTCTTTGATCTATAAGAGAACGTACAAATATTATTTGAATATCTAGAGTTGTAGAAGTGAAGAAATAGATGAAATAATATATAAAAATGAAATAGAAATAAGAAATATAAAAAAATTGAATAAAAAAATTGAATACAATTAAAAAAAAAATTAAATTCATTCGGATTAGGGATTCATTGCGATTCTCAAAAAGAAGATTTATTTCGGATAAACTGAGCCAATACAATAGGATGAACTAAAAGAGTTCTGCATCATGAACTATCTGCTGTGCACATCACTTAAATGGGTTCTATAAAGTCACATAGGAGTATTTTTCCCTCCGCCTCAGGCTGTCTCGCAATTCCTTCTACAGCTTGGCCCGCAGTTGTACCTTGACCAACCCCAAGTCCAATAGAAACATGACCGATGACCAACCCAGTAGCAATAATGGAAGCGGTAGTAATCAGTGGATTCATGAGAAGTTCCTCACACCAAAATAAGTAAATAGTTAATGATACGATCAACAAAGAAATTATGACTTAATTATTCCATTGCTAAGATCTATACAGTCGAAGGAACTAAGAACTCTGAATTGAAGTATCTATTCTTAAATATTAATTCGTATTGCACATGAATCTTAATGACCAAGAATTTGAAATTGACACGGTAAGAAACTAAAGAATATATGGAATACCACAGAAAGATTTCTTTTTTTTTTATGAATTATTCATTCAATTAATTTCAAATAAGTCATATCTTGTTCAAACTGATAAATAGAGCTGAAGTTATAGTTAAAACCGCTAGTAGAAAACCGAAATAACTAGTTAAGAATTCTCGCAACAACAAGGTCTACTCGACATGAATTAGGAGTTAATAAAACCTTTCACAGGAATCCTTTCACAAAATTATCAACTAATATTATCAACCAATTAGAATGGTTCGTTATTATACTATGATATTTTATTCGCCAAATACACCATTATTGTATACTCTTTCATATGTATGGCTCAACACAATCCTTGTTTTTTCAAGTTTCTAACCTTTTTCTTTTTTTTTTTTATTAATTGAATCGGAATATCTAAAGAATAAGAAATTCACTCTTGACAGTGATATATGTTGTATATATAAATCCTAGATGTGAAAATATGCAGCCTTCGTCCATGAAAAGCATGAAAATAAAGGCTATAGGTATATAAAAAAAAAATAGGCTAGGCATAAATCGCTCGATAGGTTGAGATATGAAATAAGAAATAAAGGCTAATAAGATAGAAAAAATAAATCGTAAATAGAGTTCTGGTTCAAATTCAATAGATAATATGGATGGTATTTGTCTATAATGATAGTCAAATGAAAGACTTTCTCAAGACGTTTATTCATCCGTTTGAGATTTTGAAAATGGGTTGGTTGAATTTGAAAATTCACTCATTCAAATTGAATAAAATTGAATAAGCAAACAATTGAATTGGATTCGATTGGACGGTACTAACGAAATCGAGTGCAGTGCTAAACTCCATTCCATTTCTTATTGAATTAACCGATCAACTTTCTTTGCTATCAAACTTTATTTTTTATTTCAATAATTTTCGCAAAAAAATTTAAACATATTATAAGAATAAATCACACTACTTTTGGTCCTAGGGTTTCCGCGCTTAAAAAAAAAACCTAGGACATATATAGCTCAAATTATTGGTCCGGTACTGGATGTATCTTTTCCCACCGGCAAAATGCCTAATATTTACAATGCTCTAGTAGTTAAATATCTTACCATTTCTTCGGAATTGTCCAGCTTGTTGACAATTTAGGTCCTATAGATACTCGTACAACATCTCCTATTCATAGATCTGCGCCTGCCTTTATACAGTTAAATACAAAATTATCTATTTTTGAAATAGAAATTAAAGTAGTAGATCTTTTAGCTCCTTATCGCCATGGAGGAAAAATAGGACTATTCGGGGGAGCTGGAGTGAGTAAAACAGTACTCATTATGGAATTGATCAACAACATTGCCAAAGCTCATGAGGGTGTATCCATATTTGGCAGAATAGGTGAATGTACTCTTGAAGGAAATGATCTTTACATGGTAATGAAAGAATCTGGAGTAATTAATGAACAAAATATTGCAGAATCAAAAGTGGCTCTAGTATATGGTCAGATGAATGAACCGCCTGGAACTCGTATGAGAGTTGGTTTAACTGCCCTAACTATGGCAGAATATTTCCGAGATGTTAATGAACACAACGTACTTCTATTTATCGATAATATCTTCTGGTTCGTCCAAGCAGGATCCGAAGTATCTGCCTTATTGGGTCGAATATTGCCTTCCACTGTGGGTTATCAACCCACTAAAACAAGGACTTCCCGAGCATATAAGAGGGACGGGGTGCCACAAACACGCCATCCTCCCTAGCATAGAAATTGGAGTTACAAAAGTCACAATAAAGAGCCACTGCTTTAGCTGCATCTGGGGAGAGAAGTTCAAAGGCTAAACTAATAAGTAATCAAAGTCGGAAAAAAAACTCAAAATAGGAGATGAATATCGACCTCTATCATGGCATCACACATGGACTTGGCTAGTGCACGTAGATGTGGGAATAGGCCCATGGCCCCAGAGGTCTCCAGGGTTGACAATCTTCAACACGGAGTTTCCCCGACCAGTCCAATCGGGTTATTAACAGGGCGAGAAGGTGCACTAGTACTAGTTGTGACACCATGAGGGACGGAACCATCACTTAAGCCCATGGTGACCCCAGATGAACCTCCAAGAACGATGGACGGGACGAACGAAGACTGAGGTTGAACGGGAGAAAGTTGAAGCACGGGAGAAGTACATCTAGCCTCCTAGAAAAACAAGCTGATGCTCCCCACAATCTTTTCAGCAGGGGCCTCTTTGGAAATCAGGTTGATCACTTGAGTTCTATCCACATCAATTAGAACAACAGGCATGACACCAAGTTGCACGGGTATGAGACTGGAACTACTTGCTACCTCGATTTTAGTCAGTTTCGGAATGGATTCCAAAGCTTGAGGAGGAGGGTTACCTCCCGGAACCAGAAGCTTTGCGATTCCCGAGCTCCTCTCCACAACATTGGATTCTTCAAAAAGGAAAAAAAAAAAAAGGCTTAGTCTTCAGATGGGCAACCAATCCAGAAGGTGTGGTGGAATCTCATTCTGCCCATTTACGTATGACAGCTGGAGCAGGTTCATCTTCCAAACAAATCAGAAGGCTAGGGTTGAGGCCGTGGGCATGGACGGTTGGACCCCTTCTCTCGTGTCCCTTCTAAAGTAGGCTCTTGGTGTAATCTCTTCTCTAATGGATCCTTCTAGCATTGAATAGGCTTAAGAGGAGCTTATCTTTTTCTGGAGATCGGACAGACCTTCAAAGCCGAGAAAGTCCTTCAAGTTCGTGTATATATATATATATATATATATATATGCTTAATTGCTGACAAGCACAAGAGGTTTTGAGGTTTTAGTTGATGTTACTAAAGGTATAACTGAGGTACTTCTTCTTAATAGACTAGATATAGAATTTGGACAAGTACAATCAGAGGAAGGCACGATGAACACGTAGAAAAATCATAACCCACAAGTCTAGGATCGTTGTAGTACTGTTTCAATTTTGAGGATTATTAAAAACAATGGATGATGTGAAGGATAAATATCTAGGTTTCTATTGAGGTACTAGCTAGCAAGCTTTGTTGATGAAATTTTATTAATACGAGAGATTATAAAAACTCGGTTCAATATTAATATGGTCAGAATATATAATGACCTGCCTCTCATGGATCGCTCGATGGCTTGTCACATTGTCCAAAAGCAGATCTCTAGTAAGGAAATTTGGAGGGAAAAAATAAAACCCATACTCCCATTATTAGGTATCCGTAAAAGGAAGGGCACGCACTTTTAATGATTATATTTTTGTTTTTATATTTTAGTTCACGTGTTTATATCCATCCAAGATTAGTTTCATTAGAAAATGCTAGCCAAACAAATATAATAAGGCCCACAAGACATGTTTCCAGTAACTCTTATGGGATAGTGTTCGTGTTGATCAGTTCTAGGTAAAGGCTTAATAATATTAAAAGAGGGGTTAATCACACTTTGTCTTTTTGAATTTTCACTTAATTTACAATATATCTCTGAAACTAATATTTACATCAAAATAGACTCGCTTACTTTCAATACTTACGGCCAATCCCCTCATTCTATGTATCAGCAGCGTCAAATGTAACGAAAATTCACTGCAATGATGTAATTTTTATCTAATTTATTATCACTGACTATATAAAATATAAAATAATATATGTTATCAATTAATAATAAATTATACATAAATCATTAACCATATATAAAAAAAAAAATTCGATACCTGAGTTGCAAGCAAATATGAATAATCTATGCACACAATAAAATTATTTGATATTCATTAACCATATATAAATTAATAAAAAAATTATTTAAATTACTAAATTAAAATTAAGTGAATTATTAATGTGGATTAGGTAACTAACTCATTAAAAAAATATTTTACTATAATTATATTTATAATGTTGATAGTTACTACTTACTAACTTAGAGTTTACTCTTTAGTATGCATAATTATTAATAATATCATACATTTTATATATGGTTAATGATTTATTATTAATTGATAGCATATATTATTTTATATTTTATATGGACAATGATAATAAATCAGATAAAAATTACATCTTTGCAATGAATGTTATGCACATGAGCAGCACGTGCAGTGAATTTTCGTTATATTTGACGTTGTTGGTAGACAGAAGGGGGAGATCGGTAAGTTTTGAAAGTAAGTGTGCCTACTTTGATGCAATTATTAGTTTCAAAAGCACATTATAAATTGAGTGAAAGTTTGAAGGGGCAAAATATAATTAACCCTTAAAACAATAACAACAATAATGATTGAGAAATTACCAGTGCATTTTTCGACGTTTGCAAGTGTATGTAGTAGGGTAACCTTCAAAAATTCCATTTCGAATCTGACGGAGTCGGAGTGGTTGGAAATCAGAGTTAAAATCAGAGTAGCTACGAATAAGTAGACGAAGTCGGAGTCGAAGTCTAAGCTCCTTGAAGCTCCGAACTTCGAACTCTGACTCTGATTTAAAAAAAAAAATCCAGATGTTAAACGACATCGTTTTACATCTAGATTTTAAAAAAAAAAATACTAAACAACTTAATGTGAAATGGCGTTTTTTCATCACACAGGGGGGTCCAAAACGTAGCACCCCCTTCCTTTCTTCCTTCTTCCTTCTTCTCTGAACCTCTCGGATCTCCTCTACGATTCGCCGCCTCCATTCCCTCTCTGTTGCTGCCGTTGCCTCTTTGCGCCTCTGTAGTGTGTTGACTCTATTTCCCTTCACTTCTTAGACTAGCCTCTGTTCAACTTCAACCTCTGATAAGTTGTCCAACTCCGAGCCCTAAATCAAGGAAATTTAATTTTATATTTTCTTTTTTTCCATGTTGTTGGGTTGCCTAGAATTAGTTGTTTTCGGTCTAATTGTTGTGATTCTTAAGAAGTTGTATTGTAGTAAGAAAATGTGATAAAATTGAAAATGGTTTATGCGTTGGACTCTACAAACCAGTATGTGTGTAATGTGTTTGATAAAATGTGTAAGAGATGCTACTGCTTCAAAAATCAAAACTACATGACCCAACAGAACAAAGTTAGTAATATAAATTGTAGAATAGTAAAATAATAAACTAATATAATTAAAATTCAGTACTTTTTAATTTCATTCTAATAAACTAATATCCAAAAAGAGTAGCTACCTACTCTTTCTTCATGGTTGTATATAAGTCAGTGTCTAACTATATTGATTTGATCTTTAAATTACTTCAATTGATATAGTATTTCTCATATTTCTATATAAGAAATATTATTTTAATATCAAACAAATAAAATTCTCCCGAAAAAGCACCTCCTGTTATTCTATGATCTATTTGATCTCTTGAAAAAGGATAAAAAGCATATAAGGTAATATAAGACGCTGCTTCATTAGGCAGGATGGTTAAAAAAAAAAAACAAAGGAAAAACAAAAAACCATGAGAGGTCGAATGGTTTATGAAAAATTCAAAATTGTTTGGTAGTGGAAATGCTGCATGCAGTTCTTCATCATTTTATTTTGGCCTAATTTGACCTCAAAAGTCAAGACTACGCATGCTTCTCTTGGTCCCTTTCAAACTCTCCAAATTAGTTAACCCAACCCTTACTGCTTTTCATGGTCACCTTATTATCTTTGCTTATCAGTACCGTGTTGGTCACAAGACACTCTATCTTAAATGAGTTGATGCCTTTTAATGATTTGATGTCTCTTTTCATGTATGTTTAGCTTCTAATTTATTTTTCTCCATTTTAAATGAGTTGATGCCTTTTAATGAATTGATGTCTCTTTTCATATATGTTTTTTTATGTTTAGCTTGTAATTTATTTTTCTCTATTTTAAATGAGTTGATGCTTTTTAATATAGTCTAGTTATTTTTTTAACTAATTTTTTGCTTCTAATTTATTTTTTAGCTTCTTTGATTGTAATATGAATCCTACACCTAGTAGAGACGATCGTCCACAAGGGGATGTAGCGGATGTCAATGCTACTGCTCTTACACCGATGGATTCTTCCACCCCTAGAGCCACATCTAGGGCAGCTACATCTAGAGCAACTACATTTAGAGTAGTTACATCTTGTACAAGTAGTCGACTCTCACTCTCAGTGTATATAGAGAATGAGAATATGTTCAACAAAGAGAAGAAGATGCCCATTGAGCACGATCAACCACCATAGCCTTTTGAAAAAAGGTCATGGACATGGGAGCATTTTACCAAAATTTCTGGTGATCGTGTGAACCCGCAAGTAAGATGTCATCACTGTGTACAACTTTGTGGTTATCATTCGAATAAGCAAGGCACTAGTGTGTTAATAACACATCTAAATGGTTACCAACGATATAAGATCGCGAAGGGATTAGTGGCCACTGATCAGACCAAGTTTACTTACAAAAAAGTGGTCATCCCTAATGGTACACAGGCTAAGAAATTGGCTATCCCTCAATACAGTGAGAAGATATTGAGGGACATACTTGTAGAGATGATAATTACTGATGAGATGTATTTTACCATAGTTGACAAAAAAGGCTTCTGAAAGTTTGTACAAACTATTAAGCTACGATTTCTCATTCCATCACGGCATACGGTGATACAAGATTGTATGAAGAGGCATGCGAATGAGAAGACGGAGATGAGGAAGATGTTTATAACTACTAGCCAAAAAGTGTCATTTAGGACTGACACATAGACGTCCATACAAAACATTTGCTACATGTGTATCACAGCATATTACATTGACAATGAGTAGATTTTGCATAAAAGAATTATTGGCTTTAAAGAAATTGTGGATCATAAAGGTGCATCCATTGGGACGAAAATAGATGATTGTATAAAAGACTGAGAAATTCAAAAAGTGCTATATATTACAATTGACAATGCCAGTACCAATGACACAACAATTGATTAGCTCAAGCAGAATACGACTGTGAAAGATGATGTCATTCGGGCCCACGAATTTATTCATGTTCAATGTTGTGCTCATGTCATCAATCTCATAGTTGTTGATGGGTTAAAAGAAGTTGATGATTCCACTAGAGTCCACAGCATTGTGCGATATGTGAGGGGTTCCCCCCCAAGGCTTGCCAAATTTAAGACAATAGCAGAAGATCTTCAGATTGGATATTCTAATATGTTGTGCTTGGATGTTCCAACTCGATGGAACTCTACATACATCACATTGGATGTAACATAGAAGTACCAAAGAGCTTTCGAGCAGATGGAGGTCAGGATGGGGGCCTGAGGCATGTTTTGTTGGAGCCAGCAGGACAAGGACTCAGTGTGCCAGACCCACATGATTGGACTAGTGTGAGGTACTTTGTTCAATTTTTGAAAATTTTTCTTGACATAACCATGCGGATATCTAAATCCAAATATACAACTGTGAACTTGTACTTCAGCAAAGTCTCGAGGCTTCACTTCCACTTGCAAAATAGTTGTGCTGACTGTAGGAGATTGTTATTTGCTATGACTACAAGAATGAAGACCAAATATGATAAATATTGAGAGAATATTGAGAAGATAAATAGATTGCTATTTATGGTTGTGATCCTTGACCTCTTATATAAGTCAGTCATTCTAGAATTTTAGATAAATTCCCTCCTCAGGGTAGTGAAGGCTGTAGAGTTTATTAGAGTGCTAAAAAGTGATATTGATGACCTATATAGTCACTACAATAATAGTTGTTAGCCTTCATCCACAACTGGTAGCTCCTCACATTTAAAGCCAACGAGGTCGACAGCTTCCTTAGATGATACTGACCCATCCGAAGAGGTTACAGACCATCTTGTTATGCAGTAGTATTATGAACTCATTGCAACAAGGACTATTATGCAGTGTACGACTGAGGTTGAACGATATTTTATAGAAGCTGTCGAGCCACCTAGTGGTGTATTTCAATTATTAACTTGGTGGAAGGTTAATTCCACCAAGTATCCAATCCTTTCTAATATAGCCCGAGATGTGCTAGTCATTCGTGTCACTATGGTTGCCTCAAAGTTGGCATTTAACACTTGAGGTCGCGTGTTAGATGTTTATCGGAGTTCATTATCACCATCAACCGAGGAGGCCCTCATTTGCATATAGAATTGGATAGTGAAATGCCCATTGGATTAGATACCGTTGGCACTGATACCAAGAGTTATAGGCTTAATCGGGTACCTTTATTTACTTTTAAATGATTATTTAATTATTTTTAATGTTTCCAACTTCTACTTTTTATAATTTTATAGACCTAATTGTGAACTCTAACATAATTGCCGATAACTGACGGTCTAAAACAGACGCCCCTTAAGAGTTGGGAGGGAGTAGAGAGACTATGGACTTCGGAGAACCCCCTTTCTTGGTGAGAATCAAATTCTACTTTTACCGTGTTGAATTTTTTATTATTAGTTTTTTTTCATTATTAATTGCAACCTTCTATCTTCACTTTAGGAATGACCAATGGACCATTGAGATTTGAGTGAAATTCATGTTAATATTTATATAGTTATCTTTAACACTCTAGGTTTGGCTTATATTTGTTTGAAATTTGTAGCTTATATTATATCTTATATAATATAACTATATAAATATTTCGATTTCAGCTAGGTTTGGCTAATGAGAGTATCTTGAGTACTCTTAAATACTATTGCTACTATTCTTAACTTTATTATTACTTTTTACTACTATTCATTACTTTTCACTTACTTTTATTACTATTCAATATTCTATTATTATTTTTTCAATATTTTTCACAAACATTTTCAAACACTTTCACTATACAAACGTAGGTCAATGCTGTAATAAATAAGACTGTTATAACTTATGGCTACATATTATTTAATTTTTAAACTATTATATTTAAGTTTTTTTTTCAATATTTTTTTACAGGTTCGGAATTGGGCTTTAATGAGCTTAAAAGTAGAAAAATGACATTCATTTAGTCCAATAAACGGTTTGACCTCCGACCAGAGTTCGGAGTTCCAACCTCCGATCGGAGTCGGAGGTCCGAAACATCAACTCCGAAGTTGGAGCTCAGCCCTAGTACGTAGGTCATTATATGTTTGATATAATAGGTTAAAATTATTTGATAATTTGAAATACTATATCAACATACGTTAGTCTATTATTTAGTTTTATAAGATATAATATAAGCTAAAAATTTCAAACAAATATTCAATTCGATTCCGACCCAAAAATGTTAAGCTAAAAAAACTTTTGTTTCACTTACAAACAAAACATACGAGAGTTGTATAGCACTAGGCCACTAGCCTCTCCCACTAGAGTTCATATAGGGATGGGATGGCCATCTAGTGCCCCCGTGTCAGCATCTAGCATGACAATCCACCAAGTTTTGTAAAAAAAAAATTGTAATTGTTATAAAAATATTTTATAAAAATAAATTTATAAATTAATATAAATTATATAATATATTAAATTTTTTTAAATAAAAATAATTTTATAATTTTATATATCACGTCAAATCACATAAATTTATATATTTAATTTTGTAAAATTCTTTTAGAAATGAAATATTTTTGAAAAAGAAAAAAATACATAAATGACATATAATGGCATTTTTCTTGGTCGACACTCAAATTGATATATTAATATATTACATTTTATACTTTTATCATTGGATTTATCTACGTGAATAAGGTTTATCAATGATATTAAAAAAAAATGATGTTATATATATTCATAGATTACGTAAATAATATAAACTCCTTTAAAAAAACAAAAAGTAACATCTGTTATTTACTCACTGCGTAATATAACTGACAAACTCTAAATATAATTTATCTACTCTTTATATTTTTACAGTTGGATTTATCTACATGAATAAGGTTTTATCTATTGGATCGAGCAAGAACATTCAAGAAGCTCTCTCTTGCGACTTCCGATGTCAAAATCGATCCAATATCCCTCCCCCACTACGAACCATCGGCCATTTCCATGATTGCCGCTCTATTATATTGTCCTCTTTTCGTTACAAAAGAATCTTTTCCCTTTCATCTCTTCCATTCTTTTTTAATAAAATGGATTCACAATATTTATTGGGACAATTATAATTTATAAAAGTTATAAGAATGATCATTATATATATATATATGTAGCATTAAAGTTCGGACAAAACTCTAAATTTAAATACGTGGAACACGATGTATTCCAATTGATCAAACTATCAACTATGATTTTACAGTCACTAATTAGACTCTATCTTAATCAAAAATTAATGTGACTACCTTTCATTTGTCTAAGTACGGATGTAAGTTGCTCACCCAAATCTTTTGTACCCGAATTCTTTCGGACTTTTTATTCTTATAGTTAAATAATACGTGCTTAAAATAGTTATCAATCTTATCCCTTACAGAGATGTGATTTATTAATAATTGAGAAATAAATATGTACACGTGGCAATAATTCGGCCAGCTAATACCATAGTCCACTGCTTCAGGAAAAGATGTGGGCGTGATAGCAAGATGCTGGCCCACAGAATGTGAAAGCTCCAGAAAAAAGTAATGTAAATAATTATTGTCGAGTATTTCACAGCCTGTCTACCAATCACCTTTCTATTAACCTCTATTCTTTTCTTTTTTTTTTTTGATAATATTCTATTAACCTCTATTATTTTTCCTTCCTTCTACACCAGAGACCGTCAATATAAGTTTAGCACAAGCTGAGAAGCGGAGATCAGCAGTACCTAGAGGCAAAACGCGCAACTGTCGTGAGCACAAAATCCTCCTGTTCGATTTCCTTCCAGACAACCATGCCGATCCGGAACATTGCTGTGGGTAGGCCCCAAGAGGCTACTCACCCGGACGCCTTGAAGGCTGCGTTGGCCGAGTTCATCTCTACGCTCATTTTCGTGTTCGCCGGCGAGGGATCCGGCATGGCCTTCAACAAACTCACAGACAACGGCTCCACTACCCCGGCTGGGCTTGTGGCTGCTGCCCTAGCCCACGCTTTCGGTCTTTTCGTCGCGGTCTCGGTCTCCGCCAATATCTCTGGTGGCCATGTCAACCCGGCTGTCACCTTTGGCGCCTTCGTCGGTGGTAACATCACCCTCCTGCGTGGCATCCTCTACTGGATCGCCCAGCTCCTCGGATCCACCGTTGCTTGCCTGCTTCTTAAGTTCTCCACCGGCGGCTTGGTGAGATCATAGTCATCGATGGTTTTATTTATTTTGTTTTTTCATTTCCCTAAGTTACAGAGTGTATGTGGTTGTTTAATCGCGATTTGGGCTTCGTTATTGTTCATGGCAGACCACCAGTGCTTTCTCTCTGTCCTCAGGAGTGAGCGTTTGGAACGCCTTCATCTTCGAGATCGTAATGACGTTTGGTTTAGTTTACACAGTCTACGCCACCGCTGTTGATCCAAAGAAAGGTAGTTTGGGAATCATCGCCCCCATAGCAATCGGTTTCATCGTGGGAGCTAATATTCTGGCAGGCGGTGCGTTCGACGGAGCTTCAATGAACCCGGCCGTGTCGTTTGGGCCCGCCCTGGTGAGCTGGTCCTGGGAGAACCACTGGGTCTACTGGGCAGGGCCTCTGATCGGCGCTGGGATCGCCGGAATAGTGTACGAGTTGTTGTTCATAAACCACACTCACGAGCAGCTGCCCCCCACAGACTACTGATCGAACAAAGAAACAAACGATGTCTGATTTTGGGTATCAATAAACAGGGGCACGGCTTTTCTTGCTGTACGTACTTCGTCTTAGAGTTGGGGTTGTGTTTAGTTTGTCAAAGTAACTGTCCATCTTTTTCAAGCATCATCGTTAATGTCATAACCACTGTTGTTTTCCCTGGAAGTCATCTTTGTGTTTCTGAAGGTAGGGTTGTTCTTTGTGTTATTTGGCTTCTGTTGCATGATTGATACCAGTTCTTTGTAATCTCGTCTTTATAACACTGTTCTTTCTTTTTTGTTTGCTCTGCATCTTTTATTATTGCTACGTGGGGGTAGGTTGAATCGCCCGCGTTATACAAATGTTGTCAGTATTGTTTCACATCAGCCGTTCGATCTTCAAGAGTGGTTCCTTTCGTTCCTTTTTTTTTTTTTGAAGGATCTTGGAGACAATAGGCCTTCCGCTGCTCCGCATTGGCCCCCTATTGCTATGATGGAAGGAGCCTAATAGGAATAAATATTGGCCCATTAATGCTTTAACTTACAAAACCGCTAGAGTTCCGTGCTTTGAACATCTCAGTCATTTTAGTGTGTATATAAGGAAATACTTTACTGGATTATATAAAAATAATCTTGTAAATTAATGTTAGTTGATGTGGTTGGTTAGATTTTAAAGTTATTTTTATTATAAAATAGATTTATAAAATTATATAAAATCACATTAATTTATAAGATTATTATATAATTTATTAATGGATGTAGCAGTATTCTAACTATAATTATTCATATATATATATAATATAGTGATGCTAGGTTACTCTTCAAATGTGCTCCAAAAGTGTCCTTAATGTATTTTATTTATTTTTGTAAATGTAAAAAAAAAAAACACAAACACAAATTCATTTGTGGTAATTTTTTTAAATATTTATAAAAAATAAAATGCACTAAGGAACAATATTTACGGGTAACATTAATACAGAGGGCAACAAAGTATTTACCCATATATATATACACACGTCATTGTTTCTTGGATCCCGAGTTTGTCATTTCCGATAAGGCTAGTAGATAACTTGATTTGATGAGAATTTAATTGATTTTTTGTTACATTAACTACTTAAATATGTTTATTATCTATTGATGTAATTGAAAATATATATATATATATATATGTATATATATTGTAGAATGGAGATGATTATTTTCTTTTTGCGTGACCAATTATATATGAGCATTGCTATTCATATATCTATACACCACACATTAAATTATTTTTTATTTTTTTTATTATTTTTTATTTTTTTTAAATAATTAAATTATTTTACTCATTATCTATATAATACACATTTAATAAAAAATAAATAAAAAAAAATTGTGATGTATAGTGTATAAACTTATGAATAAATTTTTTCATTATATATTATAGCGACTGCCTCTAGCACAACGGAAGCACCGCAGATTTCCGATTCGTCCCAAAAATACTACAAATACATACGTACATATATACATGAGGAAAAATTAAAAGAGAAAAAGCCGTGAACTTCCAAAAGTTATTCAAAGCAAAGAGCGAACAAAGTTCCTCTAATACCACATGTTACAAATACTTATCAAAAAATAGGCCACATGCTACATTTCCCTTATCCAACATGTACACGTGGCAATAATTCCGGTAACTAATACAAAATTGCTTTGCTGTATAGATCAGGAATGATGGGTAGTTCTCCCACACAAAAGAATAATATAAAAACCAAAGAGTAAATTGTTATCCGAGTATATCTCAGCCTGTCCACCAATCACACAAGTTGCAGGCAGATAGTAAGGCCTCGTCACGTTCCATATAAGTGCAAGTGCACCAGCTGAGAAGCGGAGAGCAGCACCTAAGTCCTCAAACACACAGCTTAATTATCCCCCAAAAACCTCCGGTCGAGACAACAATGCCGATCCAGAACATTGCCGTGGGTAGGCCCCAAGAGGCCATTCACCCGGATGCCTTGAAGGCGGCTTTGGCAGAGTTCATCTCGACGCTCATTTTTGTGTTTGCCGGCGAAGGCTCGGGCATGGCGTTTAACAAGCTAACGAACGACAGCTCCACTACCCCAGCTGGGCTTGTGGCCTCTGCCCTGGCCCACGCTTTCGGTCTTTTTGTCGCTGTCTCAGTCTCCGCCAACATCTCTGGTGGCCACGTCAACCCGGCTGTCACCTTTGGAGCCTTCATCGGTGGTAAAATCACCCTCTTGCGTGGCATCGTATACTGGATAGCCCAGCTCCTTGGGTCCACCGTTGCTTGCCTACTTCTTAAGTTCTCCACCGGCGGCTTGGTGAGATTATAATCATTGATAATTTCATGCTCAATGCTGCTTAACACAATACTTTGATAGTTGTTATCTGATTGTAACTTACAATTTGTTATTGTGCCTGGCAGACCACCAGTGCTTTCTCTCTGTCTTCAGGAGTGAGCGCCTGGAACGCCTTCGTCTTCGAGATTGTGATGACTTTTAGTTTAGTTTACACAGTCTACGCCACTGCACTCGATCCAAATAAGGGTAATTTGGGAGTTATCGCCCCCATTGCCATCGGATTTATCTTGGGTGCCAACATTCTAGCGGGTGGTGCGTTTGATGGAGCTTCCCTGAACCCAGCAGTTTCGTTCGGTCCCGCCTTGGTGAGTTGGTCCTGGGAGAACCACTGGGTGTACTGGGCTGGGCCTCTTATCGGTGGTGGACTAGCGGGACTTGTCTACGACTTCTTTTTCATCAACCAAACTCACGAGCAGCTGCCGACAGACTACTGAAACAGTAAGAAACGGCGGATCATTATTTTGGGGGTTGTATGAACGGTCGTACGCATTTAATCAAACCTTTTCAAGAATTCTTATGTTTTAGACTTGGTTTGGATAGTGAAAATATTTGAGAATGTTTATAAATAGTAGTAAAAAGTAGGTAAAAAGTAATAATAAAATATTAAATAATAGTAAAAAGTAGGTGAAAAGTAATGAATAGTAGTAAAAATAGATAAAAAATAATAATAAAGTAAAGAATAATAATGAAAGTGTTTAAGAATACCTCTGAGTTCTTTAATACCCATTGTGATGAGAAGCGATGCTAACATAAGAATTTATCCATGAACTTATAATATTATAATGATAACAATATTTCTCCATATAAGAATAATTTTACGTACAATCGTGGAATACATAAATACTATATAATCATTTTGAAAAATAATAAAATTTATTATTAAATAATTAATTATTTTTAAGTAAATTTCATATTTATTTATTTTTTAAAAAAAAGATTGATCTATGCTTACGCAATACTCTTATGATTATAAAATAAACTCATGATTATAACAAAATAATGTAACAAAATAATATATCATAACAAAATAAACTCGTGTTATAATGTATCGTAACAAAATAAACTCGTGATTATAACATGATCATAAATTATAAATTATGGTAGTCGAGAACAACAAGAAAGAATAAGAGATAATAGGAAAGAAAATCATAGGTCATTTATGGTTTTAGTAAAATATAAATCTTGATTTTAAAATTTTTTTGCAGTCGAACTTTTGGTTTGGAAAGATCAAAACTTTATTAAATATTCAGGCTAATCTTTTCTTTATATAAAAAATCCCTACGTATTTTTAATTAGATTTTTTAATAGTCTTGTAAGCTTTTCTAATAGTTTTTTTATATGATTTTTAAGGTATTAAGGGTTATTTCAAAATTATAGGAAATAATTTTGAAGGAACTTTTTAGAATAGGATCAGATGCTTATTTTTGCTCTTAAAAATGTATCCCATTGTCCCTTCTTAACAATCTATTTTATAATCGATTAACAAAAATATGTTACTTCATTAAAAGTAAAATTTAGTTTTCTAAAACTAATTTTTATATAATATAAAATTATAAAAGAAGGGATATTATTAACACTTACAAAATTTTTCAATTTATCTCATTTAATTATTATAATTTTTTAAAATTTTTACATAAATATAATAAATAATTTTTATAAAATTTTAAAATAAAAATAATATTAAAAAATATATATTTTAATAATATTTTATTTATTTATTAATTTATTTTATTTCTTCTCAACTCTGTTGAAACAAACGTGCCCTGATTGTCATTTTACTTAAATCCGACTTTTAAGTGATTCGACTGCTGAGAGTATCGAACCCAACAAGAACATCTCTACAGCGAGGAAGTGGCTGGGCCTAGAGATTCCCCTGTCTCAAATCATGATGAACTGACCTGCCGGGCAACACGTGAAAGCTCTGGATTCAGAGTTGGGGGTGCACATGGCCTTATGCTACTTTTATTATTTGAAGGGACCTCACCCTTTGTCCTTTCTTCGCCTTTTCCACCTCACTTTTTCTTCCCAATTCGTGGACTCCAATCTATTCTGCCTATAATATACTAACGGGAAGGCTACTATGCCGCCAGCGTAAGGCTCTTTTTTTTGTTTTTTTTTAATATATCTAAATATTTTTAAAAAATAAAAAAATATATCAATATATTTAATATCACTTTTATAATCACTAAATAAAATAAAAAAAATTTAACCACAGTCAAACATAGAGGACATTAAAACTTTTTCCTATACTATATTAGATTTATGTAGAATTTAAGATTGTCATGAAAATTTTCTCATTATATAATAACTTTTCTTTTCCATTTTAAATTAGAAATATTTTTATGTTAAAATGGTTTTTAGAGATAAATTGAAATTGATTTTAAATGAATTGAATAAAATATTATTATTATTTAAAAATTAAAAAAAATTAAATTATTTATTAGATTTTATATAAAAATTTTAATAATAAAATGAGATAATTTGAAATAATTTTCAATGGAGCGAGACTTAAATACACCATAATCCTTTTTCTCAAATAAAGAAGAGTTGTGTCGTCTCTAATTTATTATTATTATTATTATTATTATTATTATTATTATTATTTTTAAGCTCGTTTCTAATCTATGAGAATATCTTCGTCTTTTTTTATTGGACGTAGGTAATGACCTTTGGAGAACAGATAGCTCTGCCAACAGATATGTTTCGAGTAGGATGAGTACCCCGTCATAATCGCACAACTTGAAACCCTATTTATGTAACGAAATTAATTACTTGAAAGGGAAATGATTGTACCATCCATCCGACAACCTTTTTTATAATATAAATCATATATTCTTTTTCTATTTTTTTCAAGTTTTTAACTTCTTTTATTTATTAAAGACTTATTAATTTACGAATACTAACATTGTTCGAATGTTAAACAAGTAGAAGCTCAGTTCAAATTAGTATAGATTTGTGAACAAAATTATAACGATCAGCATGTGAAAAATTTTCTTCTCTATCTATCAGTTATTAATATGCTAATAATTAAAAAATTAAAAATTAAAAAAAACTAATAAAATAAATTCTATATATAAAATTATAACTACATATAACACTAATCACAAAAATAACACAAAGTTCGAAAGTACCCTTAGCAATGAAATCACATGAGTTAGAAAAAGCAGCGTTCCATAGAAAGTAGGTATAATTTTTAAAGAAAAGTCAAGCGAAAGTCTTTCGGGTTAAACTCATTAATTTATTTTAAATAACTTACAAAAAAAGGAACATTATAAAAATATTCTGTTTTAAAATATAATTATAAAAAACTATATACTTATTTTTTTTGTTAATGACTATTGGGTCTACAGTGAAATGTACCTTATGGCCTGTATTAGAATCTGGTATCCAAGAAGGTATAATGCTTTTTTCCCTTTATGATTGATTGATCCACGAGATAAAGACATGAAAGGATAGTGAAAAATGTCGATGGGAGGGTCCCACTTATTACCGCCCACCCATGAGTATTGTCTGTTCTTAATAAATATACTTTATTGCGCACCGGAAGGATTATCCGATGACGATGACTATGACTATAATAATGTTTAATGACGACGATAATTTTAATGATAATGTTGGGTGAAGCTTTGACTTTGTTGCTCAATCCTAATTGGAGCCGGTGCTTCTAAAACATGATGTTTTATTAGTATTTTAGTTGAAATAAAATACTAAAAGTGATGTCTTTATATTCCAGTTCTCTTTGAAAAAATCCATTCAATATGATTGTAAGACAAAAGAGCAGAGTTCTTGAGCTGGTTTGCTTATTCTTTAATAAAAACGATTGTACCATCAATCATTATGATCATGTTTCTTCACTGTAAGCTTGAACTGTAAGCTTTTAACATTTAAATAGATTATAAATGATACAATGATTTGAGGGACAATCACAGCGATACATTCGCTGCATTCCATACCCTATGGGCAGAGGGATCCCTTACCCGTTGTTGTTTTCTGTTATTATTATTATAATTATTTCTTTTTTGTTTTCAATTTTGAACTTTTAATGAATTCTTTTCTTGTTTCTATTTTACTTTTTTTTTTTAAAACCTTGGGAAAAATGTTGGGTATTTTAATTTTTTTTTTTTTAAAAAAAAACCATTGATATGGTTTTAGTTTTTTAATAAGATTGCTACCCTGACATTCACTAACATCTGATATTAGTATGTCGCGTGGCTATTCTCTTACTCGAAAACTTATAATGAGATATTGATGATAGTATAATTAAATGAGAACTTCTTACAAATGAGTGAAAACACTGGTACTAATTTTGAAAATAATCCTGTTAAAAAGTAAATTTATAAATTGATATGATTTTATATGATATGTTAGACCTATTTTATTATAAAAATAGTTTTACAATCTAAAGTACTATATCAAGTAACGTCAGTTTGTGAATTTACTTTATTTGATCTATTTATAGCTAAAACATTTATCTTCTAAATTTAGGGCAATAACACTGAGTAGTTAAAATTATAAGTAGGTAGGACTTAGCATGTAAGGAGGCAAGTGGGTGGCAAAGATGATCTTCCTCCATTAGTTTGGTGGAAAATGAGGAGGCAACGTTCGCAAAGTGTAGCTAGTTCGAAGAAAGGACGAGCGACACCATGTATAAAGCCTAGTAGATACATCTCAGTACAAAGGGTATCAAAGGACTTTTTCACCCTATGTTTAGCGAGCAAGCACGAGGCGAGAAAGTTTAGGGCAAAAGGCGAGAAAGAAGAGATGAAGAGGCTGGTAGCTCGAGTGAAGGGAGAAGGGCTACGAGCCTAAGGCAAGCAACGATAAAGGACAAGACCCATGCGGATGTACGAGCTTTTTGGGACAATACATAAATGCTAAGAAGGAAGCAGTATTGTGACGCTCCCAATCTCCGCTTAGGATGGAATGGAGACTTTGAGCGTCGGGACAAGCAACACAAGATTACATACCCTCGTACATGATAGTTAATATGCAATGCACCCTAGTATGCAACAAGCAGTATGCAATAATCGCAGCGGAAATAAAATCTTAAAATGTAAGATTTGCCAGAATAACTAAGAACATCTCAACTTCATTAGAAAATTATCGTGTTCAAAATATCAATGTAGCATAGACTTGTATACAAAGTCATATTATTCTCTTCATGCATTCTAAAGTATGAAGGACTTTGGCTATAAACATTAACATTAAATCTAGCTTCTTCAGAAAATCTGGATCTTCCTCAAACATGTGGATCCAATGCTCCATCAATCCTGTCCTGGTTGAATCCTGACACAACTTCTATCATTCCGAGTGGAATGATAGTGGTCCCATAAAAGGGTGAAATTTACTCTAAATTTCAGTAAGTTAAACAACTAGCTGGCACAAAGATAAATCAATCATGAAAAATGATAAATATGCAATGCAGGAGATGTAGAAAATCAGTATGCATGTCTCTCATCCAGATTCCTCAACATCTTTTAAAAATATGGAGATATGAGTTTTTACTCAGTAAATAATTTCGTCATCATTTTTTAGAAAATATAACTTTTTTATAAAAATTTTATTATAAACTTTCATCATCATAGACTTACATCATTATCTTAATTAATAACATAACGTGTGGTAATGTCACAGTTCTCTATATGCACTGTGAGTAACTGCCAGTGACCGTAGTACAACTCACGTTGAAACTACGTTGTCTATAGATTTGTTCTCAATGCATTGGTAAATATAACATAATATTATAAAATTCATAACGTGTACACCCATCAGCGTTAGGTATTATAATATGTTAACTTCGCTCCGGTGTCTTTTAAAAAGAACCAATTCAAACTTTATTGACTGTTTTTCGTCAACTCAAGAGTTACCACTCCATTATTAAATACTCCAGAGTGGACAAAGGAGTTCCACCAAGATAATTCTCCATCCTGACCTTTGGGGTCGGGACAAAATGATTTTCATACTATGTTTTAGAAAATGCTTTTCATGACATATGCGTATGTAATAAATTTCATGCAAAAATGACATTTATAAATGTAATATGCAAAAATGATAAAAAAGTGTCACATGTCATGTAGGTATATACTCAATGTATCATATAAAATGATAATTTATGTTAAAAATGATAATTGAAGTATGAAATGAGTATTTATCAATAATTTATAAATAATCTATCAAGTGTAAGTTAGAGGTCAACTTACAAACTTCTAAAAAAATTTGAAATTAGCGTTGTAGCTACATAAATAATGTGTATAATAAATTAGGGTTAATACTCTTATGAATAGGTTCAAAATTAAAGGTTTCAAAAATTGTCATTTAAACTCTAGATTTTCACTAATTACAAACGAATTTCAAATTTAACCAAATTTCATGAACTATATATTTTGGCATTCTAAAACCATCTATGCCTTTGGATTTTCAAAATTCAAAATGGAACTTGTCCAATTAGTTCTAACCCGCGGCATGAATCCTAGTTAATGCCTATGTGTATTTTCAACTATTGATCCATATGAATGCATGCATATGAGATTTTATTTAACCACTAATGATCACTAAAATCTTTAGGGACATTATTAAGCCTAATTCTTGAGTAATTAAGTTCATCCCAACATTTAATCAAAGTTAAGAAATCCTTAATCACCAATATGCTTAAAACCGATCCATGCTTGAAGATCAAAACAAGATAGATTTAAAACCTATCATAACATGCTTCTAATCACAAATTTAACCTTCCATAATCATTTTAGGATAATGATAGATCATATAAAATCATGCTTAGTACATGCCATAACTAAATTTTTATCTAAAACATTCAATCATTCAAACCTTCCTTTAATAGACCCGATTTTGCATTAAGCATCAGAACCTTCTCAAAACTCAACCAAATTTCGTACCATCACTTAGAAAAAAAATTTGAAATACTAGCTAAGATCAAAAGAAAGAAAACTTACAAATTTCATGGATTTCCAAACACTCTAGACTGCCTTACACAAGAACACTCAAGAACTCACCAAAACTCACTTGGTTTGCACTCTATTGATCTCTAAGAGGGAGAAATGCTCTCAAGGCTCAAGATGATGCTTGGAGCTGTGTTGTGAGTAAAAAGAGAAGAGGAGGGAAGTATTTATAGTAGGCCAAGGGGTGAGCGGTGCTGGCTTGGGTGCTTGGTGATTGGGTGAAGTGGGAGGGGCTCAAATCTGAAAAATTTCCAGATTTGTTTGTATGAACTTAGGTCAGCTTGTGTAGGGGGAATAGTGGCCTAAAACCACCATGATTTCCTCTCCACATTTGCTACATTGATCGTAGAAGGTAGGTCTGGTCATGGGGTATCATTTGTATGGCAGAAAAACCATCAAACAGCCATTGAAAACAGGTGGATGGAGGTGGTTTTGTGGTGGCAGAAAATCAGTTCGGTTTTGGATGATTTTGGGCAGCAAAAATGAGTCAAAATGAGAAGGAGGTGGCATGGGGTGGTGGTGCAAACTATGGCAGAAGGCTGGTTCAAATTCAATCCAAATGGTTCCTATACAAACTAGACCAAAGTGCACCCGATTTGGTTCAAGGAATTGGTTTGTACAAGTAATTTCGTCCAAGGCTCAAACTGACTTTGGGAGGGTCTCATGAGGTATTTAAGGACCATATTACCCTTGATTACAAACCACAAAAATGTTGGGCCCAAAAGCAAAACAGTCCAAGCATTACAAAGGGCAATGCATAAAACCGATTGAAGCATGGTTTGGGCATGTTATGAAATTTTTCATAATGACATGTGGGTCTGGTTAGCTAGGTCATTAATAGGGTCTTAATTAAGGTTTAAGGGAGCATTAATTCAAGAAAATTTGAATTAAAAAGTTAAAGAAAAGATTAAGCACAATTAAGCTCCAAAGCATGGCTTAAAATGCACTACCCTCAAGCATGATGGTTAATGGATTTAGCCAATTTTCAAAACTTAATTTGGATACTTTGAGTGTGATTTGGGTTTTAAGGAAACCAATGGTATGATGTATTGGACTTTTGGTCTTGAATGGTGAAATGAGCTCAAGCATGGCTTTGGGTCATGTGGGATTAAAAGGGTCAAATGTATGGGCTCATAGTTTAAAGGCTCTTGGGTTTTGAATGAGAGGGCCTCATTTTAGATATTTGTAAGGTTAAAAAGAAACCTTAAGATTCACTAAATTGGGCTTGAAAAAAATTGACTTGACCTAATTGGGCCATGAATCCATTCTATACCAAGTTTGGCCGAAAGACCTTATGCCTTCTTTATAGTTGGGCCATAACTAGTCTATAATTCCTTAAGCCTTGGTTCAAAGTTTTCTTAGGCTTGGACCATGAATACTCTAAAGTCCTAAAAAGTCTCACCAAAATTATTAATTGGCTTGCCTCTCTAATCCTTAGCTCATTAACACTAAGTATCATGATTAACACTAATCTCACTATCAACCTTAATGTAAGTAATTAACTCATAATTAAGAGCCTAATGCCTCCACTAATACTAAGTCAAATCCTTCATGTTTTTCCAAGTGCATAAGGCAAGTTTTGGTCACGTCATGTATCAAGTACATGTTTATGCATGCATTCCACAGTTTGCCACTTGTATGTTTATATTAATCATTGTATGTTGTATGTTTACTTGCTGAGATGTCTCAAAATCTTATTGTGGTAGTTTCCACATCCATTCCCCATCTGGAATGGTAGAAGTTATGACAGGTTTAGAAGATCACCTCCATGGTGAAATGCAAGTGGATTACGGTACCCCCGAACAAAGAGGAGGTACCGAAGAACAATGAGAGCTCATCAGAGTCCTCCTTGTTGGATAGGATACAGAACGTCGATTGACTCATTTCTAAGGCATTGCGGCTCATTGATGAGCTGAAAAGATTAAGGAATTGGGACAATAATCGATTTTTGGAGTAAAGGAAGAAGATCGACTAGTTGTGAGAGCCAAAAAAAAAAAAAAAATAGAGGGACCGTTTTCCTTTGCCTGGAAATATGTTTTGGATTTACTAATGAATCAAGTTCTTTTGTGGTTGGTCCCTTTCTTTTGAGGAAAAAGGTTTGGTTGGTTACCCATATTTTGGGAGATAATGAACATATCTTTCATTGGGTACTTTTGATATGAATATTATGTTAAAGGCAATGTTTAGGTTATGATTAGTCTTATATTACCAATTGCTAAAGCAATTGCTTTAGGAGTTGCCTAGTTTCATATGAACATTCACATTTTCCGCTGCATTAATTTTTGCATACTGCTCGTATACATAGGAGAATTACATCTTATTTGTCATGTATGAGAGTTATGTAGCCATATGTTGCATGTTCCGGCATTTCAGTCACCGCTCAATCTCAAGTAAGGGCTGGGGGTGCCACACACCCTTTCCTAGCTGCCTTCTTTTCTATTTTCGCAAGCATAGTTTTAAAGACCTGAGTTATTAGAATCTGGTCCAAAAGCGTATGAAACACGACGTTAAAAACAATGTTATGAACATTGCTCCATCAGACTTGTACTAGGAGAAGCCAATTTAATTACACACACATTAGGCAAGAACGTAATAGCAATTTCTGATTGTATTGTGGAAATTCCTCATTGTATTCAGACTCTGTTATAAAGCTGTTGATCAATGGAGAATTATATATTTTCAAAAAAAAAAAAATCCTACTAAATTGCAAATATGTTCATATTTTTATTTTACTTGAATTTCAAAAATTGGGAAGAAAACTAAATTTATTTTTATTAATCATTACAAATTTTAAATTGTAAACTCAAAAGTATACTACAAACTAACATAGTTTGATGTAATGCATTAGATCTATTTGATACTAAAGAAAATTTTATAATTTAGTCTACTACATCAAGTCAAATAAGTTTATAAGTCTACTTTTCTAACATCACTTAATAGATCAATCATTTCTCAAATTCACAAGTACTTTGATATAATCAACATCTGAGATATATTTACCTGACCAAAATATCTTAGGAAACATATTTGAATATACCTATGCCAATATTTTATATATATATATATATATATATATATATATATTATATGCATGATTATTTGCTTCCCTCTTGACACGTTGAATTTTCCATCTTATTTTTTTCAAGGCAACTTTAGTATCCTCCACCACTTGGCTCAAGAATCAGTCTCATTGGACTGCAAAATGCTAGATATTGACTATGTAAACCCAGACATTTTGTCTCTTGTAATGGCTGATGGCCAACATACAGTTTGATGGAATGAAAATCTGAAGAGATGAGTTAAAAAAAAAAAACCCCAGATTTGCATTCGATAAATAAAATAGCTCCAGTTTTAGTAGTTTGGTTATTATATATTTTTGGGTTTGAATGTTATTTTTGTGTTTGTAGTTAAATTTCGGGCTGCAAATTCGGTTTAAAGTTTGGGCCTAAAAGGGCGGCTAGTTACAAAAAGCTTGGGCTCAGATTAACTTAGGCCCATTGTGAACTCGTTAAGTTAAGAGGGCCCGAGTGGAACAATCCTAAAGTATTTCTGCAAATTTAACAAATAGGATATGATTTAATACAAGAAAAAAAAATTATTGTAAAAAGAAAAGAAAAGAAAATCGTCAATTGTCGGGTAGGGTCGGGTTCATGTCGAATTATGCATATTCGTTTCGATTTTGAGTTAACACGAATAACTAAACATTGCAAATACTTGACCCGAGTCCGAAATGACCCATTTGATCCGTTTAAAGATAAAAATAAAAAAAAGATAAAAAATATTAAATTTCAACAAATAGGCTATGATTAAATAAAAGAAAAACAGAATTATTGAAAAAAGAAAAGAAAATCCAATGATAACCCTGTAAAATTGTTAGGTAGTGTCTGTTTCATGTCAAATATTCATGTTCTTTTTCATTTTGAGTTAACACAAATAACTAAACATGCAAACACTTGACCCGAGTCTGAAATAAACCATTTGATCCGTTTAAAAATAAAAATAAAAACAAAAAAATAAAAAATATTCACAAAGATTTGATTATTCCTGTAACAGTCAATAAAAAATTCAAGAGAAGAATTTCTGTAAGTTTTAGAAATCTCGTGAAAATTTGAAAGTTTTTAAAAATCGACTCAATTACATAAATTTTAATATGTCAATATAGTCGTATTGTCATTCATTATAGTGTCAGAAATGCGATTTTATTTATTTGAAGTACTTAGAAGTGTCAGAATGAGATACAGTCTGTGTCATTGGACCCAAATGAATATTTAAGATTTTATGGTGAATTAAACAACTTTTTGATTTCCAAAACATTTGTTTAAAAATACGTTTTGATTATTTCAAGGCCTTCCGGAACCGAATTTTAATAAACAATTTGCACTCTAAAGTTAGCATGTTATTTAAGATTTTACAATAATGTTTATTTTTCACTTTTTCAAAATAAAGCCCTTCAGAGTATCACTTTTTACGATTTTTTTTTCTCTGTTTTATTTTTCCCTCTTCCCACGTATAACCATACATGCATCACCGTAAACCCCATGCGTGATATCAAAGACCAACCCCTCAGCCCACGTTCACCACCCCAGCAGCATGAGGACTCTCTCTCCCACAACTGCCAGCCCCCCAATATCTCATGGAACCACGTCCCTGTGAACCAACATGTAAACCACCATCACCAAGGCCCTATGCTAAGCTAGAAAAATAGAGCAAAGTTCCCCCATAAACCGAGAACCACCCACTGCCAAAGCTTCTGCACACCACCACCGACGAAGGGTAGCCCGCTGCCCAGCCCACGCGAAACCACGAGCCACTACCGCCCAGTAGCTCAGCCCCGATGCCACGACGGAAAAGCTGTGAACCCACCGACGCCATATCTCAACCCTCTGTCGTCCCGTAGAGGCACTACATCCGTGCACCCCCACCGTAGTGCCCCCTGGTCAGCCACCACGTCGTCGTCGCCTCCACCGTACAACTTCAAGATCCTCCACGAAGCCGCCCTACGCCACCGTCGCCTAGTCATGGAAAAACACCAACGGTACCCTCTGTTCTTCTTCACCAAAAACAGAGTATGTACACAACTTGAACTAGCCACCACTGCACCTCAGGATAACCAAGCACATCGCTAGCCCTTCCACGCCATCGCCACCTGCACAGAGAGCACCGTAGGTCACCTTCACACCACGCCCAAGCCGCCGTGTTTTCTCTCGGTAACCTCTCCTCCCCCTCACACGCTGCTCTCTCTCTCTCTCTCTCTCTCTCTCTCGCTTATCACTCTCTCTCTCGCCCTCTCTCAGAGCTCCGCCGTTGTACTCACCAACGTCGACTTCCGCCTGGTCCCTTGCTCCGCCACATGCCTCCTTCCCTCTCGGTATGCCTCAACCATAGCACCAATTTTATGTTTTCATAGTTTTAAAAAATAAGCAGTTCTGTTGCCTTCCCGTAATTAGGCTTGTCTGTACTTTGGGCCACGTGGGCTTATTTTCTACCGGGCTCCTTTCTATTTTTGAGTGCGTTATGTTAAGTTCTTTTTATAAGTTAAATGTTTTTGGGTTGGGCTTGGGCTCTAAATTATTTTGGATTGGATAATATTTTATTACGGCAACTTTTCACTATTTTAAGTGGGTCGGGTTTCAATTTCTTAAAATAGATTGGTGTTTGAATTGAAATTAAATTAAGTATATTAGGTAGATATTGATGGATTTGAAAAAATGATGACATTTTAGCGTCATGAGAATTATAGGTTTTGAGGAATTAAAATAAGACGAGTTTTAGCATTTCAGGTTTAAATATCAGGATACATGTTCGATTGAAAATTTATGAAAATTACGTGGCAATCTAATAGGTGACAAGTAATTTTCACTTAGAATTGTTGTAAAGAAATTTAGAAAGTTAAGAAATTCAAATAAGCGAGGTTCCTATACTAGACTTTGTATAAAAGAAAATGTCTGGAGTTGAGTTTGAAAACATGCATATTTGTTTTGAAAAGAAACCTGAAAACAACTTCAGATATGTGTTCTACATATGCATGAAATTTGTTTAAGAGTGAAGTATTTTCTGTTATGACTGATGTAGACATGAACAATATTTTGACATGTTGTTTTTTGAAACATGCAAAAAGAACGAATATGAAATTTATGAAAATTTCTGCGTGTAATGCGAGAATGTTCCGAATTGACTTTTGAATATGTGAAATGATCTGAATTTATTTAATACTTTGTTTTGATATGATGTAATATCTAAAAACCTTGGCATGAATTTCTGATTTTGTAGATGAATATGATTTGGTTCTGATGTTGCCTCTATTCTATCTCCGTTAAGGTCTCGCCATGAGTATAATAGTGGCATACGGCTCTTCCAGGATATAATGGTGGTTTATAACCCTATCATAGGGGTTAAACATGGTATACAACCCCGCCATGGGTATAATAGTGGCATATGGCCCCGCCATGGGTATAATGGTGATTTATAACTCTACCACGGGAGTTAAACATGGTATATGGCCTCGCCACGGGTATAATGGTAATTTATAACTCTGCCACGGGGATTAAACATGGTATCTGTCCCGATGTAATACTCTGATATAATATGAAGATGATGTTTCAGATTTTGAAATGCCAAATGATTTTTGAATAAGAAAGTTTTATGAAAGTTTCGTTCTGATATTTTGATAATATATTTTGATTCTGTATTCTGAAAGTAAATATTTAGATTCTGCATTATGAAAGTAAATGTTTTGTTCTGCATTCCGAATTCTGTAAATGCTTATATTTACATACTATTATATGTTCTTTGCTTACTAAGCTGTTGGTAACTCACCTCTTATCTCCACAATATTTTTCAGATAATTTGAATATTTCAGCTAAGGATCAAGATCATGAAGTATGTGTGAGATTTTTTAAGCATAGAAGATTTCTATGAGTATTGGCAATTTTTGTTAAGTAATTTTTGTCATGTTTTGATGACTTGGTTTTTTGGAAAGTTGATTATATTAAGGGTAGTTGGTTTGAAACAATAATTTCTATATGGTATTGAGATTTTGAAGTCATAAATATATTGTTGGAATGTGAGTTTAAGTGACAGAAAGTAACTCTCCGACTTCATCAGGGACTGGGGCATTATAGAAACCCTGAATGGTTTCTCCAAACCTCAAAATTTGCCTCCAAACCCTACATGGACTTGGTTTTAGCTTAGTGCTTAATCACTTGATTAAATCACTTCCACATGCTATTAATCACTCAAATTTATGTTATGACATCATTATTTATTATTTTAAATATTAAATTTTTTTTGGACTAAGAAAAATTAGATTTGGATTTGATAGCAACCCCAACCACTCCATTGAAACCCTAAATGGAAGCCCATTCGGTTAAGGTCCGTTAAGGCCCACGAAATTGAGCCACCTAAGAAAGCTTGTGGAGGAAGTTTCCCTCTGTCATAACAATCCAAACACCCAAAGTAGCCCCAAATAGTACATGATGTAAAATCAAAGGCCACATCACGCCTCCCTCTCAGACGGTAACTTGAGGCAGAAAACCATGGGCTGGTTTTGCCCATTGTTTTGGCTGACACACCTATCATTCTAAGTGTCACTCACAACCCTCCTATCACTCCTCAAATGTGTAAGAGATTTCCAAGTCCCTTCCCCCTTAAGTCCATCACTTTCCAACTCATTTCTTGGAGAGTAAACCAGAGAGACTCCAGGGCTAATTTTCTGGCTCACTTTGCTCGACCTTTTTGAAGTAGCTGTAAGTATTTTCTCATAGAGTATCCTCATCAAAGTTGTTCCTCTTTGAGTCTAGTTTCTGTGAATATATTTTATGTTGATTTTTGTAGTCATTTGATCAATCAAAATATGGCTTAAGTATGGAAAGGTCAGTTTAGGCGATAAACTAGACAGTATATTGTATTTTGATATTTTGACCATGGTTGCAAATTGAAATGATTATCTTTGTGCTGGTGGTAAGTAAAATAAGTCACAACGGAATAAGTAAGGGATTAGTCGGAAACTAATAGTAAATGTACTAGAGATTTATACCATTAAGAAACCCATTGATTAATAATAATATCTATGTATCATTGTCAGTTATTCCTAAGTAATATTATACATAGTCATAAATTAATCACTTACATCGAAATACAACAAACCGATTATGGTTTGTCACCTAACCAAAATATACATCTTAATAAATACAAATAACATTATTGGAGATAGGTCTCTATATCTACAACTTGAGTGAGTCAGAGCTTCTTCCTCGACGAACTCTGCCAGCCCTACATCTGCATCAAGATCTACGGTTTCAGTAAATGAAACTATAGATAAGACCACCACAGTGAGAATTGTAAGAAATCCGAATAGGTAAAAATCCATGACAATATTATTAATGAGAGACAATGGCGATGAATATGTATGCACAATTTCATGTAAGTAAATTCGTAAACACATATATCATTGTGAGGAATCTCCCTCCAAGCATAAATACATGTATTCATAGGTCATGGTAAGGAATTACCCTCTGAATAAAACTCAAGTATATCATTACTGAGGTGAGGAATCACCTTCTTATCAAATCTCAAAGTCTGCAATATCTCATCATATAAATCACAGTAGTAAGTCGCTCCAGCTGTTCAACTTGGGGACTCACTCTACTTGACCAATGCCTGAGCTCATTCGCCAAACCTAAACCACCCAACTCGGAGAATCACTCAACCTAGTTAACAAACCCAAAGACAATACACGTGATCAATTAGGATAATCTCTCTACCATTCAACCAACTTGAAGAACCACGCATGATCAACCAAGAAAATCTCTCTACCTGTATTATCAAATAAGTCCAATATGAATATGGTCCACCTTGATCATCATGGAGAATCACTTTACTGTATAAAACTAGTGGCAACGTGCTGCAGAAATGACACGGGAACTCCTCAACCTGTCCATGATGATCGACACACGATAAAACTCAACACATGGAAACCACAACATCATCAATTTGCATTATTTAAACTCATCATCTCAAAATCACAGCATATAGGTAACCAATAAACATAATAAAGAAGATATATTATTTTCATGTAGAAAGAGGTGAGTTACATAATATTCAAAATCTAATCTTACAACATACTCACGAACATCTTGTAATGTCCTAAAAGAAATTTGATAGAGGAATTTCTTTAAAGCTTAGAAACATCATGAAATCCCTAAAAGATTTTATGAATCAGGTGATTGATTAGGACTTAGTTGATTAACATATTCGGATCCCGATCCACTATGGAGATGGATTTTTTATTTATTTAATGAGTCACATAGGAGTATAATTTTGTGAAATAAATTACACCATTAGAGTCATATAAATATTTAAGATTTTATGGTGTAATATAAAGTTTCGAGTTTTTTAGGTGAATAGTAACCCTTCTGGGCGACGTGGTTTCTGATTCAAATAGCTGTCAAATCACACCATGTAGGATGTTCAAATCCACTTAGGATCACTAAAAAATCCATTTAAACACATGGCACAATCTTCGCCATCGATTTGGAAATCCTACGCTCACTTGTTAAAAGGAGTACAAGTATGTGAGTGGAGTGTAAATCGAGCCTTGTCATCATGCTCTCTTACACCATTCACTATTTCATCCACTCAAACACTATTTGGTCAATCAAAAGAGGGTTTCAAGTCTAGTAAAGCCCCAAACCTAGTGGTGCAAACCGACACCCCAAATGATTAAGGGAATGGAAACCCTAAATCTTCCAAACCCTAAAAAGCCATGCACTCAATTTTGACCATGTGATTCACTCTTGGTTTAAGCCACTTCCACAAGCAACAACCACTCAAGTACACACTCATTCCATCCTAATCCACTCCCTTATACATATTAACTTGCATTTTACTAAGAAAAATTAGATTTGGACAAAACCATAACTGAAACCCTTTTTAAACCCCAAATGGAGTGCATTTGATCACACCCCTCCAGTTCGGCCGAAACCATGTATTTGCATCAAGGTTCTTTCAAAATACTTTTTTTCCACTTGATTGATCATATGAGGACTGACATTCCCCCTTGATTTCAGCCCAAATACTTCCACTTGGCAAGTCAAACACCCAAGATCAGCCCCCTCAATTTCACCCCACTCGGAAACTAAGGTTCTAGCCCAATTCAGCAAGTTTTCATTCTCCCTTTTACAAGCAACCCTCACCTCAATGTGTCATAGATTCAACCGCCAAGTAAGCCCTCTATATTACCCCACTCAACTCTCACTTTCCTCCCACGCTTGCATAACTTTTCCTTGATTTCCTAGAGAGAAATTGAGAAAATTAGAGGAGAACATTTCTAGGCAGCTTGTGTTTCTTTGTTCCAGCCCTTTGTATGTTATTTTCCTTGGCTCGAGTCTCTTCTATTTTGTTAAGTATTGAGTCTAGTTTACTTGGGAGAGTATTGGTTAAATTTTCTTTGAGGTTTGATGGATGAAAGTTTGTGCTGATGATGGAAGGGTTCGGTTTGGATGTTTGTTAATGAACCTTGGAAGTTTTATGATGGTTAGATGAAAATTTTTGTAGATCTCCGCTCTATGAAGTGTTACATGATTTTTTTTTTTTAATTTATGATTTGATTTATAGCATGTTAGGTTTTTATAAAATGGTTTGTGCATGATCTATTAAGTGATAGAAACCAATTGATCAAAATGAGTTTTTTTTTAGTTTGTCACTTTAGCCTTAGGACCTTGACTCTATGGTTTTGATTTTTTTTAAATCTTGTTCTTAAAGCTTTGATCTATGGATTTAGTTGGATTTTTGAATATTTATAACTTAGGTCTTTGTTGGGTTGTTGATAAACATGCAAGAGTATGTTTTCAAACATGGTTTAGAGACTCTAGGATTTGATGTTTGTTTTGATGGATTATATGCTATGGTATGTTAGATGTGATTCTTAGATCAAGTTAGAACTTGAATGTGAGATATATGATTGTATTATTCCAAGCTTTATTGCATGTAAATCAAGGATTTAGTAACTATGATTCAAGTCAAAAGCATGCATGTATCAGTTTCTAAGTTTTCCTTGTAAACCGATTTTAAGTTGTTCAGTCTTGTAATTTTTGTTGTTAGTCAAGCGTGCTATCAACTATGTTTGATAGATGAACATGTTAGAAGTGAAATTTGTGGACTTTTAGAGTCGTTGGAGTTGAAATGGAAGTATTAGACCAAGAACACCAAGATTAGGTTCGGTTTGAACTAATCTTGATAATTTATGTTATTTTTTGAAATGGTGAGTTTAAGATTTTCTAAAATGTATGATTTAGTGTCTTGGAAATATTTTAGAACTAAGGATGTAATATTTGAGGGTTGTTATTTTTTATTAAGCATGTTAGTGTGTTAAATGGCCGAGTAGCTAGCAAAATCATGGTTTTCAACCTTTACATGAATCAACCAAGTGGAGTTCTCATAGTAAGGCTTAGTTTTTGAAAATTCTCATATTTGGATTAAGGATGAAATTTAATTAAGGTATGTAAATTTTGATAAGTTTTGGAGTTCATTTGCAATTTCCATAAATTTGGGGGCTAATTTACAATTTCTCAAAATTTAAGGAGTAAATTTACAAATTTAGCCCAAAGTTAGTAATTTTGTTTTTATAAGGATTAAGTGAGAAATTCTAACCCTAGAATATCTCTCATTTTAGCTTACACTACACTTAAGTTACACACGACAATTTGTAAGTTAGCTTCTAACTTATTTAAAGTATGCGTATGTATGTATGGTAGTAAGATTCATGCAAATGATATTTATATTTTAATTATGCTTATTTAATTGAATCATATTATGTCATGCCATGTTGTTATGTATATTAATCATGAATATATGTTACATCTCACGACCATCATGTCATGAAGCATGCAAACATGTCATGAGATACTTTTACAAGTTAAGCATGAAGAGTCAAGTTTACACTATGACAATCCCATAGGTTAAGACACCATGGAAAGCCCATGGAACAAGACACCATGGTAATCCCATGAGACAAGATATTATGTGTAAGTCTATCTTAGTAAAGCAACTACGCGATGTTTTTCATTAGTAGGTCCATGTGCATTAAGCATTCATGTTATGTTATTGTCAAGCATACTTATTTATACTATCAGTAGCTTAAGAGTCTTGCTTGCTGAGATTATAAATGGTAGTCCCAACTACCATTCCTTTTGAATTGTAGACGATGTGTTAGGGATCGGAGAACCCGTGCACCCCTAGCTAGATGACTTCAAATAGTCAGAGGATGAGCCTTAGGGAGCTCATGGAGTTGGTCCTCCAGCTTTGGGATTCTACTTTGGAGATTATAGCTGGTGTTTAGTTTAGTTTAGTTTCATAGTATATATGTATTTATGGAGTTACATCTTCTGTATTATGTGTTTTGATTTCGGACTTGTTGGACAGATGTTATAACCTTTAATATGTGAATATTTAAGGAATATGCTTATATTTTTGGGATTAGTATTTTGACACATTGTGTATTGCTAAAAAAATTACCTGCTGCGATTACTACATATTGTTAAAAGCATACGAGGTGCATTGCATTTTTAATTGTTATGAAAGGGAGTATGTGACCTTGTTTTACATGTTCTGACGCTTCAAGTTTCGTCAAATTTCAAGCAGAATTTGGGGACGTCATAGATTTACCCCGCATTCCCAGTATGGTCGTAGGAGTTAACCTACCTAAATGGTATTTCTATCACTACGGTAGCATTGGTGCTACTCCTTCCATCGCACCCCTTGAAGTCATTTGCTTTCTTGAAGACTATGACCGAATCGAAGGGTATACACTTAACAATCACATAAGTGAGATTTTAGCTTTTATCCAATGCCTTTTAAACTTGAGGGACCATCAGTCGTATCTCTGATGTGCGTCTAACTCCATCTATACTTCAAGAGGAGACCTTGGGTCTTGTCTATCCATTTACCTTTTGGGTCTTGTCTATCCATGTGGTGCTGGACCATACCTCTGAGATCAGATAATATGACTTGCAAGTTCGTAATCTTTTTTTCATAGGCTCACTCCATATGTGATATATCTTATGGAATATGGGCATCCATGTATGACACCTGCTGCCTTTGAGCACCTTTGTGTTATCTTGAAGAGCTCTTACATCTGTATCGATTTTTCCTTCACTGTTGCTCGCCCTTATACTGTGAGCCATCCTTTTCCAGACCTACCAACCTCTTCAGCTCCTTGTTCTAGCCCTCATACAGTCGGTATAGTGCCCACCTAGGGCATGGTGAAAAGTCCCTTATCACACGGGGCTAGACCGTGCCAGGTAGACACTCTACAACGTTCTACTCCCCTTACTCTTGGTTTGGCCACATGTTGTCTACCCAATTGCCTCTTCTTTGATAGTCGTTTGTCTTAGTGAGGATATTTCTTCCCTTGCTTCTATGCAATCCTCAAGAGACGTAGCATAAATAAATGCATGTAAAGTTGTAGCATAAACAACAAAACCGAGAAGAGGAAGTGTTGGTGTTTTAGATCTGAAGTAGCTCAAGCCTTCAAGTTATGAGTGTTGTATAAATAGAGTTTGAGGAGAGAAATAAAGTTTCGGTAGGATGAAAAAAGGGGAGATAGCGTTTGAGAAACAATCGGCCAAACCATTTGAGAGACTTTCTTGGTGCATGAAGGAAACATTGAATTGATTTATTTCGTGCTTGTCCCAAAGAGAAAGGGAAAAAACTTGTAATTATTTAAAATTTGTATGTGTATTTTCTCTCATTAATAGTCCTCTTTAAAATTGGAATTATGTTCCATACTCTTAGGGATAACACGTTTGAGAGAAAACATCAAAATGACACTTTTTTGAAATGTACACTGACAAATTTTTTTCGGTGAGAATTTGTACCCTCTTTTCCATGATTTATTTTTGTGGATAATGAATTTTTCGTGGAAATTTTTTGTTGTTGTAAAAAAAGTAGTATTTTTGGAGCTGTATTTTCCATGATCTTGCCGCGATTGGCTTTCGTGGAAAAAGACTTTTTGCTACAATTTTAGGCATATGTTGTATTGGAATTTTTTAACTTTTTAATATTAAAACACTTTAATATGTAACAGTCAAACAAACTAATTTTATCATAGAGCTTTTGAGATTATTTAAATATTTTTTAAGACACTTACCCTGAAGCCAAACATGCTGATCTTAGTGGTTTTGGACTTCTTTGTTGTATGTAACGATCCGTCTCCTACATGTGCCAATGTCGGTGACCACATTCTCTTGAACTCTACAACAGAAACAACCTTTTGAAGCATCCTTGACCAATTCATCTGCACAATACCCACACGAATCCAGAAAGCTAGCCCAAAACCCTCATTGAAGAAATCTCTATACAAACAATAATCAAAACAACCTCCCAAACGGCAAAAAAAGAGATTTAAAAAAAAAAAAAAAGTAATGGAAGAGATTGAAGAAAATCACGAAAACATACTGTCAGAAGAACAAAGCATAAAAATCCTCTTCCAAACCGCAGATGAATACAAAAGAATACCTCCAATGGAGATCAGGGCCTAGGTCGCAAGTGGAGATAAACCAAGGAAGATGACCTCTGTCCATAGTTTTTTTAGAAAGAGAGAAAGATGGAGAAAGAGATCAGGTGCGAGAGAGATCAAGGAGAGAGACAAAGACTTGGACTGAAAATACCCAAATTGAATTTGAAAACAAAATAAAACTCAAAAGACAAAAAGACCAATGAAAGAAACTATCCGAAAAAGGGAGAGGACGGCTTATCAGTGTGTTAGAGCATAATGGTGGCATACAAGAGAGAGAGAATGTCGGGATGGAATTTGAACGACAGGATGGGGGAGAGAGAAAAAGAAACAGAGGCATGGACCCTGGGGCGGGGGGAAAGAATAAATGATTTTCTGCCATTTTGTTTTTAAAATCGACCTCATACGGAAGTATAGTGTCGCTTCAAATAGTTAAATACCACATAGACCATTTAGCAACAAATTGAAGTCACCAAGTAGGGGTGGGCAAAAACTCCGGTGATTCCAACTCTGACCGACATCTGCTCTGATTCCGACTCCGTCGGAGTCTGAAAATTCAGAGTTTCAGAGTCGGAGTCGGAGTTAGAGATTAAAAATAGTCGGAGTCGGAGTTGGAGTTCGGAGTTGACCAAGACTTCGGATTGCCGACTCCGATAAATATATAATACATATAATATTACAAAGTAAATGCAAGATGCTCCATTGGCCTAATGGTTAAAGGCCCTTTTATTCACCTCCATTACTGGAGTTCGAGTCCCCCACTACCCAACGTGACTAACTTTTTATTTTAGAGGCCTTTTAGTTGAACGGCATCGTAAACCCCCCCCCCCCAACGTACTCACTCATCTCTTATCCCCAATTTATTTTCCCTAGACCCCACGAGACCTCTCTCTCCATTTCTCACTTCTTCCTCTGGTCTGACTCTCACGTCGTTCTTCACTTCTTCTTCTTTAATGTTCCTCACTTCTTCTTCAAATTTCAAATTGGTGTTGCCGTTTGTTTCAGTCTAGCGAGGAGTACCACTTCAAGTCCGAAGCCAAGCCTTGTGAGGTTTTATTTTTTCTAACGTTTCGATCCCCCCTCTCTCTCTCTCCCTCTCTCCCCTTTAATCCATACATCTTTTTTTTTTCCTTTTATAACATGAGAATCAAATGAGATATATTTTCTATTTCTGTCTAGATTTTTTTTACATGTTTTTGCTTGGTTCTTGAATCTGGAGTGGAAGTAAACTGTAAACACCGAATCCTGTGAGCTACTCCCAATTGGGTTTTGAGCTCCGTGCTCCGAGCTCCGACCACCGATCAGAGTCGGAGTCGGAGCACATTTTGGCCTCCGACCCCAGTCGGAGTCGGACGTCAGAAATGACTACTCCGACTCCGTCGGAGTCGGAGCCTAGTCTTATCACCAAGTAACAAATCAAGGTGTCAGAATTAATTTTTTCCATCCAAATTATTCATGATGATAATTTTAATTTGGTTGTAAAAAGTTATTTTTAGCGATGAACTTTTACTCGTTGGAAATAAAATGATGGAAATGCAAAAAAATTGATTTTATGCGATCAAATTAAAACTGTGGCAAAAAAAATTGGTTGAAAAAAAAAATCATTTTTCTTGTAGTGGTTTTTGCGTCAACCAAAAAACGTTGCAAAAACTTAAAATTTGCCGCAATAAAAAAGTATACTATTAGAATCGCATGCCTTATAGCACAATTTGCGATGAAATTTAGCGTCGATTTTAATTTTGCCCCAAATGATATCTTTTAGCGTCACTTTTAACATCGACGAAAATACTTCGGATGCACAAGGTTGTTTCCATTGTAGTATGTGTATTGGTATGTGTCACGCAAAGTGGAAATTAACCTGCGTGGGTTTTTCGATACCCAACCAAATGTGCACATAACAAACACGGGAAATTTTGGATATATCACTGATTGTTCCACCTCTGCCCGGAAGAAATTGCTGAAGGATGAAAGAACAATTAAGACAAATAAAACAGACAAGATCTAGGCATATATATATATATATATATATATATATATATATATATATATATATATATATATATATGAGGTTCTAGCTTGTTTCCTCTTTCATCTCATACATACATATAAGATTGAAATCGATCATCTCTTATATGAGCATACCACTAAATAAAAGTACTCGATATTCTATAACTTATTATAAGAAGTAATGAAAGATTCGTTCGATCGAAGACATGCACGAGGATTGGATGCGCGCAGCATATCACTTTCTAAATAAATATAAAGCTGATCCATAAATTAAAGAAGGCGGTTAGCTTCCGGCATTATTTGCCACCCGTTTGTTTTTGTCAGTTTAATGAAACAGACAGAAAGAGAGAGCCTTACTTTTCTTGCAAACGAAACAAGCTAGGGAACCTTGCTAACCCATGCATCACTTTCGGTTGGGGTTTCCGTGGTGGCAATCTCGTGCCAAGTCCCTGCCCTCTTTTGCACTCCTTGCACACGTACGTACAGTGTGTCCCTTGTTCAATTTTCTCAAATGCCTCTAATTACGTACACGTGAAGAAAAGGAACCACAAGTTTACAGGAACGAAGAAAAAGGACGGAAGTGAAAATAATAAACCTTTTGTAAACCAAATCCAACAGGAAAATGCACAAGCCAGTTACCCAAAGATGGGAAATATTTCGACTATTTTGTCAATATAAACAGTACGAAAGAATTTTAAGAATGATAAGTCACATTTGTATTGGGGTGAGATTATATTTAACTAAATCCATAAAAAGAAGATGGACTTTTGCACTTTAGTAATGGCAATCAACCAAAGCAGAAGTACTGGAGAATAAGAGCACTGGCTCTTTTGAAACCAAGGAAAAACTACTGGAATCTCTGTGCAGATGATCATGGTCTTCTGGGGCTGGAAGATTAAGATCCAATTGTAGAATGTTTCTTTTTTTCCTGGCTTCGTGCGACTCAGGAGGACTCGCAGTATTTCCCGCACTAAGGACATTTGTTGCAGTGCTCATAAACGTTCTGTGCCGCCTCATATGTCCCCCTAAGGCTTGGCCGGACGAGAACTCAGCGCCACATATCGAACAGTCATGAACCTTGGATTTGTTGTTATTACTATACAGATGATCCCTATTACCTAATTGCAATGAAAGGGTTGTGCTAGTGTTGTTAAATCCATAATCTTGCACGCCGACAAGAGTAAAGGATTTCTTCTCATCAGTATTAATATCAGCCCTAGGTTTCTTGTGACTGGCTCTGTGTCCACCCAGCGCTTGGAACGAAGCGAAGCACCGGTTACAGGTCTTGCACTGGTACGCAGCTGATAACGCAGCCTTTTCTTGTACTTTTCGGCTATGGCTGCCTTGAGCCAAGAGAATCAAACAGTTGGCCATGTCCTCCTCCTCCTCTTCTTCTGCAGTAGTACTGTCCGTGAATTCTGCCGAGGGTGTAGGAGAGGGCGCTGCACGATGAGGATCAGGTGCGCCAGAATGGTCACTAGATGAGGTAGAAGCCAGAGTTAGCCCTAGCTGTGACTGCAGCCCATGACGCTTTGTGCGTTTGCCTCTTGTTATCTGTGTCTGATCTTTATTATAAGACCCCATCACTTCCTCTTTCGATGGTTTCATCATCTTCTATCGATCTCAGCAGCGCCAAAATTAAGGGAAGAATTTGTGAGAGAGAGAGAGAGAGAGAGAGAGAGAGAGGTATGGCGTAAGAAGCGATTGCAAAGAGATGGAGTGGGAGCAAATAATATAGTGAACGGTGTGAGGGTTTAGGAGTAGAGCTAAAAAGCTGCAAAATAATATGGCCCCGTGAACAGTAACCGTGAATTTGCTATGCCAGTCTTGCGTTTCCAACCTTGGAAGTTATGGACACATATATATAGTTATAAAATTCAGGTGTGCGCTGTAAGAGATCAGAGGGAGAGAGAAAGAATTTATAAGCAATAATATTAATGCAAGTATGAGGAGCCGAGCAAACGAGTGAGATTCGGTTGGCTTTGAAGCAAACCCATTACTTTTCCCCAACGATTCCTCCTGGCCTGAAGATGATCAGGATTGGTTTGCAAGTCTGGAACCACAGATATTGCGCGCTACCTTCTTTCCATCCTTTTCTGTTTTTTGCTACTTTATTTGCTTTTCTTGCTGATCTGGTTTGGGGCTAGAATTTTTATATTAAATTTTTATTATTTTTAGATTTTTAGATTTTTATTTTATAATTATGTAGATTATATAAACGTTAGTAAGTTATCTTTGGCTTCTGTATTTTTATTTTTTTTATTTTTTATTTAATTTGGGACGAGATTTTGAACTTATATCAAGGCACTTCAAACATTTAAACATTTATAATTTATTTATATTCAAACACATCTCAATGTACAGGCACTTAATCATATCAGCATCCAAATATGTGTGTGTTGGGCACGCAAGTACTTGGAGTTCATGGGCATGCAGTTGACCCACTCACTTCACATTAATTATGTGCTGTTCATGCACTTCTATTAACCCTTAATATATGCGGGCAATATGATTATCTAATTATTTGATGAGAAAATCCAATAATTCTAGATCTCTTGCTAATAATCAGACGTCGCTCCTAGGGGTTGCGGACGGCGCAAAATAGTGATAATTCTAATTTGATAAGGGATTAAATATAGTGCAATATATGGATCAGATTCGATCCCGAACATCCCAGCTCGTTAGAGAACATGAATTGAACGGTACTATCGCTTGGATTTGGAATCATGCATGTATGGTGACTGCATATAAGCCTGGTTAATTTAGATAGTGAAGTGAAATGAGATGAGATGGTTTGTGAATAGTAGTAAGATAGTTTGTGAATAGTAATAAAATTATTTGAGTTCAAATTTTTAAGGGGTTTTGGAAAAGAAAAAGTTAATAAAAATATTATAAAATTAAATATTATTTTTATTTTAAAATTTGAAAAAGTTGAATTATTTTTTATGTTTTGTTTAGAAGTTTGGAAACTTAAATAATTAGATAATACTTAGACAAGAAAGTTGAAGATTTGAAATTAAAAAATGTTTATATTTGTAGTGTTTAGATATTAAGAAGAGAATGAATGAGATAAGATGAAATGAGATATAATGAAATATAAGCATCTCTCTATCCAAGTCAAGCCATAATCTATCTATACGAATGAATTGTTAATTAATATTGGACGGTGACAATAGAGATACTAAAAGAAAATGAGAGAAGCCAACTGAATGATTAGATCAAGGAAAAGATAGGGAAAGTATCTACGTTTAAAAAAAGAAAAAAAAAAGAATAATGCTAGTAATTAGTCCTCTCATTTTGCCTTTTTATTTTGACGGTTTATGTATTAATTAATTTTTTAAAATATTTTTTTACTTATTGATTAAGAAAGTGACTATTAGTGTATTGGTATTTTTTTTATTTTTTACAAATGTTTAAAAAATGTTTGAAACAAAAACAAAAAACGAAAAAAAAAAAAAACAAAAATGTAATTTACACTAAGGACACACCAAGTGAACAAATTGAGAGGTCATAGCCGCATAGTAGCATTACCCAAAAAACAAAAACAGGGGGATAATTTGAGAAAGGAAAAAGCAGGTTTAATACTAGGTAGGGGTGTAAATGGTTCAGTTTGGTCCAGTTTTAGATAAAATTTAGGATTGAACCGGTATGATTGGTTTTATATATTTCAAAACCGATTAAGCACTGGTTACCCTCATAAACCGGTATTTTCGGTTCAGTCCGGTCCAATTTTTTAATTTTTTAAAAATATAAATTTAACATTTTAGACTATAACATAAGTATAACTATAGTCTATATTAGACTATTAGTATTAATTAGTTAAATAGTTATAGACTTATATATTAGTATAACTAAATAATATATTAGACCATATAATAATATAATAGTATTAATATTAGATTATTAGTATAGTTATATATTAGTATTAGACTATTAGTTATAATATGAAATTATTCCATATATGATATATGATATATAATTATATATAAAAATTTCACATATAATTATACATTATATATAAAACCTATATATTAATATATACAAATATTTTTTATAATTTTAATTTTGTATAAAACTTATATATAAAATATTATTTTTTATATATTTTTTTATCAACAGGTCCAGATCAGTCCGATTTTGTCCAGTTTGGAAAATCTTAAAAGCAAAATCGGATCGGTTTCGGCCGGTTTACAAATTATAAGAACTAGTCCCGAACCCAGTCTGGTTCGGTTCGGACCGATTTACCGATTTTCTAGTTTAAATTTACACCCTTAATACTAGATAAGCAATTTGCTAGAAATAGATGTTTTTAACTTTTTCTATTTACTAGTTGTCGACCGTCCAATATCGTAGGAGAATAATTCAACTAATTAATAAATTAGAATAGCTAAGAAGAGGGCTTAAGTAGCTAACAAGGTGACTCTTCTTTTCTCTTTATTGAAAAAGTGAAGTCTCTTTTTTTCTTCTTCTTATTCTTTATCTATCGAGGCTTCTTTTTTTTTTGAAAAGAAAAAAGAAAAAAAAAGGAACACATTTCATTCAGAATAAATAAATCATGTAGAAAGAAATACATTGCATAGTAGCATCTAATTAACAATACTCTAAAACGAATAACATCTAGACTGCATTGATGTCACCCACTGTATCTTCAACTTATAACCCTGCCATGTTGTGCAAGTTTGTCAAAAAATTGAGAACTGGGTTTTTATATTGTGCAATAAAGAGTACAATATAACGAAAGGCTTGATCTTTACAAGTATGTGTATGGTTGGATATATATATATATATATATATATATATATATATATATATATATGCCAATAAATTAAAATGAAAAGTTAAATAAAAGAAAAAAGATATTTACAATCGAGAATTATGTAATCGTTACGTAATCATTTTAGAAAAAGTGAATAAAACATAGAATTCATATGAAAAAAATTAATTTTTTAATAATAAATCTCATTTTTTTTTAAAATGATTACACGACATTTACACATTTTACAATTGTATGTAGAATTACTCTAAATAAAAATTGTGAGCAACACGTCATAATTATATAAGGGAATAATTTCCAGGTTGGCAAAATGAAATTAGTTGTGTCATGCATGCATCTTGCTATTTTCGTAGATGCGATCAATGATTGCGAAAGAAAAGATGGCCAAATTCATGAATTAGTAGTAAATAAAGATAGCCATAAATTCTTGACAAAGATAATTAATATTGTTAGACGGGTTTCCTCTTCATATACGGTTAGAAAGGATATGTAAAGATTCTTGGCGTAAGGATTTAATATATAGGAAGGGATTGTACCGAGCAACAAGTAAGAGAGTCAAAGCAAGCATCAGTACCAATTAATTAATGTTGGCTGGTGACCCCAAGTAAAGCATCGAATTCAAGTGTATATACTAACTTAACATGCGGATGGTTGGTGAAATGACACCGTTTTTTCATTTTTTTTTTCTTCTAAATACTTTATATTTTAATATTAATATTAGGAAAATAAACTGCACTCCAGATATACTCATACTTTTATTTATTTATTTAATAGTTAAGAAAGTATTTATTAGTGAATTAGTATTTTTTTTTTCTAAAAAGATGTTTAAATATATTTTAAAAATGTGGAAAAAAATACAGTTATTGGTCCAAACTATCGATACTAATAGCAAGGTCCTTAATATTGATAAAGAAAAATAATGTGTATAAATCTCAATGGATAAGTTTCGCACAATCTCTTGATAAAAAAAAAAAAACTTTATATTAAAAAAAGTGTAAAAAATTATGTATTCTTTTTAGTAAAATCTAATTTTTTATAAAAATATTTGTATAAAATTTATCTATTTAAAATTTGTAGTTAACAGTACTAACACGTTAATTAAATAGAAATAATGCCACACATACTATTAAAAATTAATTTTTTTATATAAATTTTTTTTTTATTAATTTTTTTAAAAGATTACGTAGCATTCAGACGCAATACAACTGCAAATATCTTTGAATAACCCAATAACAACCTCGTGAAAAAGTGAAAAATGAAACCGTATGAATGGTCTCTGCACGCATATCCATTAATGACTCATTTATATTGTATCTTCTATTATGTAAAGAGGCGTTTGGTAATCGGCCTCTTAAGAACATATTTTAAAATGAGTTTTGTTACTCATTATTTTTCTATATTATATATTATATTTATTTATTTTATTAATTTTTTATTTTATTCTATTTAAATTAATTGAATTAATCTACCCACCATTCATACACCACATATTTGATAAGAGAAGAAAATAAAAAAAAAAAAAAAACAAATGTGATATGTGGTGTATGGGGATGATGATCAGTAAATTTTTTTTAAATAGGAAAATGATACTATGTCGCCTGAGTTTACTCCCTTAATTTGATTGCCCATCTATTTTTTTTTAATTTTTTATTTAATGTTTAAGAAAGTAATTATTAATGTATTGATTTTTTAAAAAAAAATATTTAAATATGTTTAAAAATATTTGAAAAAAAATAGAAAAAATAAAATTTACACTATGAGGCACACTCAATGATCAAACTTATGGGGCATAGTAGTAGAACCCTTTAAGATATCACCGAAATCAGCGTGACAGATATGTACTCTTATCTCAAAGTCTATTCCTAATGCGATATCCACTTTTTTATGCTATTATAGGGAAATCTTAGTACAATTTTTTATGTTATTATAGGGAAATTTGGATGTAATTTTTCTATGCTTTTGTCCATTCAGTATTTACTCTATGATATTAAATAATTTGCATCAGATCATTCTGTCATACATTTTTTTTACCAATCTCAATTAATAGATGACACGTATTATCCCCGTTTGTTCGCCATGTATCAAATTATTTTTTGTTATTTTTAAAATTCAGAATAAAAATAAATTGTACAGAAATTAATAGTCAGTCATGACTTCTCAAAATCATAGAAGTAACTAATGAGAATTAATTGCAAAGGCTGGCTCGCGATGGAGATCTATTGACTTGTTGAGGAGAGAGAGAGAGAGATTCACGACGACGAAAGAGACGAGCTTGAGGCGACGAAAGGGTTCTGAATTTGAGGTGACGAGCTTGAGATGAAAGAGAGAGGCGCCACTAGGGGGAGAAAGGGAGATAGAGACGTTTTAGGAGAAAGAGAGAGAGAGTGACTAAATGGAATCAGCGGGAGGATGATTTCCTCAAATCAATACTACCGTGTTCTGCATAAATCTCTTACGTATCTACTTGCTGTTGTAGAGTGTAAAATCAAACTTTACACCGAATCCGGTTTGAAGACTTTTTCCATAACAAATCATCACTACTTATAACAATGCCCATGGATCAATCAAGTATTGAACTTCCTTGTGAATGGTTCCTTTTAGGCCCACCTTCAATTGCACCTTTTACATGCATCACCCTCTCATTTGACTAACAAAAAAAAAACATTTTTGATTCATCCTAAATAACCTCCAAAAAGATGCTTCAACTTTTAGATATCTAATAGATAGATGGTGTCACGGGTTGCAACAAATAAAAGAGAGAAAACTCTGTTTTTAACTGTCACGGAAGGAGTTGCTAAAGGCAACAGGCTGGACATATAATTAGGTTGCATGGTTTTATTTTAAATCAAGGGAAAAAATCTTGGTGTAATTTTATGTTGGATACTATGGGCCCAATAAAATTCTAACGTCTGAATCCTAAGGATATGTTTGGAAAAAGTGTTTTACTTAAAATTCTCATCTTCATCTCATCTCATCTCTACACTTTTTCAAATCCCCATACAAAATATAATAAATAATTCACCTTTTTCAAATTCCAATATAAAATTTTCAAATTCCAATTCAACTTTTTCAAATCTCAAAATTAAAAAATAAGATTTTAAACTTTAAAATAAAACACAAAATTCTCATATCACCCCCAAGCATAACCTAAGTAATCCAAGAGAGAGTCCACTTATCCATTAAAACGCATAGGGCTCTCTACAAATTTTCTTGGGTAAGTATGCCCAACAAAATTATTCTTATTCTAGTCCTCACAAAGTTGGGCCCAGATGTTACGCTCTTTGAAAATAGTGTTGATTTAGCAAATAGAGGATCATATGATATATTCCGATTGGTTCATCAAAATAGATTAATATTTTTTAACAGTTCTTTACACAATTATGTTTTAAATGAAAGGTATTTTGATAAAATTATAACTTATAAAAAGTAACATCATTTTAAAAAAATACCCTCATTTTAAAACATAATTATATAATGGTCCCTATATTTTGCAATATGTTTACAAAATATATATATAGTTTCCTGTATGTTACAATATGGAGATGTCTTGTAATGTTGTAAAATAAGTTGTCCTAAATTGGATGTGCTTGCATAATTTCCTGTGTTGTGTTTATATGTATCCCTGCTTCTATTTTTGTCCCCAATGACATGAAATCGATTTGATTCGGTTTGAAATCAATTTTATCGAATAGAAGGAATATGTATCTTTTGCACGTACTATCCGCACACTACTATCTAGATGACATAAATATTATATTTTTTGAATCAATATATTCTCACACATGATAAACGAGTATTTCAATTCAATACTTGTCCATGCGAGAAAATATTAATGCTTTAGGGCCTGTTTGGATACAAATGTGAGATAGTTACCTCATCTCATCTCATTTCATCTAATTTTAATTAATAATTTCACTATTTTTTCGAAGATCCAAGTTATAGAAATTTATGGTCAACCCAATAGTCTTGACTTAAAAAAACATTTTAGTGTTGTATAATTCACGAATGTTTGGTTACTAAATGCATCTCAATTCATATTAACTCATCATTATATTTTTTTCAAATTCTAATATAAAATATAATAAACAATTCAACTTTTTCAAATCTCAAAATAATAATAATATTAAAAAATAATATTTTATTATCTCAACTCAACTCAACTCAATATCCAAACACAGTATATTATAAGCGGAGAAACTTCTAATCCGTACCAAGATTATACTACCAAAGAATTGAATAATATTTAAGTTTGCAACATTATGTTTGTCGGTACAGATCCTAATGCTAGAACAGTTCAGGTAGTGGGTTTTAGGAAGGGATACTCCTGTGGCTGGCACGTTGCCTTTAGGTGCCCGAATTTAACGCAACTCAAGTTATTGCTCTTCTTCGCCACACTATCATAATGATTTGGCGCCGTGCATTCATGCCATATTAATTGAGCACTGTCCATCTTTCTTTCTTTTTTCTCCTGAAAGAAGATACCTTCATTGATAATAAGACTAAAAAACAATACAACTTAAAGAAACAAGCGTAGAGATGTTCAAAACAAATATTACAAAGAGATCAGTGGAAGATCCTTGCCACTATGAAATTCTAGCATGCAATCTGGAAGCTTGATAAGGGGTATATCTCCAAATATGTTATTTGAAAATGCCCATTGCGCAGTGTGTGCGCGCACCGGTTCGGAGCCCGGTGTATTTTAACAGCTTTTCACTTTTCAAAGCTGTTGAGTAGAAGACGAGTATCTCTTGTCATACCTTCTATGGACCAATCTGGAACTGGTTGAGTGCCTTGAAGAGCTGAGATTACCACCTGTAAATCACCTTCTATTTTGATGCTTTTCCATTTTCTTTCTACTGCCATTTTGACTCCAATGAAAGCTGCCAAAGCTTCCCCACCATTTGGGTTACAGATAGAAGTAAATTCTGAAACAGAGCCCACAATCCTTCCTAAATGGTCCCTACCTACTGCAGCGGCTACAATTCCAAAAATCCTAACCGCTACATCAAAGGAAACTGAAATCTGTCCTATTTCTGGAAATTCCCAAGTGAGGTTTTCATGAGTGAACTTAGAAACCCAAGCATTCCTATGATCTTGATAAATTTTCATGCTATTAGCAACAAACTGATCAATGGTGGAAGGTTGAGATCCATGAGTGATTTGATTTCTATAAAACCACAAGCAGTCCATGGCTACTATTGCAAACAATTGAAAGTGGTTAATATCCTGAGAATGAATATTAAGATGAACAACAGGTTCAAGAATGACTTTTATCCAATTTTTGATATCCTGTCCAACAAGCCCTATGTTTAAAGGCCAAGGAGACTGCCTCCAAAGAATTCTGGAGAAAGGACATTCTAGAAATAAATGGGATAAAGTTTCCTCCATGGACTGACATATGGGACAAAGAGCCTGATCATTGTCAAGTGATAGACACTGCTTCAGAAGAGATCTAGTCGGCAGAGTATTGTTCAGCACTTTCCAGCAAAAAAGCTTAAGGCGATCTTGAACACGAAGAGACCAAAGCTTTTTCCATGTGTGAGGAGTGTGACTAATCTCAGTGTTTTGAGAGGAAGAGACAATAGCAACATAAGCTGATTTTACAGAAAAAATTCCACTTGAGTGATGGATCCATTTAATATTATCTCTCAGATTTTGGTAATTGTATTGAGCCAAAGGAATTTTGGTGATTTCTCTTTCTATTTGACTTGAAAAAAGAGCTTGAAGCAGAATAGTATTCCATCTCCTGGGTTCCTCTAAGATTAATTCTGAGACTTTTAAATCAGGATCTTTGAAAACATCAATAGAAGAAGGGATAGGAATAGCTGGAGAAAGAGTGGGAATCCAAGGGTCATTCCAGACATGAGTGGCTGTTCCATTATTGATTTGATGACAGATACTGGTAGCAAGAAACTCTCTTTGCTTGGCCAAGCTTTTCCAAAACTTAGAGTCATTTTTCTTTACAGAAACTTCTAGCCAAGAGGATGTTTTCAGATACTTCTGGGAGAGAATACTTACCCAAAGGTAGGAATCATTGTTGAGAAGAGACCAGCCTAACTTACTTAAGAGAGCCTTATTAAAATTTGAGATGAGTCTAAGACCAAGGCCACCCATAGATTTCGGTTTACAAATGGAGCTCCAAGATTTTGGAGTGAAATTATGAGACTTTTTGGGGTCAAAGCCCCACCAAAATCTCATAAAAGACTTGTCAATGCTCCTTGCAACATTCTTAGGGATGAGCATACTAGACATCAGATATGCTGCAAAATAAAATATCATTTTTTTTATTTAAAAACAAGTCAGTTACAAACGTTAATAGCTTCTCAATACACTTTATAACTGACATGGTTTAGTCCAGATGGTAGATCTCTAAAGACCTAAGTTTAAGAGATAGCACAACTCTGTCTACAACAGAGTTAACATCCCATACCCAACTAAGCGGAGTATGGAGCACCAATCCAATCATAAGCACCGCCAAGAGGAGGGGGGACCACTCCAATCAGATTAAGGTCTGAAGGCACTACTTTTTTATATTTTTATTTTTCTAAAAAATAAAAACAGTGTGTAAAAAGAAAATACAATGAGAAAACACTGCGAAAACAGAAAAATAGTGCTCCAAGAGGTTGTTGTGGCATGTGCAGGCCACGTGCCACTCCGGGAGGAAAACTGATAGTTGATCTTAGAAGTCCTAGACTCACAGGCCCCAGAAATGCCGCATGTGGCATCAGCAGAAGGCTTTCCGGTAACGTGTGAAAGCCATGCGCCGAACGTCTTCGAGAACTTCGTTATGTGCATGCGGGCTACTCGCCGTTCGGTTTAGCGCCGCATTCGGTCGACTTGAAGATCGGCAGTTGGGCAACACCATGGAGGGGCGCATGTGGGTCTATGGTCGCCTAGGGTTCCAAATCTGCGATTCACCCTTAGTGGGCCTAAAAAAACACAAAAAACACAACCAAACAATGCACAGCCGGGGAAGAGAGAGAGGGAGGGAGGGAGGGGCGAGGGAGCTGAAGTTCCCACCCCCTCTAGCCGGACCTGTGGTGAAAAGTTTAGAGAGACGGGAGAGAGTTTTGGTTTAGAGAGAGAAGGGGAAAGGCCTATCATCGTGTAAATAAAAAAAGATAAAAAGAAAGGTCACTTGACCTTATTGTTGGCATCTCTCCAGTGTAGCACGACTCATGCATTTAGTGTTATTCTCTTCCTACATATTTCGTATTTACTGTGTCAACTCCCCTACGTTTCTATGTTGTTGATCATTGCCTTTCTATCAATCGCCTCTCCTTATCTATTGATGACCTCGCCTCCTATTGATGATCTTGCCTCACGTGTCAACCGCCTAATTATTATAATTTTTTTAAATTTTTAAATAAAATATAAAAAATAATTCAACTTTTTAAATTTTAAAATAAAAATAAAATATTATATTATATTATAACAATATTTTAATTTTATAATTTTTTCATTATTTTTTCTCTCTCTTTTTTTAAACTCGTATAAAATATCTTACCTTGAACCTTTTCATTACTATTTACAAATTATCTTATTATTATTCACAGATTTCTCATTTTATCTCATTTATATAACCAAATGAGAACTTAGATTTACTCATTGTTCCCTTTGGTCACCTTCCTCTTATTTGCCTCCCACCATTTGCTTTGGTTGCCATGTGGTCTCTAATGATTACTCCCATCCCTAGTCTACCTGTATCCACCCTCAAGGCTGCATCCCAATTTGCTTTAAAAATTCCTGTTGCTGGTTTTTGCCACCTGAGTTCTTTCTGATTTCTCTGTATTAGATTAGGTTGGTGGGACTGGTTAGCCTCATGGAAGGAAAACACCTAAATTCTTGCAGTTTGGGATATGCTGGTGGGATGCCTGAAACCTTTACCATGCAGAAACTTGTTCCATCTAGTCCATATCCCCTTCAATGTTACAGCCACCTCCTCCAATTCATTTTGGTCGAGTTGTTGCACTAGAGACATCCACACATTGAAGAATAGGTCATTTTGGTATGACATCTTCTAGACCTTGATGCACCCTTGACTCCACACATCCCTTGCAGCTAAACATCCCCATAGAGCATGGCCTGATATTTCAAGTTCTATTCTATAGATTGGACAGAGAGGATCTTCCATGACTTTCCTCCCCTTCAAGTTTGCAGTAGGAGACTAGGTATACCTTAAAGTATCGCCCATGAAAGGAGTCATACGTTTCGGTAAAAAATGGAAGTTGAGTCCACGATATGTAGGGCCCTTCAAAGTAATCGAAAGAGTTGGTCCCGTGGCTTTCAGATTGGACTTACCAGCTGAGATGCAAGGAATACATAATGTGTTTCATGTATTGTCTTTGAAGAAAATTTTTGGAGAAAGGCGGCCAGTAGTAATGGAGCCTAGCGAGATAAGGCTTCAACCCAATTTTTCTTATAGAGAATGGCCAGTGCAAATAGTGGATCACAAAGAGCAAGAGTTGAGAAATCGAAAGATACCTCTAGTGAAAGTGCTTTGGAATAATCCAGAATTTGAAGAAGCAACTTGAGAACGTGAGGGTACATTGAGAAGTGAATACCCTCATTTGTTTGTATCTTAGAACCTTTGAAGAATGTTTGAATTTTTTCTATATATATATATATGTGTGTGTGTGTGTGTGTGTGAATGCTTTGGTTCTATAAATGTTTACCTACTCTTTGGTAGTTAGTGTAAACATGGTAATCTTGAGTGCACCTGCCAAACCCATGGAATAGGGAATGGCACGAACTAGAAGAACCCCACGAATGTCTGCTTCTTCAGTAGCACAACTGAGGGAATGAAGGGAATGTCGTATCAGAAATCATCTCAGAAGAAAGCAACAATCATTAGAAGAACAAGCAAGGCAGTTGGAAATCTTTAAGCATCACCGTACCCATGTGATGGATGTGGATTCACAAGGAAGGCTTCGCTTTCGACAAGCCTTATCGCATGAAGAGCGACAGCCATGGAGTAGCTCAAAAGAAGTAGAATTAAGACGCACAGCGGAAGAGCGTGCAAGCATATTTATGCCCTATGAGACCTCAGATACTTCTACAAATCATATTCGTATCCATGAAGAAGGTCAACTCATCGAGGAGACGGAACTCTAGATAAAGCATATGCTAAATGAGATACGGGTTAATATGTACTTTGATCATGACTTGGATGCATTATTTTACTTTTCACAAGATTCAGTAATGGAAGAGGCGGATGAAGTACCCTCAGCATCCACATCATCAGAAAAATCGACAGCCACATTTGGGAGAGGTAGTAGACAGAATTTCCTTCTTACAAATATTTTAATTAATGGTTGTGGTGCCGATTTTGAAGACGAAATCTTTTTCTAAGAAGTGGAGGATGTTATGACCCAACTTTTCGTAAACATGGCCCATAGATTTTGTGCTTAGTGGTTGTGACTTCTTTGGGAGCCTTAGTTATTTTTTTTTAGAAAGCATTAGAATTTTTGAAGGGTAATTTGAGCCCAAGGGAGAATTAGCTTTAGAATGCTAAGTGAGATTGGCTTTGATTAGAAACTTAGGCCCATTGGCTTTAGGCCCCTGGCCCAGAATTATAGTCACAAGGGCCATGTGGTATGTAAATAAGGCATTATAAACCTAGACTTGATAATGGGTTAAGGGAGAGAGAGAAGTGTAGGAGGAATGCCAAAAAGATGGCTTACACGCCTATCTTGGAGAAATTGCCACTTGTCGTTATGAAAGAAACCTTCTAGATGATTTAAGAGACAAAAGGAAACTAGAGGAGACCAAAGGATTTTTGGCTAGACCTTTGTCTTGCCCCATTTCGAGTTCCAATGAGGTTATCTTGGAAAAAGAAGCTTAGGGAAGTGAAAAATAGACTTTTTCTAGGAGTTTTGCATGGAAAACAGAATGGAGGCTTTTGAATTTCGAATTTAGTCAGATAATGCCAAGTGTCAAGCATGCATGGAGTTCTAGAAGGATGTGTGAAGAGACAATTAGATGGAAGGACAAGAATGCCCTTGAAAATTCAGCTAGCACACTTCCAAGGGCTATGTTTCTTTGCCATTTGTCACTTAGACAAAAATTGGACCAATAGAACATGGAAGGTCACCTAGGGAAGGAGAGTTGGAAGATGAAACATTATCTTGGGAAATGAAGAAAGAGAGTTGGAAGATGAAACATTATCTAGGGAAGGATAGCAAGACCATGGCATGAGCCTTTTTGCCACTTGTCATTCATGCAAAAGATTGCTTGTTTGGGAAAATGGAGAGCCATATGATGTTTTACTTTCTTACCCTTAGAAGGGATTTGACCAAAGGAAGAGAGCCCACACGCCAATCCCAAAGTACACATTTCCAATGCAATCTACATGGGGAACTCCAAAGGGTGTCTCAGCCAAGGTGAAAGGAGGAAGAATGAATCTTGCCACTTGTCTTACATGCAATGGTTTTTAACCACCAATGAGAGAGTGAGGGATTTTCTATAAAATAGGAGGAAGACCACACGTCCAAAGACTTCTTCTTTTTGCAAATTTAGAAATCTACATGCTCTTGGCCTCTCCATACAATTCTCTCATATTTTCTTGAGGATTCTCTCATTTTCTCCTCAACCAAACAAGAGGATTTTTCTATTCCAAGAGCGGATTTCTACACACTAAACCTAGTGGAGGTAAAAATTAGTTTTTCTTCTAAGTTTCACACACACACCACTTGCTCAAACCGAAAATGAGATTCAAATCTCATTTGGTCAATGTGGAAGTTAGAACACCCACTTTCCTTTAGATTTCGTGAGAAATGGTTTTAGGGTTCTTGAGAAACTTTTGATGCCGAATATAAAGGAGAGTTTTGTTCACTATGATTTTTGGCCACCACTCATATCTTTGGTTATTTTAGGGTTTTCTTTACTTTAAGAATGAAATGAAGAAGGTTTTACTCCAAAACCCTAAGAGATCGAATAGATATAGGCAAGTATTGCCCCAAAAACTTACACTTACACTTTAGAACACAGAGTGAAGTTTTTAGTTGCTTTTCGAATATGGAATACTCAGATTTACAGCTTGCTAATATTGCTATATGCGGATTTTTTTTTAAGTATTCACTCAACCTACTTTGGTTAACACTTGTATATGATTGTGTAGATCGTTTTCATTTCCATGTTTGTTTTGATTGGTTATCTCTTGTTTGATTGCTCGATTATGTTAATATGATCTTGTAGAAAGGAATTACATGTTTGGAATTTGTGATGAAAATGTCATGGAATACTTGTATATGTTTCGGTTTTGACATGTTTAAAATTAAAGAACTATGTGCCATAATGTTTCGGCCATAACATGTGTTGTATGTTTCGGATCTTAGTTAAATGTCATGATTTCATGTTTGTTTTATCGTGCTTTGATTCCTATGATTATATGCTTGAAGATTTGAAACATGTTTAAGTGATGAATCTCATGATTTTTACCCCTATGTGTTTCGGTTGAAGCATGTTTCCATGATTCTATGAATAAGTTTGGATGTTTCTTGTATTCCATGTAATCATGCTATGATTTGAACATGTTTCTTGGTTATTTCATGCATGGCATTCCATATATCACATGTCAAGTATAAGCATGAAATGTCTTAAGTTCCGTATCTCATGCATTTGGGAAAAAGTTTTCCAAAAGAAAGTGGTCCTTTTAAAAAGAAAAGAGTCAAAAAGTTCTATCACGAACTGTAGGGATGGTGGTAAGCAGGGATGGTGGTAGAGTCCCGCCTGTGATTCCTACCTATGGTGCATGTAGTAGGGATGGTGTTAAGCAGGGATGGTGGTAGTACCACCTGCGATTCCCGCTTACAGGTCGATGATGGTACAATGACTAGCGGGAACATGTGGTGCAAGGAGGGGAGCCGTGTTACGTCCACCCTCTGAATAAGAATAAGAGCTCATGTGATAAGAATCACTTGATGTAAATCTTGTGTTATGTATCTGATAAGAAAAGTTTCCGATTAAGATCAACATGAAAAGAAAGTCAAAAAAGTTTTTTGAAAATGTCAAAGTCTCTGTACAAGTCTTTTGAAATTGGTTAATGCATATGTCAACTTTCTGTTTAAAGTCAAGTACATGTTTGATGCAAGCATTTCATGATGCACCTCTCGTATGCTTGTTTTAATTAATATATGTTGTGTAATTACTTGCTGAGATTTTTCGAAATCTCACTGTGGTAGTTTACACTACCATTCCCTAAACCGGAATGGTAGAAGTTGTTACAGGTACCTCGAATTCTCAGGAACTATGAATGTAGATGGTTCCGCGCCAGATGACGAGAACTCTATACAGGCTCATTCCGACTTTTTGAACTTCGATAGACTAGTAGACAGGATGATCACTTGCCTTGGGCAATCATTGAAACCCACACCTAACCCGAAGGAAGTAACTAAGGAGTTCGAGTCTTCTCTGCCCGGACAACTGAAGTCTCATGGAGTCTTTTGTTGCTTGGCTCCTGATGAGACTTTAATGATGAAGGAAAAAGAATCTTAGTCATTTTGATAAAAGAGACTTATGGATTAGGCCTCAACTTTTGAAGATACTTTATATTTTGAAGGTCTCGTATGTTTTGGGAGACAAAACTTTAATATTTGATATTTTGTCTCATGCTATTATGCTATGGTCATAGACAAGGTGTTAATGCTTTTGTAGTTGGTACCATGTACTTTGCAATTGCTATTTTGCATTGCTTAGAATTTCTGACCCTTTATTTATTTTTTGCTGCAACGTTATATTGCATATTGCTAGTGTACTTAGGTGCATAGCATATTATCTGTCTTGTAAGATGGGTATGAAGCCTTGTGTTACATGTCCCGACATTTCAGTCTCCATCCAATCCCAAACGGGGGCTGACGGTGCCGCAATTGCCATGTCATTCTATCTTCTCTTCCTCCTAAGCTAATGGGAGAATACAACAAAGACTCCCAAACATAAACAACCAGCAACCCAAAACAAAACAACTCTAAACAAGCCTAGAGAAATACCTTTAAACAAGCCTAGCAAAACAAAAATAACAAACAACTCTAAACAAGCCTAGAAAAACCTCTAAACAAGCCTATCAAAACACGAAAAACTACATCCGAATATAGGGAAGACCCAGTTTGTCCAGCCTAGCCAGGCCTCTAATATGACAAGGAAGACTTTGGGTATCCATGTAAAACATATCCACACCCATCGCACCCTCTTTAGCCATAGAATCCGCCATTAAGTTCCCTTCTCTAAAGCAATGACGACACTCAATAACTATCTCTTCAAGATGTTCGACGATAAGGTCCCAGAAGTCCCACAAATACCAAAGAGAGCAATTCCTGGAATTAACCAAGGACACAACACCTGAGAGTCACAATCAACCTCAACCTCCCTCCAACCGGCAATTCTGGAAAGATGAAGGCCTTCAAGCAAGGTACGGAGTTCAGCCTCTGTATTGGTACAGGACCCAAAAGTTTTGGAAAAAGCAAAAATAATATTGCCATTCCTATCACGAAGCACTCCACCACCACCTCCACTCCCCAGATTTCCAAAACTACTCCCATCCACATTCAATTTAACACTATCAAGGGTTGGCTTGGACCACGAAACCATTCTTTCACTTTTATGCTTAGGAACGACAAGGGGAATATCAAGATGGGCAAGAAGCCTAGAATCCCCAATACTCAACTTATCAACTTTGGAGATACTATCCATCACCACATGCACCCAGAATTTAATTGAGTGCCAAAACACGGATGAATAAGAGTAGATAAATCCAGAATCTTGCCATCCCAAGCTTGCCCAAGAAAAGCCTCAAAATACTGCACTGCCCCCTCATGAACTTGTTCCGGAGAAGACAGATTGACATCTTCAGGAATACACATGGACTTGACGCTCGAGTTCCTACTTCTTTGAGCAATAACCGCATGAAAATATTTAGAATTACGATCACCCTCTCTAATCCACTTTTTCTTAGCCTGTTGAGAAAGCCGAAGATGTTCCTTCTGCATCCATGAGTCCAACTCAATCTTGGCCTGCAAAAATTCAAAATCTAACTGAGTAGAAAAGCCATTTTCGAGGCTTTCCTCAAGAATCTCAATCCGCTTTTCAAGCTCCTGGATACAAAAATCCACCCTTCCAAACGTATTTTTGTTCCAAGCATGGAGAATGAATTTCATCTTTTTAATCTTCCGAGCAAGAATAATTAGATTATTAGCACCTGTAGACTCCACACACCAAGCCTCCCGAGCCACCCTCAGAAAATCCTCATGCAATAACCACATATTCTAAAAATGAAAGGGAGATGGGCCATACCTTTGGAAGGAGGGAGTCAACTGGAGCAGAAGAGGAGAGTGATTAGAAGTACTATGATTAAGAAGCCTGGCCTTGGCACCTCCACACCTGGCAGAAAACACATTATTAACCAGAATACAGTCAAGCTTAGCCCAACTACGAGCCAGATCCTGTTACCCATTACACCAAGAGAATTGTGAACCAGAAAGATTCCATTCTATCAACCCACAATTATCAATGCAATTATTAAAATCGCTCATAGCCAAATGGGATCTCAAATTTCCACCCCTACGTTCAACATCCACACGAATAATGTTAAAATCTCCCATAACCACCCAAGGAATGCCTGTGCAATTTATACTGCTCAAATGGTCCCATAACTCAAGACTCTCAATCATCAAACATTTGGCATAAATGAAAGAAACCATGATAGCCTCTCCATTACGAGAGAACAAACCTGTGAAGGATTGATTAGTCACCGCTACCAAATCCATCTCTATCTCCTATTGCCAACAAAGCCAGATTTTGCCTCCCACATCCATATTGGAAGCGAGCTTGTGAAACCCAATACGAATCGCCCACTTTTGAATTTTCTCAACCGTCTAAAAAGGCTCTGATATTGCCAAGATCGAGATATTCATCTTGTTAATCAAACTACGTAACCTTCTCTTGGAAGTGCCCAACCCACGGACATTCCAAACTACAATATTATCACACATTAACAAAGTTTGGAAGGAAGGGGCCTTGGCCCTCTTAGATCTCCTCGGCTCAATAGTTCTTTCTCCATTGGAAATTCCCTCCCCTCTCAGCGAGTCACCCAGATCTGAGGTATAATCTTTATTAGCATCAACCACCGATAATAACTCCTCCGAGAGAGAGCTTCATATCTGTTTTGACAAAGAAACCCATCAACTCTGCCCAGCAGCTCTTCCTCTTCCTCTTCATGCGTGATATCTTCAACTAGCACCTTATCTTCAGCGTTGTTTTGAATCAGGCAAGCATCTAAGAGTGGCTGGACTGTCAACATGGCGAGCTCCTCCTCTTCATGCAGAATCCGAATGTCGTTGTCCTGACTGTTAGCAACTGGAAATTCTGGACGTAATGCAACCCCCTCCCTACTTTCAGAATTTCTCCCCACGTCCATGTAATCCAACTGATTCGACTGACTCACTACAGATTTTCTGTTGTCCTCTATACAGCCCCTCGGAATCTTCTCGGCAACATGTATAGAATCATGCAGACTCTGCCCAGACTTATTCATATCCTGTGAATTATCCACCTTGATAACTTCCTCATGCGGACTCTGCCCAGACTTATCAATATCCTGGGGATTAGCCATATTGTTAACTTCCTCATACGTAGACTCAACCGCTATCTTCTTCCGTCCCACTTCCTTCCATACTTTTGTGTCATCCTTATTTCCACCCACTTTCCCCTATTTTTCCACACCAGAATCACATTTAACGCCCTGCCCGCTTCTACAGACAACCTCAGTATGACCTTGTCTAAAACATTTGTTGTAGTAGAATCCTGGTTTCTCATAAACAACCGGCTGCCATAACTGAATAGAACTACCAATCATCATAGGAAAGCCTTTAATCGGATCATCCCTAAGGTCCATTTCAACACACAATCGCACACCTGTGGCTCGAGTTCTGTAAATAGTAGCGTTATCCATGCCCAAGAATTTACCAAACCTAGTAGCAAAACTTTGGAGACAATCCAACCGATACAAGTGCAATGGGAGACCTGGTAAGAAGATCCATTGGGGAGCAATGGAAGGTTCCTTTTTAACATCAAAGCCCACTGTCCAACTAAAAAACCTGAATTGCACACCAGCCACCACCCTCCCTTCACGAGCCCATGCATGGAGATAGTCTTTCTCATTCACTAAGTGCAAGAGAACGTGAAACTCATCCATAAAACTGATCATAGGAACCTCACTAAACCCCTAAGATTTAATAATATGTTTCCGCAACACATTTATGGACGATCTAGTGTTCAAGAATTTAAGAACCAAAGCATATTTTAAGTCCTCGGTAGCCCTTACCATCTCAGTGTCCGAAAAAACAAAACCCAGTTCACCATTGATTACCTCAAGCCGTTTGATTGGGAGTTTGAATGATGGAGGATGAATTGGTCGCTACAAGGCCTCCACGAAAGATCTGGGATCACACACATCAGCGTTTTTTCCGGCTACAAATTCCTGCCCCACCAGAGGGGGCCCTGCCGGAACACTCTACTCCATCCCGCCAGTACCAGAGGCCAACGGAGGGCCGCTCATCATTACAAACAAAGACTAGCGCCGCACAAGAAACCCTTTTGGGATCATATAGTCTCTTCTGAACTTCTAAGCATAAGAACGTCTATGAAGCATTTCAACATCTTGATCGAATGCCTTCGATCGCCATCTATGTGTTTTAGTAACTACTTCCCTCAAATTCTTTTCAACCTTACGAAAGTTTCCCACTAAGTGATGAAAAGAGAGAAGGAAACTCCTATATCTGTCTCTCTCAATTCTCTCTTTCTCGCTCAAATCTCTTATCTTCTACTGCCATGTTGTGCAAGTATATCAAAAAATTGAGAACTGGGTTTTTATATTGTGCAATAAAGAGTACAATATAACGAAAGCCTTGATCTTTATAAGTATGTGAATGGTTGGATATATATATGTTAATAAATTAAAATTAAAACTTAAATAAAAGAGAAAAAAATGACCGTAGGAATGTTGACTATCCTCTGCATGCAAGGTCCCGAGGTAGCTCCCACCTGCCTCATGAGGAAACTTCAGATTGTCTTGAGGTCCCCACTAGAGAAGGTGATCGCCCTATCTCTAAGGGGCAAGTAGCCTTTCATCTCCACGACATCAACCTGCCCCCAACAGAAGTCAGTCTTAAAGTAAGTACTTCTAAACTACTTGACTCTCAGATGCCAGTTGGAAAAAACAAGCTTAACCTTTTGTCAAAATGGAAAAGAAGGGCTAGGGGTAGCCAAGTCCCAAGTCCAGATGTCATAATGGGATCTCCTCCTGACATCTCCAGTAACTCTAAGCTAAGGAAAAGAAGTAATGTAGACCCTGCAAAACCAACGAGGGTTTCAAAAAGACGCAAACAACTCATGGAGGCAGAGGCTACTGAGCAGCCTTGCCCTACCCAATGATCATTCTAAGTTGGAACTGCCGAGGGCTTGGGAACCCTCGGTCTGTTCGAGAACTCCACCTCCTGGTGAGAGATAAGTCCCCAGCTATGGTGTTTTTAATAGAAACTAATTGCAACAGAAGTAAAATAGAAGTAATCCAAGACAGACTTGGTTTTGACCGCAGCTTTGTAGTTGATAATTTGGGAAGGAGTGGGGGTCTTGCAATGTTCTGGAAAAGTGATATGGATATGGAATTGTTGTCCTACTCCATTAGTCATATCTCTGTACAAGCTTGTCTAAATGACTCAGATAAACAAGTCATTATTACGGGATTTTATGGCCAGCCAGTGACAGCAAAGAGAAGTACTAGCTGGAGCCTGCTCAGATTTCTCAAACCTGACCACCATATTCCCTGGGTCATCATAGGGGATTTCAATGAAATCAGTGCCCACGAGGAAAAGATGGGAGGACCTCCTAAACCTAATAAATAGATGGATGAATTTAGACAAGCAATTATGGACTGTGAGCTAGAAGATTTTGGTTATGTGAGATCCAAATACACTTGGTGTAATAACCGTGAAGGAACAGAGTTTACCAAAGAGAGGTTGGATAGGGGTTATGGTAATGGAGAGTGGCAACAACTTTTTGAGAACAATTCTGTCACAACCCTCCCCGTACAATGTTCAGACCATAACCCAATACTCATTACTTGTGACAATCATGCACCTCCGCGGATTCCACATAGGAGGATCTTCAAATATGAGGCTGCTTGGACCAAAAAAGAAGGCTGTGAAGATGTTATCAAAAGCGCTTGGGAGGGATCTATTAAAGTGGGATCAAAAGCTGATGTGACCAGAAGAGGGTTGGAGAGATGTAGATTTCAGTTGAGGCAATGGAACCAGGAACAAAGAAGGAATTCCTAGCAATGCCTTAATCATAAAAGGGAAAGCCTAAGAATACTTCAGGACACCAACACTGGGCTTGATAATGGCCAGATCAGATTACTACAAAAGGAAGTGGACAGGCTGTTAGAGGAAGAGGATCTGTTTTGGCGCCAAAGAGCTAAACAAAAATGGCTCCAAGAGGGGGACAGGAATACCAAATACTTCCACAAGTGTGCCACTATCAGAAAGAGAAAAAACTCTATTCTAAAAATAGAGACTGAGGATGGGGTCTGTCTTGCCAACAATGAAGAGATAGGGAGAGAATTTCAAGACTTCTTCAGGGACCTTTTTGCCTCTTCCAATCCAGAAGGCATTGAAGGCCTGTTGGATGGTGTTACTCCCACCGTTACAGCTGAGATGAACACTAATCTCACAAGGGTATACTCGAGAGAGGAGATTGAAAAGGCTATTTTTGAAATGAACCCTCTGGGATCCCCTGGACCAGATGGTTTCCCTGCAGTCTTCTTCCAGGATCATTGGCCTATTATTGGAGATGATGCAGTAGCTGCTGTACTTGAATTGCTTAACACAAGGATAGGCTTTTAGTCAATCAACAATACCTTTATTGCCCTCATCCCCAAGAAGACCTCCCCAGTGTTTGTTTCAGACTATAGGCCAATTAGCCTCTGCAATGTCTTTTATAAGATCATTGCAAAAGTCATTGCAAACCATCTTAAAGCTATTCTACCCTCTATGATCTCAGATACTCAAAGTGCATTTGTTCCCAGTAGGTTGATCACTGATAACACCATTGTGGCCTATGAACTCCTACACTCCATTCAAAATAAAATGAGAAAGCAAAAAGAAGCATACATGGCCCTTAAACTCGATATGAGTAAGGCCTATGACAGACTTGAATGGCCATTTATACAAGCTGTGCTGACTAAGATGGGATTTATCAAAGAATGGGTGGAACTGATTATGCAATGTGTTGGGACAGTGACTTACTCTATCCTTCTCAATGGTATTCCTCTAGAATCCTTCAAACCCTCAAGGGGAATTCGACAAGGAGATCCACTCTCCCCCTACATCTTCATTCTCTGCTCAGAAATGCTTAGTTTTGCATTAAACCAAGCAGAACAGACAGGACTTATCTCAGGTATTCCAATAACCAGGGGCTCATTCACAGTTAACCATCTGTTTTTTACAGATGATAGTCTTGTGTTCTGCAAGGCACGGGTTTTGGAATGGGCTAGACTCCACAGCATCCTAAGTTCATACGAATTAGCTTCTGGGCAGGGACTAAATCTTGGCAAGACCTCTATCATGTTTAGTAAGAACACTAAGCCTGAAATTCAAACTTCCATCTTGGCTAATGCAGGTATCTCAAGATCGGGTCCTTTTGAGCAATACTTAGGCCTGCCATCCTATGTAGGTAAGAACAAATCTAGGTCCTTCAACCATATCCTAGACAGAGTCAAAAACAAGATGTGCAGCTGGAAAACGAATATGCTTTCTCTAGCAGGAAAGGAAATTTTGCTAAAGGCAATAATTCAAGCAATCCCCACTTATTGCATGGGAATCTTCCTAATTCCAAAGGGCATTCTGAGAAACATCAACAAAAGCATGCAGTCCTTTTGGTGGGGCAGAAGAGACCAGAAATCAAAGGTGCATTGGATGGGGCAATCTAAACAAAAAGGGGGATTGGGCTTTAGAGATTTTGAAAATTTTAACAAAGCCTTATTAGCAAAATAGGGATGGAATATCATCACAAACCCAACTTCTCTTGCTGCACGAGTTAAAAAAAGCTAAGTACTTCCCCTCAGGAGATTTTTTTACTGCTAAAGTGAGGAATGGTGACTCCTTTGTCTGGAAAAGCATCACATCAGCTAGACTGCTTCTTCAAGAAACCAGAGAAGGTGGTCACATTTTTTACTTTTATTTATTTTTACTTAATTATTAAGTAATTATTTTAAATAAATTTATATTTTTTTTAAAAAAAATATTTAATAAATTTTAAAAAAAATTAAAAAAAAAAAATTATTTTTAGCTGATTGTTTCAGTGGACTCCTCTGTGGGAGTAGCACCGTCCGGAAGGAAGGGATAGTCCGTTATTGCTCTTCTTTGCCACGCTATCATAATGATTTGGCGCCGTGCATTTATGCCAAATTAATTGATCACTGTCCATCTATTTGCATTTAGGATAATATTTTATCTATTTTTTTTATTATTGGATTAAGAAAGTGTTTTTTTAATGATATTATAATTTTCAAAAATTCTACTCAACCTCTTACTATTCACACAACTTTTACACACCATATTTTTTTTTATCAAATATTTAATATATAAATAATAAATAGAAAAATTAAATTAATTTAAAAAGAATAAACTCAAAAAAAATTTAAAAAATATTAAAAAATTTAATAAATTTAAAAAAATGTGATGTGTGGAGGTTGGAGAGGTTGTGTAGCATTTCTCTATAATTTTTTTTAAAGAATATTTAAAAGTATAAAAACTGCCATTCCTCGAGAACATAGAGGGCTTTAAGTTGTTTTATATATTATTTTTTCTGTTATAAAAGAGTTTGTTAAAAAGTTAAGATAATATTCATCACAAATAAATTTATATGTGAAAAAGCTTCAAAACTAATGCGAAGTTTCTCTTATAATCTAAATTTTTTATATAATGACTTCTGAACCTTTTTTTTTTTTTTTAAAACTCCTCTACGTCTGTATGTTGTTGACCATTGCCTTTCTATCAACCGCCCTCCTTATCTCGCCTCACGTGTCAACCGCCTAGCTTCACATGTCCTTCACCTCAGTTCCACTTAAGTCAAATATTAAGTACTGTTTGATTTTATAAATAGTCTCAATTCATCTCATTTTAATATTTAAATATAATAATTTTTTATTTTTAAATTTTTAAATTTTTTCTTTTTTATCAAATCATTATAATTTTTCTAAATTTTTTAAAATAATTCAACTTTTTAAATTTAGAAATTTTAAAAAATAAAAAAAAAATTATTATATTATAACAAATTTTTATTTTATTATATTTTTATTTTTATTTTTATTTTTATTTTTATTTTTTAAACTCGTATAAAATATCTTATTTCAAACTATTTCATTACTATTTATAAATTATCTCACTATTATTCACATATTTCTCATCTTATCTTATTTATGTAACCAAATGAAAACAGAGATTTACTCATTGTTCCCTTGGCTTTGGTCACCTTCCTCTTATTTTCCTCCCACCATTTGCTTTGGCCACCATGGTCGCCGTGATCATGCTTGGCTCCACCTAAATGCCGGCATGTTTGTCATTCCTTTATCTGTCTTGTATTGCTCGTCTTCGGCCCATTTGGGTTTACGTCCCAGGTGGGCTAACCCAATTTCTAACAAGGTCTAATCCTTTTATATCCTAATGACATAAATTACAACACCCTTTAGGCAATGATTTTCTATTTTCATTTTCTTATTATGGGACGTCTTCGACACTTCTTAATTCCCTTTTTGAAACTCAAATAAAAAATGAGAAAGAAATTACAACCTACCCTTACCAATTGTTTGGGACACATCCTAAACAACTACATGAGAAATGAGGTGTATTACTTTAAGAAAAACTAAAAGACATCAAAAACCTAGAATAAGACATCTCTCGGTCCCTTGGGAAAAATTAAGGTGGTCTTGGTCTTTAACCCCCAGAATCGGTGTGACACCCCCAGATTCCGCTTGGGTTTGAACTTACATATGAAGTATCAAGACATGCAACACAAGATTACATACCTCCGTTCATGATAGATAAAAATACAATGCAAATAGCATGCATCTCATACTGTCTATAACTCTAACTATGGAGGCCACGAGCTCCACGTTGTGTCGGCGCCACTAATCAACCTCCTCCAGTCAGCCAAGCACCATTCCTTTTCTTGGTCCTGGCACATTTCCTACTATTCGGGGGAAATGATAGTTGGGAGAACCATAGTGAGGTTTGAGTACAAATCGCAATAAGTTAAGAGAGAATTTCTACACAAGTTAATGATGTATGCATGTCAGTAAACGCATGAATGTATAATCAAAGTCTTAGCAAGAATAATTGTACTAAGATTATGCTACCTAATGACTTGAACTAATGATGGTTATGAATGAAATTGGGATATTTTAGTTTATTTTGGCATAATTTTTATTTAGTCACCCTTATTCCGATGCGGTTATTGCATACTGTTAGATGCATTTATAGGATGCATTATATATTAACTATCATGAAGAGGGGTATGTAACATTGTGTTACATGTCCTGACGCTCTAAATTTCCGTTCTATCCCAAGCAGAGATTGTGGGTGTCACAGGCTACAATGAGTTAGCACCCCGAGACCCATTTGGGGACTAATGTGGTCTAGAAGACCAAGGAGAGTAGAGGGAAGCATTCCTAGGAGCCATTTGAGTAAGGGAATGTGAAGATTCGAAGGTAGGAGAAAGATAGATAAGCAAACAGAAAGAACATAAAGGCAGAAAAGGGGGAAGGTTAAGCAGACATAGAAGATATTTAGAGTAAGAAAAGAGAATGAGAGAGGTTGAAGAGGAGAGATGATGATGGTTATGGGAATGTGGAACGACAAAGGGCACAGTGGTTGGAGCCAAAGGAAGGGTGCCACATGTCAAAAGCAAAAGGGGCACATTGAACAAATCCTGTATTTCTACGTTGCACAAAGAGATGGCTATGAGGTGTGCTAGAGGAGCTGGCGGATTTCACACTGCACGATGAGGAGAATCAAGGGATGATAGATGAACTGTCAAACAAAAGGAACACACAAACTGTGTGCACTACAAGGAAAGGATACGTGTACACAAAAAAAAAAAAAAAAAAGAGAGGATCATAGTTGAAATGAATGATGTGGAAAGAAAAGATAAAAAAAAAAAACAAGGATGAAAGAAGAGAAGAAAAGGGAAATTCATGTCGGTACACGTGCGACAAGTATTTGTGGGATAATTGTTAGATATAAATATGCTTTATGGGCAAGGAAAGAGCCGTGAGCACTTAAGGGTCGCGGTCATGTGGGATTTGCATGATAGAAAGCGATCAAAAGATAAACCTACATTAAATGCACCGTATGGGTTCAAAGGTAAAGCCAACTACTCGTATCCTTCTGATATCAAAATCAATCATAGAAATAAATCCTAGAAACTCATCACCAACATGGAAACCCAGCTAACCATACCCTAACGAGGTACAAATCTACAAAGATAAATCCAAGCGAGATATCCACGCTGGAAGAGTGCTATCAACGATTGAATCTTGCTCCAAAAGGAACATACTAAACTGGGCATTCAGAATTGTGTTTACGAAGAGGTTTTGCCATAGCAGGATATCTTAACCATTATAAAGAGCCTACTAAGTACCTATTATAGATTCATTAGTAATTGAAAGAACTTGAATTCTCACTAACTTAAGCATTGGAAGCCTCCCCCACTACGTTTTCCAAGTTCTCCTTTCTGGATGTAGATCGGTAGAGCACGCTATAGGCATACTTAAAAATTACATTAATAGTGGCACCCTAAATCATACCTACGGCTGTACATTGAACCCACAATAGGTTCTCCAAGTTCTCCTTTCGACCTGACCCGAAATAAAAACAAGTATTGAAGTTCCACTTCCGATTTAATTCCGTTAAAAATGATTCGAAATCGAGAAATTACTCGATACCCAAAAAATTGTTATTTTACAGTGATTTGCTTCAGAAAGAAAGACCACAAGTGTTGCCCAGAAATCTAATTTCCCAATTGGTTTTGAAAGAGAGAGAGGGCGAGACACAGGGCATGGTTGATTACGATCTCTAATCAAATAGATGCATGGATCGAGAGGTCGAATTTTACCCAAAAATCTGCCCACTCATCTTGTGTGAGCTGTTTTTTGGTGTTTAATCAAAGAGTTCTCCTTCGTTTCACCATCTTTCTCTACTCCTTTGCGATCCTGTAGTGTAAGTTCCCCTCTTCTTCTTCTTTGTTGCAATTCCTAACACGACATCGATTCTTCCTCCTATCAAGTTTTGGTTTTTCTAGTGTTTACTCAATTGGGGTGTTATGGACGTTTTCACGGTTTCATGCACACGATCACTTGCAACCAAAGAGTTGTGTGGCTTGGGAGTTTTGGGGAACGCCTCTGATGCTTAAGTCAGTGATCATAATAAGAATATATTTTTCTAGATAAATGAATCAAATAATCTTTACATACCAGGGTGATATGTATATATAGAACCCATGAGATTTATGTTACTATGCTATAGCGGACTTATCTGTTAGTTGAAATTCAAGTCTCGGGATGGAGAGCTTAATCAAATCCAAATGATCGGATAGCTCTTCTTGTCCGAGTGACTCTCAATTGGTTATTCTTTCAATGGTTAAAGATGGATTGGGCTCTCAAGGGAGTGGATTATTGGTCTGAGTTGTGGCATAAGCCCGTGAAGCTGCCCAATAGGCCTCAAAGTGGTATTAAGCCCCTTACAGTTAACCCGTAAAGTCTCATCATGTGTGATGTGATGAGACTTGTAATTATAGCGTTGCTTCGTTATCTCAGTTTTCTGTCATTTGTGTAACGGCCAACTAGAAACTCATTGGTGGAATTTCTATTGACTTTAGGAATCTCGTGAAAATCCCATAAATTTTTACGAATCGACCAATCGCATAGGTTTTAGTCTGTCAATATAATTAGTATTATCACTCACTATGGTGCTAGAAATATGAGTTTAATTATTTGAGGTAGCTAGAAGCGTCAGAATGTGTTTTGGTCCACACCATTAGAATTAGTTGATTATTTAAGATTTTATGGTGCAACAGCTCATTTTCATAATTTCGAACGAAACGCTTGTTCGAAATTGTGAAATTATTTTTAGGGACACTTCGAGATTGAATTTCGGTAAACGATTTTCACTATAGATTAATATAAATATTTAAAATTTTTCAATACTAAATTTATTATGCATTTTTTTGGAGTGAATAGTAACCTCGATTAGTGCACCCAGTGCACTGTTTTCAAAATCACAGTGTGGAATATTCAAATTAGGTTAGAGAAGTTTTATTTGGACACTTGACAATATCTTAGCCACACATAGTAAATAGTATTAGACACTTAACAAAAAGAAGAACAATTAGATAGATTTGTGAAGGAAATCAAGGTATGAGATCATGCCACTTAAGCAAAACTTTGTTTCATTTGATCAACCAAATTGTGCTAGACCAAAAAAGGTTTCAATCCTAGCAAAATCCTAAATGGTTGGGATCCAATTGAAACCCCAAAAACTTGGTTGAAACTGAAACCCTAAACGATTTCCCAAACCCTAAAGTTGGCCTCCAAACCCTTTTTAATCCGATTTCTAGCATTGTGTTTAATCACTTGATTAAATCACTTTCGCATGCTATTAATTAATCAAATCCTTTTTATGGCATCATTATCCAATATTTTAAACCTTGAAAATTTAATTAGGCCAAGAAAAATTGGATTTGGACTTGATAGCATCTCGAACCCTAACCAAACTCCCTTTAAATCCCAAATTGAAACCCACTTGCTTGAGGCCCTCCAAGGCCCACGAATTTGGCCACCTTGGCAAAGCTTCTTGAAGAAGTTTCCTCTCCCACATGACAAACCATCCACTGCCATTGGTTGCACCCGATAGTACCTTGATGTGGAGAAATCCACCCCATCAACCTCCATATCTCACAGCTGTTATAGGTAGTCCTTGCCCCTCACTATTCTCCACTTTATGTCACATAGCCACCTCCAATCAAGAGTCATTCAAACCCATAACTTTTCCCTCCAGAAGTCTAGAGGCTTGTAGGCAGTCCTTGCCCCTCACTATTCTCCACTTTATGTCACATAGCCACCTCCAATCAAGGGTCATTCAAGCCCATAACTTCCCCCTCCATAAGTCTAAAGTTGTGCAAGACACATTTCACTCCCTTTCATAACTTCTTCACCCCGTTCTTAGAGAGAAACTCAATAGAGCTCTCTTAGGCATATTTTTGGGTCTTTTGCGTGGAGTTTTTTGACCCTTTGTAAGTATTTTCGCATGATGACTCCTTATAAAAGTAGTTCTTCTTTGAGTCTAGTTTTTTTGGATATATTATTAGTCTCATTCCATGCTCATTTGATTGGTCAAAAGTATTTTTAACCATGGAAAGGTCATTCTAGGCATGAAACTGGAGAGTATGTTATGTTTTGAAATTTTTGACTATGCTAATGGACATATCTTGGTCCAAAAATTTTATGGAGTGTTGTTATCATGTGTTTATAAATGTTCATTGAGGTTTTGTTGCATGAATAAAGTTTTTGATAATAGATTTCCTTAAATTTAGAAACTTAAAAACTGGAAGTAGAAAAATAGTTTTTGTTTTAAGAAAGTTTGAATATTTTGTGATTTAATCTTATTCCAAAAGTTTTGGTATTTTTATGTGATGATCCTAGGTCTCTTATTTGCATGTGAGGACTTTAGTTTGAAGACATTTAGTATTATTTTCAAAGATATGATTTTTCTATGCAAGAGGATTTCGGTTAGGCCTAAAATTTGATATTTTTGGGTTAGATCCCATGTTTTCTTGAGTTTTAGGCATGTGATTTTAAGTTTGATTGTTGGATCTTCTTTAAGACATATTTTTAAACCATGTGATGTTTTAGTTTGAAAATCACATGTCTTTAAGCCATGGATAAAGAGATTGATCAAAGTTAATTGAAAGAAAAGTTTCTGTTTTTGGACTACGTGTAAAAGCAAAAACTCAAAGTTTTGTTTTGTGATTTTTGGTGACTTTTGTTTGATGATTTAAAGCATGGTTGATATTAGGATGATATTATGAATATGTTAAAAGTAAGATTTGATATTTTTTTTTCAATTCTTAGAGATGTTTTTAATAATGTCAAAACTTGTGATTTAAGAGTTTACTTTTTGTTAAAAAGTTTGGGTCTTTCTACAAAAATTTTAGTGTTGATGATTAGCTTTTTCTTAATGGATATTTTAAGTGTGTTTTTAAACTTAGGATAGGAAGATATTTGTTAAAAAATTTTGGTTTAATCATGAGTTTTGAAGATGGAAGAAATTGCAACTAAAATCAAGAGAAATAGCCTATGAATGTTTCAGCGATAGTGAGTTTTTCATAGTTGTGAATGGTTTTAAATTTTTCTGAGTTGATATTTGAGTTTAGGACAAAATTTACATGAGGAATGTAAATCTTGGTAATTTTTGGAGTTAGGATATGAAATCCTTAAATTAGGGGTAAAATGATCATTTTTTCACATGTAAAGGATAAAATGGTGATTTTACTCTAAGTTGTCTCTTTTCACATTTCTAATTGTTAGTAATTAAATTTCTAATTTTTAGAATACCCTCTGAAAGTTCCTAGTGTTTCGCGCTTTATTCTAGTAGAACAAGACTACTGAAGTAAGTTAGCTCTTAACTTACTATCAGTTTATTGTATATGTGTGATGAGTAAATGAACTACAATTTATGTTCATATGTTGTTATATAGGCCATGTAATCACATATTTATCTATTATACAAATTATTCTGTCACAAAATACTTATCTGTTACATAATATATTCTGTCACATGTTACTATCTGTTGTAAGTATGTCACATTACGTATGCCATTTATTACATGTATGTCATGTCACGTAATATTCACTATCACCTGTTATGACATGTTACAAAATATTGTCTGTTATATATTATGCTATGTTACAAAATATTGTCTGTTATATGTATGCCATGTTATGAAATATTGTCTGTTATATTCATGTCTCAAAGTATGTCATGTCTGTCTTCTTACGTTCACGTCACATTATGCTACGTCAAGACTTCTGTCATTTCGTATTCACGTCATCTTGTCTCGAATACAGTTTATGTATCTCGAGAACAGTCTTGTTAAGTTATTCATGTCAATCAAGATCCTAAGAGCTAGGATGACGTAATATCCGAGTGGAACTTCTTTGTTCACACTGGAGTGTCTAAATAGGTATGAAATTTCCTAGGTTGACGAAGTACAGTCAACAGGTTACGAATGTGGCCTAACTAGCTGGTCACCTGAGCACGCTAGGCACTAACGCCGATAGAGCCATACTTTATTTTATGTGTATTCACAGCAAGTGTGGCACAAACAATTCATGGGGCCACAACAACTGTAGAGCATACACTACGTGAGACACAGCGATTGTGACATGTAGAATACGTGGGGTCACAACAATTGTGGATTACGTACTAACACACTCACGGCTGGTATAGATACATGTGTTGTGATGTGGTAATTGGCAGGGACACACGGCTCAAGGGGACCCGTGTAGCACCCGTATGGTCACTTTATTAATTAAGTCTAGTGAATAAGATTCCAAGTTCATGTGTTTCATGTTCAAGTTCATGTTTCATGTTATGTTATATTCAAGTTTACGTTCATGTCAAGTTTCAAGTTTACATCAAGACAAGCTAAATTTTAGTTTCAGTTCAAATTATGTCAGTTCATGCCATATTAAGTCAAGTCACGTTATACTTATTATTTCATGACATGTTATATCAACCTATGTTATGCTAATATTGACTTTGATTGTGCATTCATGCTTTTATTGCCATGCATGCATCATTAACTTGTATGAAAGTTTTCTGTTAACTTACTAAGATTTGTAATCAAATCTCACTGTAGTAGTCTCAACTACTATTCCCCCCGAATGGTAGACCTTGTTACAGGATCTGAAAAAGAGTCGAGAATCGACCAACTGGAAACTGTCGACTAAGCGACGATGCGAGGTCGATGTTAATATAATAGTTAACGTAAATTACTACTGGTACTATGGAGTTGCATCTCCAATACTCTTTTGATCATAGCCATTTTGGACTGGTGTTAAGATCTCAACTTTTTATATGAAGTATGCTTTAAGTATTTGGGATAATGATTACATTTTAATTATTTGAGATATTATAAGTTTGGTGTATAGTATTGCTTAAAAAAAAAAATTTTATCCGCTGCGAATATTATATAATGCTAGATGCATGTTAGGAACATTGCATCTTATATGTCATGAACGGGGGCAAGTAACCTTGTGTTACATGTCCCGATACTTCAGTTGTCCGTCCGATCCCAAGCAAAATTTGGGGGCATCACAATTTGTGCCCCTTTGTCAGAGTGTTGTTTCATGTTCGCGTCATTTCGCACATTCTCCTTTAACCGTCGTGGGTATTTTATACTCTTCAAACACTCTCTTTCCCACTTCTCCTCTTTCATTCTCTCATTTCTTCTCTTAAGCACTGTATTTTCTTCACACACACTCTCTCTCTCTCTCAGCCTTCACTACAAATCTATGGCTTCCTCTAAGAGCAATCCTATGGCTTCCTCCCATGGGGGTGCTCTTCACAATCCTGTGATTTCACTATTTGTCTTGAAGGGGCCGTTGCTAACCCTAACAAGGAAGGGGAAAATGTGCCTCACTTAAATCTTTAGGGTCATCGATGGTCCTCAACTATTTTCCGTCGTGAACTAGACGCCGTGAGGGACAACTTCAACATCTCAGATGCAGTGGCTTTAGGATTGCCTGACCATCGCCGCGACGCTGTCGACATGAGACGTACGACCGTTTCTGTTGCCCTGTATATGGCCATATTTTTTATAGGTCTTCGTTTGCCCTTTGTACGACTTGTCCGTGACGTTTTAGACGTCTTGGGACTTGCCCTAGCCCAACTGGTGCCTAATGCTTGGAGGATTTTAATGGCTTGCTGCGTTCTTTGGTGGTGAGTGTTGGTGCCTAGGGGTGATGAATAACCCGATCTCATGGCTCCTGAGTTCCTTTCTCTTCATGGAATTAGACGCTTGGATAGGAACCTTTGTAGTTTTAGGTCTCACAATAAAATAGTTTAGTTAGATCGTAAGTATTCCCATACCAAGGATTTGTAGAGGAATTTTTATTTGTCTTTGGTGATGGTTGGAAATTCCCTATAGATGAGGGTTTGAATCACAAATTCCCCATTAGGGCTTCGTGGTCTTTGGCTCCCAAGGAACATGGATTCGAGATTTTTCTTTCTACCTGAGAGGAAGCTCGTATCCAATTGGTGCAGTCTTGGTCAGAAAAGAATGCTAGCTCTACCTGGTCGGATGTCATTTTGACTCTCTCTAATATTTATAGATTCTTAATAGTGCCAAGTTGGGTGCAAATTTTTGGGTGCCCCATCATTGGTGGGTGGCTTAAAAAGGGGGCCACCACCCACTACAGGGGAGGAAGAAAAAGGAATGTTGGGATACTACTGATGCTTATGACAGATCTAAGAGTGTTAAGTCTAGTGGTAGCAAGTTTAACTTGAAAGAGGATGATGATATGCATGCTAGGCTAACACTGCTATCCATAAAAAATTGATGCTATTGAATTGAAAAAGGTTCATGAGGTGCAAGTTATTCCTATAGTGCCTGAAAAGTGTGGAATTTGTGAAGAGATAGGGCATTTCATGAATGAATGCCCTACAATCCCTGCATTTAAATAGGTTCTATTAGATTAAACAAATGTTATGAATTTGATTTCTAAACCATTTGTTGGACCTTATTCTAATACTTACAATCTAGGTTGGAGGAATCATCCAAATTTTAAAGGGAAGAATGACCAAAATGTAGCTGAAGTTTCTACATTCCAAGGAGCATCTCAATATACCAACCAACCTGCAGCAATTCAGAAAAGAGGATTTGAAGCAATTGTCCAGCAATTGGCTAATACATTGCAGTAGTTCATGCAAGGACAAACAACAATTAATAATCAGAATTCTTAAGCTATAAATGACATGAAGAGCACACTCACAAGGCTGATTACCACATTGAGTATTAAAGAGAAAGGAAAATTTTCTGCACAGCCACAACTGAATCCTTTAGTTCAACTTTAACAAGTTTAAGATGCAACCGAGTGTTCCAACATCAAACCAATGAAGGCCATCACAACTTTAAGGAGTGGACAAGTGGTAGACATTCCTGCTCAAGGGTTAAACAAGGTAGATAAGGCTGGTAAGGTTTCTAACTCAACTCAAATTGCTGGTGGAGAAAATGTGACTGATGTTGAGGTAAATCCCTGCCCTGTTCTAGCTCCTTTCCCTCAAAGACTTGTCCATTTGCATAAAGATAAGCATCATTTTGATATTTTATAAATCTTTAAGCAAGTTAGGATCAATATCCCCTTATTAAATGCCATCCAACAAATCCCTGCATATGCTAAGTTTTAAAAAGACTTGTGTACTATTAAGAGGCAATTAAATGTCCAAAAAAATCATTTTTAACTGAGCAAGTTAGCACCATTATACAAAGCAATACCCCACCAAAGTATAAAGATTTGGGGTCTCCCACAATTGTTTGTGTAATAGGTAGCTCAAAAATTGGTCAATAAATCTGCTGCCTTAAACCGTATATGAGCAGCTAGATTTAGGGGAATTGAAACCTACTTCAATCATCTTACAATTGGCTGATAAGTCCATCATGATGCCTAGAGGTATTGTTAAGGATGTCTTGGTTCATAAATTTTTTTTATCCAGTACATTTTGTGGTGCTTGATGTTCACTTGACAAGTTCATCCTCATTCCAACCTTCAATAATCCTTGGGAGACCATTTCTTATAACATCAATGCTTTGATTAACTGTAGAAGTAGTGTTTTGAAATTGAGTTTTGGAAACATAATACTTGAACTAAATATTTTTAACACATGCAAGCAGCCGCATGACTTGGAGGAGATTTAAAAAGTTAATTTGCTGGAGACAATTTTTTATGAAGAAAATTATTTAGAAAAACAGTTTGCTAATGTGAAAAATTAGTTAGAGGCTGTTAGTGAAATTTTTGGTAACAATTCTGACCAATTTTGTATTTCTTTCATAGGGGATCAAAAGGAGACATTCTTGAGGCAGAAAGTTGAGCAACTCCCACCATCAATAGCAGCTTTAAAGCCTTCCTTAGAAGAAACCCCAAAGTTGGATTTGAAACCATTTCCAGCAGATCTAAAATATGCTTCTCTAGGACTTGACAACACTTTTCCAGTAGTGGTTTGTAGTGGTTTCTTCTCTACTCAATGAGGGGCAAGAGTATAAGCTACTTGAAGTAGTACGACTAATAGAGCTATTTAGACTATAGCAGACATTAAAGCTTTGAAATATCTCTTGACAAAGAAAGATGCTAAACCATGCCTCATTTGATGGATCCTTCTCCTTCAAGAGTTTGACATCACCATTAAGGACAAAAAGGGTGTAGAGAATGTGGTTGCTGATCATCTCTCTTGACTCCAATTCACAAAAGTTGAACCCTCTTCCTTTGGATCTAACTCTTTTCTTGATGATTAGCTCTTGTCTATTAACATTTTATCATGGTATGCTGACATTGTGAACTTTTTGGTGACAAGTTAGACTCCACCATATTGGACTGCTCAAGACTTAAAATGATTCAAAATTGAGGTTAAGTATTTCTTCTATGATGACCCTTATTTGCTTAAATATTGCTCGGATCAAATCATTCAAAAATGTGTCCCAAATGATGAAATATCTGCTGCTCTTAATGCTATTTATGCTGAGGCATGTGGTGGCCATTTTTCTACTCATAAGACGGTGGCTAAAATTTTACAATGTGGTTGTATTGGCCTACCATGTTTAAGGATGTTTATAATTTTTGTAAATCTTGTGAACCATGTAAAAAATTGGGTGGAATAATTAAAAGAAACATGATGCCTCTACAACTTGTTTTGGTGCTAGGAGTTTTTGATTGTTGGGGCATTGACTTTATGGACCGCTCCCTCCTTCTTTCGGTCATTTATACATTTTAGTTGCTGTTGATTACGTGTCTAAATGGATCGAAGTTATTCCATGCAAATCAAATGGCCATTAGATTGCGCTTAAGTTTTTAAAAGAATACATTTTCTCTCGTTTTGGCATGCTTAAGGCTATCATAACTGACAATGGTACCCACTTTTGCAACAAACCCTTTGCTGCCCTCCTACACAAGTATGACATTCACAATAAAGTTTCTACCCCATATCACCCTCAAACAAATGGTCAAGTTGAACTTGCTAATAGGAAAATTAATACCATTTTTAAAGAAACTGTAAATCCTAACCATAAGAACTGGTCTTTGAGATTACTTGATGCATTATGGGCTTATAGGACTGCATACAAAACTGTTTTGGGTATGTCTCCTTTTTGGTTAGTTTTTGGTAAGGCTTGTCATCTCCCTGTTGAACTTGAACACCGAGCCTTTTGAGCTATCAAAAAGTTTAATTTTGACCTTGGCTAGGTTGGATCCTTGAGGAAATTACATCTTTTTGAATTAGAGGAACTTAGGAGGGATGCTTATGAAAATTCTAAGATGTCCAAGGAATACATGAAGTTTTTACATGATAAGCATATTCTCAAAAAATCCTTTGAACCTAATCAGCAAGTGCTTTTTTACAATTCTAGACTTCACATTTTTTCTAGCAAGTTGAGATCTAGGTGGAATGGTCCCTACATTGTCCAAACCATTTTCCCATAAGGTGCTGCGAAAATCCTTAACCCACAAAATGGGAATGTTTTCAACGTTAATGGTCAGAGACTTAAACCCTTCCTTACTAATTTCTCACCTGAAGATTAAACTATCCAGTTGATTGATCCTGTTTATATTCTAGCTAGTTAATTTTCACTTTTTCCTAGTTTCCTTTGCTTTGTTTTATTTTGTCTTGTTCTTTTATTTTCTGCAGGTTGAATTTTTTTAGTTTTCCTACTTGTTCCTTTCTTGCTGCTCATTTCATCCTCATTTAGGTATTTTTTTTTCTATCCTTTTGTTTCTTGTCTTCTTGTGTTTTCTACTTTTTGGACCATTAAGGACAATGTTCCTTCCCATTTGGGGGTGGGAGCACTAGTATTTTTGATATTATCATGCTTTGTATGAGACACTTTTTATTGAACCTCCGAATAACATTTGAAAAGAACTGATTTTTTTTTTTTTATGATCCAATAGGATTTAGAATTACTATTTTCAAATCTTTATGCCTATGAAACGATCTGTTGGAGTTATGGGTTACCTTAGCTTCTAAGGATCCAGATTTTAGTTCAAAACAGAAATTTATCCAATTTTTAGTTGATTAAGCCAGGGGTGATTTGCTAAAAACTGCTAATTGCTGCTATACACATACACTATGAATACCTTAGTTGGCATTATTATACCATGATTTGGTATTCAACATTGCAGTTGTATGGAACTTTTGATGAACCATATCTTAATGGCTTAGGAAGAAACTTTATTATGCCAAAAAACAAAAGAAAAGAAAAAAAAAAGGGTGAATGAAAGCATGAAAAATAATTGAGAAAAGGGACAAGCTCTCGATTAAGAAAAGTAGTGTGTGATGCAAAAGACTACCTATTACTAGGGTTCCCGAGAGAGAGAGAGTGAGAGAGAGAGAGAGAGGCATTTTAAAGTGTAATAGCGTGAAAGCCAACATTGCAATGGTTTTGAATTAGAGTAAGATCAGTTGGTCTTTCTTGATCAGTTGTTGTTGTTGGAACCTTTAAATGGATTTTGTTAGTCAAGTTTGGAAATCTGATCACACACTTGCGCACTTAGGGTTAAGCACTCTTTTAGCATTTTTGTTTTCCCTTGTATGGTTAATTAGATAATGTATAAACTTCTGTGGAGAAGTAATATATGATTAACATTAGATCCAATGCTCTAAAACCAATGAATCTGACCTATGGCATAGATTTTTGAATTAAATGATTTTGAAGTAAAGTTGAATCTACTTGCCTCATGATCACTTTATTTGCTAGAAACTAGAAAAAAGCTAGTTGGGGGGGGGGGGGGGGGAGGGTGATAAAGTGTTAGAAATGCATAATTAAGTAGCTTAAGTGAGTGATTTATTTCATTAAAGAAGATTTGAGCACTTAATTATGCATCAAATTTTAGTATTGGATGCCAAATTAATTGATGCCAATACTTTGTACATAAAACATACAGAAGTTTCATCTTTGCCCTTAAAATAATAAACACTTACATTACATTTTTATGCTATAGGGAATTTTTTGAAGAGAAAAGAAAAGCCTCAATAGAAAGGAATATTGTGCTGAGTTAGAGACTATGGGGGGTAGCTCTTGGACGTGAAGCAGGAGGGTGAAAATTAGTTAGGGGGCTGAGGAGTATGAAGAAGCAGATGGTGCGATGGAGGGTATCATCATCATTGAGAAGAAAAAAATTTTCTTGGGAGAGGGCGAGAAGCAGTAGAGAAATTCCATTCTCTCCCATTTTCTATTTCAATTTTTCTCATTTTTAATTTGGAGATTCTAAGATGTTTACTCAGAGTCTTGTTTTGAACATGTTAGGCTAAATCTCTGAGTCTAAGTTTGAGGGAGTAACCCAGATTTGGATTGGAGTTGATTTCTCATTTTCCTATTGGTTTCTTTTCATAATCTTACTGTATTGTGAGGCATGCTATATTTGTGAAAGTTTGGAGTTCTACTTTCTTATCTTGATTTGTTGTTGATGAAAGGCATAACTGATGCTTGATTGTGATATAAGGCTCCATAGTTTTTCATCTTGCATTGAACAAGCTCGCTTTGCAATTTTGTAAGGAATTTTGGATAAACTATAAACTGAGTTTGAACTGTTTTATTTTCCTATCATCATCTTTTCGAATGAGTAAATGATTGAGTATAGAGGAATTTGAGAATTACTCAACAACCATCCATGCATGGATAAAACCTGAAACTTAGGTGTTTGATAAATTGTCTCTTAGACTTTTTTTTTATCACATTTTGCACAATATTTTTGTTGGAATGTCTTCGAAACTAGCCATTTTTAATTTCTTTGTTCTTTCTTTCAAGTTTCATAGCTATAAATGGAATATAATTTCACACAAACCACACCAAATTATAGCCATTTAGCCTTTCAAATGTAAATAGATACTTCATTCAATTCAACATTGCATATGCAACAATTATAACAATTTTTTTTTTTACTTCAGTTTTCCGTCATCAGCCCTGCTTTGTGGCTTTGAAATATTGGCTGCTGTTTTACAAAAGCATCAAACTCTTCAAACTAAATTCATGTACTCAGATGCCAAGTGCTTGTCATCCTAAAGAAATGGAAATTGTTTTTCACTCCGCATAATAATACTTTCTTTCATTGTGATGTAAATTTGGTTCTAATGTTGTTTGGTTGAGTTGGGAGTTTGCCACACCTGATATTAGCTTCTAGCTTGTGAATAGAGGGGCAATGACCTTGATTTTCTAGCTGTGTTTTGTGGAGGTTGAAGAACAACACCAAATTCTTAGGAAGAAAACAAGGAAACCAACACTAGTTTGAGCAGAATATGCAAAAAATGCATATTCTAATTAACTACCAGTGACTCAGCCGCTCCTTCATGCTTTGTGAGATTAGTGGAAAAAGATTGATTTTGTAATCAAGTGTTATTTGTAATTGATGCCTCTTGAATACTCAAGTATACAAAATATGCCAATACAATAATTTCCTCATTTACATCCAATTCCAATTTATATTTTATAACGACACAAGATTAATGTATTAAAAATAAACATGTAGATCAATGAGAAGTCATCACGTGACTTCATATTAATACCATGCATTTTTATGGGTCCACGAGTGCACTTCGAGTTAACTTTGTACCTTTAATAGGTTATCAAGAATTGGTTAGAATAATTTTTATTTTTTTATATAGAATGCTAATTAAAATTTTCTAGTATACTGATATTTAAATTTAAAAATTTTAAATTAAAAATTAAAAAGGAGGTTGGGTCGAAAAATCAAATGTTTTCGAAAGCATTTTTCAGGTGGGGTAATCGGCTATTTGGAAAACTGATTAATCGGAAGGTTCCTAGATCGTGTAACATGTTTTTCGGATCGGATGAACGGCTCTAATTCATGCCATTGGTGACACATGTTGGCCATACTCGATGAACCTTCGTGGCGTCAATGGGTGGCCACAATAGATCACCACAAGGGTGGCCCTATTGTTGGTCAGTTTGAGTCAAGTACATTGGCCACCTACGCTTCGAAAAAAAAATTTATCAGTTTTTTATTTTTAATCTAAAAAATAATTTTCCTTAAAAGTTTTTTCTTATAAATATTTTATAGAAACATATGTTCAAAATAACTTTATAACTTTCACAAAATTAAACTTCGTTTTGTACTATTTATTTATAATAAAAAAAAAAGAAGAAGAAGAAAAAAAAAAAAAAACTTCCAAGATTTTTATAATTTAACACGGACTTTGCAACAAATTGATGACGTGGTCCGCTAAACCCTAGCATACAGGTTAAAGTGGCCGAGTCTGGAAAGAGGAAAAGCAGAGAGGGAAGGACACCAAACCCAGGATATGGCGGTTCCCGGAAGGCTCAACGGAATGATGGACGACGAAGAAAACGAAGACAATGCGCTGTTCGAAGAAGAGGGTCTGATCGAGCTTGACTCTGACACTCCTCCCCACCTCCGCGACCTCGCCGCAGCCTCTCAGCTTGGCGACGTCGACGCTCTCCGCCTCGCCCTAGGTTCCATTCTTACTCTTTATATTATTCTTCTTCATACCTTGTCTTTGGTGCTTTATTTTGTCAGATTTATTCGATTGTCCGGGGTTGTTTTTTGTGTTAATCTTGGATAGCTTTAGAACTAAGCGTGAACTTTCGGGTACCATAAGTTCTATGTATAAGTAAAGAGCTGGCATGGTTTTGCTTTATTGCGTTTTTCTTTTTTTTGGGGGGGGGGGGGGGGGGTGCGGGCGGCGGGGTATGTAGTAAATATCTAATAACTTGTTTCGGCAGGATTTTTCGATATAATTTTCTTCAGAGTGCTTATGTACAATTTTCATGGTTAGCAAAACGCATTGGCTCGTTTGGTTTAATGAGTAGACCTGCTTTTTCTGTACATGATTTCCCAAAAGTGTTACTTCTGAAATGAAATAAAATTGATACTATTGGCATATGCATTTTTATTTAAATTGTAATTACCAAAAGTGTATTTTGAATTCTGTGCACAATCTTTTGCAGTGTTGATACACTTAGCATAAATGGCGTCTACAGCCTAGCTCAAAGTGCCAGCACGCTTTTGAATGAAGGAAAGTGCACGTTTCTAAAAGTAATATATAATAACAAAGAATCCATAAGATGCAATAAAAAGGGTTTAATATTCAAAATAGCAAGCTATTTATTTAATGTAAAATGCTTCATTCAGAACAAGATTTCACAAAAGTAAACTCACAAACTGACATGACTTATATAATATGTTAGATTGTAAAATTTGTTTTACTATAGAGTAGATCTAATGTACTATATCAAATCATATCAGTTTGTGAATTTACTTTTATGAGATCTCTTTGTGGATCTTGAACTTCTCTTATTTAATTATATTTTGCTTTGCTAAATATGCACATTGTTGATGACGTGTCTTGCACACCTAGGATAGAGTTCCCTTTGCCATGAAAGTTCGACCTAATAAGATAAGATGCCTGAACGCGGTCGGCCCCCTTTGGCCAAGGGGAGCCTCAATTGCGGTGTTTGAGTATCCTGGTCTTTTATGCCTTATTTTCTTCTTCTTAGCCTTTGAGTTTTGGATATGGGAACTGGGGTGAAGGGGCTGGGTGTTAGGACTTGCTGAGACTAATTTTGCTAGAGAGGCAAAAAGGTTAACTACCAAGTTCGTTAGACATGTTGCACTGACAAGAATGACCTAAATGATACAACTTTTGAAGGATGTGCAAAGAAACTAGAAATGAATTGGCTGATTTTATGTCAAAATGATTGCTTGCCAATGTTTATGTACTTGTGTAGCGAACCCCAAATGCTCAGAATATTAAGGTTATATAGGTTGTTGACTTGATCATGTTTAGAAATCTGTGTTATGATCACTTCCTTTGTCAAAGTTTAGACCATTGAGGGAAGTTTGGTACATCAAATTCTGTCGACTTTTCATAGGATGTAGGTATTAAAATCTAAGCGAAGCAAGCCATGCATCCACTTTTCAGCTGGCTTCAAGTAACTGTAGATCATGAAGTCAGAGTAAAGAGTTCCCTCAATTCAGTTTCATACTTTCATTCCCACGTATGCTTTTTCTTTGTAGTTAGCATTCCCAAGAATACTTCATGAATTGAAGTTCAAGAATACTTTGTTAGCATTGGCAGGAAGATGATTTCCAAAAAGGGTTTTGGGGAGAAGGATTTGAAATTTGGGTCCTTAAAATCCAAATTCTCTGTTTGGATCATGTATTAAAAGTTGGACATGGATTTTGCACCAAATCTAGACCAGATCTTAATCCTTCAAAATCTTGGATTTCAAATTACATTAAATATAAAGGAATTTGAAATCATAGGATTGAAATCCAAATTCTAATCTAAATCCATTGGGCGAGGGGGGATGGGTGTGATTGAAACAAAAAGAAAGTAGGGTGAAGAAGAAGGAGAATTGAAAGGGCCTTCTGTAATCTATATTTATGTTTTAGGTCATGCTGCATATTCTTGTAATATATTAAATAAAAACAGTGTGTCCAGGGTAACTTGAATTTTGATGTGTGATATTTATGAAATTATTACATTAGTCTGGACAATTATGTAGGGATGCTATTTTCTTTTGAGTAAACAAACTTTCATCATTAGTTTAGCAAATGTTGGATACAAGGAGGAACTTCCTCCAAAGTGATGCTCTCCTCAGAGAGTTTTAATGCATCCTTAGCTAAGCAATGAGCAATACAGTTGGAATTCCTGGAAATATAATGAACGGACCAAGAGGGCATAGATATGACTTCAGCTTTAATGTCTTGAATGATCAGTCCGGATGTGCTCCAATCCATTTTCTGTGTTGAGATCATTAACCACATTGAGCGCATCCCCTTCAATCAAAAGACATGAGATACTTAATTGTTTACAGAAGAGGATTGTTTTGAGAGCAGCCAGTGCTTCAGCAAGTTTAGGGATGCTATTTTCAGCTTCTAGAAATTACACTATCACATGAAATTGGGCCTTCAAATGCCATGGAAAAGAGCATCATGGTTTTGCTTTTTTTTGGCAACCAGAAGCCCTGTTTGTAGGTCATTTTCCCGCTGATGCTTTCTTAATCAATACAAGTGCAGATAACTTGACTGGCAGCATTGATGAACCTGTGGAAGATGGGGACACAGCTCTCCATCTGGCCTGTCTCTATGGCCATTTCCCCTGTGTTCAGGTCAGTTGCCTGGTACTTCTCTTTGTAACTTCTTGAAATTAATGTCTGTCAAAATAATAACAATAATAGTAAGTTCTGCATGCTTTTTTCCACACAGCTACTTTTGGAAAGAGGAGCTAACCTGGAAGCTACAGATGAAGACGGTGCAATTCCTCTTCATGATGCTTGTGCAGGAGGTAGGCTAAACCACTTCTAACTCTTTTATTACAATGATTTTTTTCCCAGAGATTCCATGATTTCTAATGCTCACATCTACGTTGCAGGATTTGTGGAGATAGCCCAACTTCTTTTAAACACAGCAAATGACACAGAATCTGTGAAGAGGATGTTAGAATCAGTTGATGCGGAAGGTGATACTGTGAGTATAATTGGAGGCCTCTACTTATCTACTTATCAAAATAAGTTTTAATTGGAAGTCACTTATAAAAATAAAAATAAAAGTTTTAATTGGAAGTCTCTCCTTATAACTAGCTAACGAAAATTTAGTTAAAAACTGTTGTAATCCTGTCTGCATGACAGCAAAGGATGTACTGGGATTTCTCAGATTTCATTTTTTCCTTTTTTATTTTTTTTGATATAGAAAAAACCTTTTCTTTAATATACCTTATTTCAGTAGTTATTGATCATTATTTTGACACTAATTCACAGCCTCTCCACCATGCTGCAAGAGGTGAGCACGTTGATGTTGTAAGGTTGTTACTGGCTTCTGGGGCTTCTCCTGCAAAATCAAATACTTATGGAAGGGTTAGTATTTGAATGGATTTTGAAGTTGGTTTTTTCTTTTTCCTTCATTTTCATGTTTACAGTTGGTAATAATTTTTGGACAGACCCCGAGCGAGCTAGCTGATCCAGGCACAGAAGCTAGGAGTGTATTGGAAGCTGCTGGTGTAGGTACTGTGGCACGCGAGTAGGTTTACGATGTAGTTGCTGAAACATAAATTATTTAATGCTGCGGCCACTGTTTTTCTGTCTGTGTTATAAGCAGCTAACACCAGATTTTGAAGATCTTGATCAATCCTCATGATTAGTATTGGTTCTTAAGTCTGATAGATAAAGAGCTCAAATAGGTTTCCTATGATTGCAATTTTTCTCATCTAGGTTTCTGTCCATTCATGGATCATATTTCCCTTGTCCAAGTCGCTGGCTAGCAGCTACCATTACGAAGATGTTTCCCCTTGAAATTCAGCTTGAGTATTTGGCTGTGAGGAACGCCATTTCTCTAAAATTAATTCTGCAGGAAGGGAAAAAGGCCATTTAGCTATGTTATTCATCATTCTATATTTTGTCATTGCTCAGTCATGGTTGCTAATGTAGTACATTTTTCAATGATTTCATGTCCCTACCACTTAAGCAATGAGATTTAGTGGGATTAATCCTATGTAAGATCCAAATTTTTGGATCAGTCAAGTTTCGAGCAATATATGAACATAGATAATTTCGACAAAGTGAAATCATTCTGCAAAGTTTTAACATTCTATATCATTGTGGATGATTAGAAACTCTTGGATCTAAATAAAATTTTAATTTTTAAAGTGTACTGTTTGAATTCATTAATGCACATTGAAGAAGAAAAGTCAGATTTAAGGTATATTAGCATTCGATTAAGGTCTAATATTATGTTTGAAGTACACATGCAAGAGCTAAGCCTAATAATCCGATAAGTTATCTATTCGCCTTGGAAAAATATGCGAGTGATAGCTTTCAAAAGATGAAGTACATGGCAGGAACTCTCAGACGATGGCATTGTGGAAGAATGTGAAATTTTGTTATTTAAAAGTTTGTCAAGGAGAAGAACTAAGATTGTAACTAATAATTATAGGAGCCTAATTCATTCTAATTCATTCCATATTACCTAACTCTTCTCAATACGATACAGCCCAAAGAGTCCATTTAGGGACAATTATATCTCTATCTAATGAATTATCTATTTAGATTGTTGATTTATATTGATTTGATATTATTAGCTATTGACCCTTGAAAAACTTATTAACTACTGATAATTATAAAGTAACCGAAATTTACGAAAGAAATAGAATATATTAAGGGAGGAGAGGAGGGGATTTTGATTAGGGGGCCGAGCTAAGAAATGAGATTTAGCGGAGTTAATTGGATTATGGTTCAGGATCATTCTTATCTGGTTTGTATGGGTTTAGTTGCAAATTATTGGGTGTTCATACCTATAGGAATTTTGCCAAATTACTATGGTAAAGTGACATCCTATGTATAGGTGCCATTCCAAGCCAGTGTCCCATAAGAAGTTTCATTTTTACTTGGACCTTAGATGCCCAAAGGGATTTCCAATCATTTCCATTTAAGAGTCCTTTTGTGCGAGTGTAGATTGTTGGGTAGATTGTTGGGCAGTCAATTATTGGATATAATCCCCTTCGATATTCAGGTCCAAATTAGCATCCCTTTTCAGAGTTGTAGGGATGTGAATTTTGGAGATGTTATTGCTTTATCTCTATCAAGGCATTGCCTATTTTCGCCTTACCTTATGTGTTATGTCATTAGTGTAGGCCTATGCTTTTGGGAGGGACAGTCTACACCTCACACAACAACCCCTCTAAGGAAAGGTGGAGTGCACCATTTCCTTGGTTTCTTCTCCCTCCTTGGTTACTCACCCCTCCTCCTTTGGGCTCTAGGCTATCTTTCCATTTGCTTTCTAGTCAATCGCGTTTCTGGTGGGGGCTAGTATTCGGCGACGACATGTTCCAACACTTCATTCCTCTGCATTTCCTCTATTTGGTCCTGAGGTTGTGACAATCTTCAGTGTTTATATGACTCCTCAAGTTATGGTAGGTATAGTAGCCATCAAACCTTTATGCACCTACACCTTTTCCATCGCTTGCACTAGCTTGCGCTTCACCGTTCCTTGCACATTCATGCTAGAATGCACTAATCTTGTGTTTTGCGTGAAGGTGTTGGAACCATTATCTCGCATTCACCTGTCTTTCCCACTCCTTCCCTTCCCCTTTCCTATCTTCCCCATCACAAAGTCGTTTGCTCGAAATATGAACTCTTGTGAAGTCAGCGATGTCTTACAAGCCAATTCCAACATGAAGGGACTCCTAGGCCATAAGCCACCTAGAAAGATAGGAAACGTTATCTTCTCATCCAAATTGTCTATTGTCAGCCACTCCTCATTGAATAGGGCCATGTACTCCTTTAGGCTTTCATAATCTCATTGCTTTTTGATGGGGAGGTAGGCAGCCGACCACCTTCTCTTCCTGCTAGGCATGAATTGTGTGAGGAATTGCCGATCTAGCTCCTCACAACTAGTGATTAACTTGGTTTGTAGAATTCCAAACCACCCTCTAGTTGTGCCTTGAGGGTCAAAGGGAAGGCGTTGTCTGCTATTTTTCCTAGATATCCATGTAGGTTTAAATGGGCCTTGAAAGTCTCTAGATGCTATACTAGGTTCTAATTGTCATAGAAGTCCATTTGCGAAACCTTAAACCCATCATAAAGGTTGACCATCATTGTCTTCTTGTTGCACAGCGAGGGTGCTTCTACCTTAAAACACATTGCTGCCTCTAGGGTTTTGCTATCAACCCACTTCGCCACCAAGCACCACGCTCCCGGTGTCTCCTCCCACGCAACGCCTAGCCTCAAGTACTACCCATCGCCACTAAGTAAGGCCCCTTACTACTGCACGTTACACACGTTTTCCTGCACGATAGGTAGTCCCGAGGACACCTTGTTGATCCAACCACCACAGTTGTGAGTTGAACTGCCTTATATTCTTTGAAGTGTCGCCCAGCACAACCTCAGACCTCCGTGATTGATGACAAGTAGTAATGAACAAAGATGTTGCGAAACCATAACCAAAACGATACAATCAGCCCTATGCAAATTGTAGCAGCTCCTCCTCCCATGTCCTCCTACCACTAGCCACCGTGTGGTCATCGTTTAGCCCAGGTGAGCTAGAGATCTTTTCCACCCCTGGTCTAGCCTTTCCTATTCCTTGACATGGTAGTTAAACATTGAAATCAGCCCCGACACTAGGTTGTCGAAAGCATAGGAGCAACAAACCTTGTATCAACCACATCAAGCATCCTCCTGTGGTAATCTAGGCCTCTCCTCTAAGAATATGACACTTTTTACCCTTCCTCGCATGTGTTTAGACCCATAACCAAGCCATACATGAAGTGAAAACCAAGTGGAGAGTGTAACATATTCATGTGTGAGTTTAAAGTGAAATCAAGTACATGTATGTCATTGGTCGGGTTGTATATATACATATCGTGTGAGTGAGTGGCTTGATGGTCTAAGAGCATGGTGTAGTTAGACATATGATTATAATACAAGGACTCCTCAGGTGGAAGAGTTGGAATATACATAAAATGTGAGCTTATGTCTCTTGTGTAGTTGCAATTTGACTTAGGCCTGATTTGGATAGAGAGATGTTTCCATTTGATCTTATCTCATCTTAATATCTAAATACTACAAATACAAATATTTTTCAATTTCAAATCTTAAAATTTTTCATCTAATCATTACCTAATTATTACAATTTTTCCAAACTTCCAAACAAAATACAAAAAAATAAAAAAAAAATTAAAAATTAAACTTTTCAAATCTCAAAACAAATAAATAATAAAAAAGAAATTATATTCTAACAATATTTTAACTTTATAATATTTTTATTCAACTTCTTCTATTTTCTTTTCCAAAATCTCATAAAATATTTTCACTCAAACCACTAGTCATAAGTCAACGTGTCCATGAATGTGGTTCGGTTTCAAGGTGTGTGAGCATCACATGGGTTGACAATATGTTTAATGGGTTGAGTGTGACTTAATTGTGTTTTGGGTTATAGTGTTGCAATGACAGAACCAATAATTTACTGAGGGTGCCAACTTTTCTATTGTGTGACACATTTATGTAAAATAAAAGGAGACAAATTTTAATCTTAATTTCCCGTAAAATCATAAAAAAATAATTATATATAAAAATTAGATCTCAATAATTTGCTATATACGTGTAGAAATAAAATTCTTAAAACATAACTTAAAATATGTTTTTAGATTTCTAACGACAGTGTTTTATAAAATAAAATTCATCCATTATTACTTTTTAATGGAATATTTAGAATGTATTTCTTCCTTGAAACCATCAAGTGAAATTTTAGAAGCTCATCTTTTATTCTAGTTTATTAAGTTTCATGTAAAATCTAGATATTATAGTGTCATATAATATTATAAAGCATATAATAATACTATATTTGAGATCTTAAATAAAAAAAATTTCTTGCTAAATGAAGTCTAGAGGATTAAACTTCTAAACTAGTTTTCATATAAATAATCAGCACTAAATGATTCTTCTTTTATTTATTTCACTTTGTATAATAAATAAAAAAAATTGCAATCCATATTAATAAGGTTATTATTTCTTATACACTTAGTTTTAATATAATCTTGTAGGGGCCACATCATAGAAAATAGATAATATGTAGGAATTATGTAAAATTTTAGGACAAAAAGAAAAATTAGAGAGGAATTTATGAATCTAGAAATTTTAAAAAAATTTGTAGAGCATATATTTACATAGGGGGGGCCATTTTATATTTACATAGCATTATGGAAAAAAACTTAAAAGGAATATTTTAAGTTTTAAAAGAATTTAGTTCTGCTGTTGGGGTTGAGTTTTAGAGCACGTTATTTTATGTGGATGATCCTTTTTTATTTTTGAAATCAAGAATACCTCATTTATTGATATATCATAGTAACCCAATCATTACAATATTTTTCTTTCTGTAAATCACTAACTATCTCTATGGAGCTTTCTTCTATCCAAAGCCTTTTCCTCAGAAAACTTAAATGCTAGTTGTGCAAGTTTATGAGCTATGTTATTAGCTTCTCTATATACAAACCTAACTTTCTAGTCCACTTTGTCAATTAATAACAGTCTAATGTCTTCAACTATGTTGCCATAATTTGTCCAAACTTCTTCCTCACTATTTGTAGCCTTCACAATCACTTGAGAATTGCCTTCCAAAATCACATTCCAAGTGTAGAAGTGTCAAGTTGTATCAAGGATAAGTCCAGGATCGTATTCCACAGGGACAAAGGATTATCAAAGCATTTGTGAAATTTAATTGAAAAATATGATGATGTATGAGAAGTGTGAAAAGGTAAAAGGAAGTATAAAATTCTTTCTTTTTGTATATTTTTTTTTATGTACGTATAAACAATGAGCAAAATGGAATTTAATATATTCACAAAGAAAGATTTAATGAAAATGGAAAATATGGTTGTGCTTTGAGGATCTCAATTTTGTAAATTTTAGAAAGATGGATTAAACCGTAAAAGAAACAACTGCCGAAAATTTGATATTCTAAATGAAGAAAATTGTAATTCCAATTCCTACAAGTAACAAACAGAAATTTTAATTTAAAGCTGAAAGTAACAATTCTAAAGAAATGATTTAATAAACACTTGAGTTGGGTGTGAGACTCTCTTTGTTTCAGTTTCTAGAATATTTCATCGATTAACAATCCAGTCAAGGCATTGATAAACGGAAGATAAAAAAATTAAGCTCAAGTTTTGCAATATTTTCCTAAAGGATTCACAACTTTACTAACCAAACACACTCTAACAATTAACTGAGAGAAGCCTTGATAATTTTCAAGTATTTGTTGTGCCTTCCGTCAACAACAAATCAAGAGCAAGAGCTGCACTCTATTTTCAATTCAAATCTGACAAGCAACAAGTGAAATCAATATTAATCAACAAAATATTGCATTAAACTAGAACCCAAAGCAAATCAAGTCTCATTCCACAACCCAAGTTTTAGAAATTAGCTACACATGGTATTTCTAAAAGCAAAAATTAATCTAAATAAAACCATCACAAAATCTGAGAATAAAATAAATTCAAATGGGATAAACCCTAGAATGCAAAAATTAGTGTCTCCAAGAAAACGCCTTGGCCAAAATGACCAAGAAAAGCAAAGATCTAAACTGTAAAACTCCACTGTCTGAAAATAACTCCAAATAAAAATAGCACAAATCGATACTACTATTCTGAAGGAAAAACCAGAAAAAAAATGAGACGCAGCCCCAAACGTAAAACCAGAAAAATAAAAATGAGTATACCCCTCCGATTTTTTTTTCTTCCCTTTTTATATCTCTCTCCCCGTCCGTTCCGTACGCGTCGCTCCATAATCTTGCGTTCCACTCCATCTCCCGTACATAGCAACGCAGCAGCCCCTCTTTGGTTCGTTAAGTCCTAGTTGCCCGTGCACAAGTGTGAGGTCTGATTTCCTTCAACAAGTGATATTCTATTAGGCTTAATTGAGTCCTTTCAACAGCAAGTCCATGAGTCTTTCTAAGCCTTTCATTTTCATGGGCTAGACTTGTACGTGGGCCTCCTTGTAATAATTTATCTCTTAAGCTAAATGAGCCCATCTGAAATTAATTGAAGACAAGAAAAATCATTTCACATGCCAAACAAAGTTAAATCATTTTATTTAATTAATATTCTTGTTTTACACATAAAGCTCTTTTAATCCAAGATAATTAAGAGTATTAATACCACATATGTGATTATTAATCAATAACAGTCTTATGTCTTCAACTATGTTGCCATAATTTGTCCAAACTTCTTCCTCGCTATTTGTAGCCTTCACAATCACTTGGGAATTGCCTTCCAAAATCACATTCCATAGCCCCAATCCTCTACATAAATAACCAGCTCTTCTTAAGGCCAAAGCCTCTACAATGACAGGTTTTTGTACATGGTTCATAGTTGAACTCAGGCAAGCCAGAATTTCCCCACTAGAGTCACGAATCACAACACCCAGCCCCACCCTTTTAAGCTCCATATCTATTGTTGCATCCCAATTAGCTTCTATGCTCAGACCATGTGGTTTCTCCCATTTGGCCCCCCTTCTATCTGAACCACCTTCCCCTTGTATCTTCAGTTGTAGTTCATTAGTTGTAGTAAATTCTTGAAGCCCTCCTTAGTAGATTTAAGCACAGACCTAGGATTAGCAAACTTATTGTCAAACAACCATACATTTCTTCTAAGCCATATTTTTCTCAACACACAAGCAACTAACTCCACCTCTTCCATACTCAGTTGTTCATTAAGTTTCATCCATAAATCCATGAAACTAACCCTGTTACTACACCATTTTCAGATAGGATTTTCTGGTTCAACAAATACATCCGAGGCTACAGGACAGCTCTAGAGAGCATGCATAGTTGATTCTGACTCTATTTCATAAATTAGACACAGATTGGACTTTATGATTTGTTTCTTGGTCGAGTTATCTCTAGTAAGCAGCAGATTGTGACATGACTTCCACAGGAAGTGCTTGAATGTACCTTGGACATTAAGCCCTCAAATAAGTCTCCATTCTTTATCATCACATGCTCCTTTTGATGCTTCCCCTGCCTTTCTTCTCTTCCTTATGTGCTCAAGGTGATAAGTATTATTGACAGAAAATTTTCCATCCTTCGAGTGCCCCCATACCATTTTATCCATTGCACCCCATCTCACTACAAGAAAATCGGCTTATTACGGCGATTTTTGATCTGTCGGTAATAAAATCGCCGCAATAAGTCCTTAGTTGCGGCGATTCCTTGATCGACGCAGTTTTAAACGCGCGGGCTTTTCGTTTTATCTTTTGCGGCGATTTTAATGTTATTTGCGGCGATTATTTTCGCTGCAAAATACACTGAATCATTTGCAGCGATTTATTCGATAATAGCGGCGAAATAAATCGCTGCAAAAAGAAAAAATCTTATGGCGGCGGAGAATTTCGCTGCAACTATGATTTTAATCCAGACGGCGCCAAAACGATTTAATTTTTCCCTCTTCATCCCGAAAACCCCTTCGTCCCCAACTTCTTCTTTTTCATTTCTCTCTAGCTGCACATAACCAAAACTGAAGCACAGAAATTTTTGGGATTTCCCTTCCACCGATTGAAACCAGTAAAATCACCTCCAGCTGCTCCAGCCCTGTGGTTCTCGCGTACGAGTAGCGAGTTACTCTGCTCCCCCCCCCTCCCCCCCACCGAAACCCCACTAATCGGCGTCTTCAATCGCTTTTGCCTCGGCCATAAAATGTGAAAAAAGCTGCGGTTTTTCGACACCCGAAGGCTTTGTTGTGTGAATCATCGTCGGCCCCTTTCCTGGAGTGAACGTCGGAGTCGATTTTCCAGCCCTGCGTCTCCTCATCCACTCGGTTGGATTCGATTTCCCAAGGTAAATTACTCTGTTCTATCTCTTTTCCAGTTATTGATGAAACCGTTTAGGGCAATTAGAAACACTGGTGCTTTATTGGTTTGTATTATTTGAACTTAGGTTTTGAGAAGCACACACATTGGACTCCACCGTAAGCTGATTGTGCTTGTTTCCCTTGAATATTAATTTTTGTGAGAGCTTTCTTCGAGTCTGGCAAACTCCACAATGCAGTCTTTTAAATTAATCTTGTTGTAAGAAACCGCAATTTTCCCTCTGTTATTTGCTTCCTCTAAAAAGATAGCCATAGTTGATCAACCAAATTGGAGTGGTTTTTGGCTTACGGGCAGGACAAATTATTGTTGATTTTATTGTATTTATACATAATATTTCAGCATTACCATCTCATGCCTACATGCAATTATGGTTTAAAATTATCATGCAGGAGGGATGATGGATGATGAATTGTTGATCAATTTGCATATATTAAATTGATGATTATAGGAATCCAAATACATGGACCACTTGGGTGTGCATCAGATTAATATCCTTTTGGCTAATTCACATAGTTTTTTTCCCCCAATGTCTCACTTTAAAGTTTGGAGACTGCAGCAACACTAATTGGAAAATGGCCCTAACCATTAATTGTATCTTTGACAATATTAGTGGATGTATTTCAATAATAATTCGTTTATGTCAATAGATTGAATGTAACTCACAGTTGCAGCGTTTGAAACCATGCATGAATGATTGCATTTGCACCCACGATTGGCATTCTGGTTTTGTGGGTATATATACATATATGATTGCACCATGACGTCGTAGATCTTCTTGTTTTCAGTGTAGCATATATATATGTAGAACTAAAAGCTAGCTAGATCAGTGTTGGTATGCAAACTGCTTCAAATATTTGTGTTATCCTTGATCTCGTACAACATATATATATATATATATATATATATATATATATATATATATATATATACTTTAAACCTGCTAATTGATATATATGGATAACATAAGAATGATACTTACCTGCCCCCAAAATGTTTAAGATGACAAAAAACTACATATCCAAAGAAACCAGAAAACTTAAAATGAAAGCCTAGCTGCCCTGCCTGGGTTCATATATTTTATATATATACACATGTGTGTGTGTGTATAATATATATATTTATATATATTGAGTGAGGAAAATTTCTGTAGCATGAAAAATATAGTCGAGAGAAGAGGTCCTGTAATCCATTCCTTCTTTTGTGGGTGCAACGACAGAGAAGGAAACCTGAAAAAACAGAGGTGCTAAAATCACATTTCACTGTCACACTGAATGAAGCAGATTTTTTGGAGTACTGTCTTAATTTTTTGTTGGGATGATTAACATGTATTGAAACCACAAACAAGGAAACCAGCTATTTGTAATTCTCGGAATCTCCACCTTTCTCTGCTGGTGTAAAATCATTCTCCCAAGCCTCTCCCCCTTCCTTGCACCTCCAGGCCTCTCCTTGGTCTCTGCTAGCTGTAATTAATCTACCTTATTTGTAGTGGAAGAAACAAACATGAGAGGCAGACAGAGAGAGCTTATTCATGGCATTCCAATTAGCTAAACACCCTACCAATACAAAGGCATGTACAGACAAAAAATAAAATGGAAAAATCAGAAAATGACATTAATTACTTGTACATACACACGCACGCGCTTACACACACACACACACACACACACACATATATATTGTGAAAAAAGGACTCACCAGCATACTATGTATAATATTTCCCAAAGAAAAAACAATACTTTACCTTGCAACCTTTTAACAGCCATAATATTTGGTTAAAAATCCCCTAAGGTCTTGTGATCCAAATATTAAAGGAAGCTAAAGTTCTGAAGACTATCAACACTGAGGACCTTTTCATCATGTGTTTTCCCCTCATCTCAAGTATGATTTAACTTATATTGCTTATTTTGGTAGTTGCATCTGATATCAAACTCCAGTTTTCATGTTTATTCATGAACTAATAGAAATTGGTCTTCTAGTAAACCCAAAGATACACTACAACAAATCAGCGTATTTCATCACCATTAAAAATTTAACAATCATTTCAGCAACAAAGATTTGTCTTAGGTGTCATCTGACTAGATACGAACAAAAGGGCATGCAATCACATGCACTATAAATATTTATTATATATAATATTCATGAATTTAATGTATATAATATATATATACTCTGGCTCTATGCATATAATATAGCTAGCTTACCTAGCTAGCTATGTAAGCTGTTAAAGTTTGCGAACCAATTAATATGCATGGGCGCAAGCAATTAATTATATAAATTTTACATGCGAAATGTGATACCATGGCAATTTAATCAGAGAACTTTGGTTTTATCACAAAACTTACTGAGATAGGGACATGAAAAGATGTGACCCATTTTCTTGATGGGTGAGGGTGATGGTTTTATCACCGGGTCATCGCAAATCAACGATCGATGTGCTGAAATTTGTGTGAATGATTATCTTGCTTAGTTGCTGAAACTTTGTGAGCTGCCAAAATCTATATGCTTGTTTTGGTCTTTTGTGAACTCCAATAACTGTTTGGACATTCAGGCTATAAAACTAGACCATAAATGAAGTTGGATGATGGCACAATCAATATGAATAATGAGAGGTGGAAGAAAAACCAGCATATGCATTGCTATGCCACTTAGCTGCTTTGACAACTCAGTTATGGACATCAAAAACTTGGGTAGAAATAACATATAATTGATAGCACTTAGATGATGCCACTTATATTGCTTTACATATCCTTCATATTCATAGCCTTTACACATTATTTTTCTCATTTTTTATATTACTTAGAACCTGTTTTCAGTGCCTTAGTCAATTAATACTTGGCTAGTGGACAGCCCCTCCAATGAACTCTACCCTGATGCTCTTTTGGGTGAAGCCATTGCAGCTTTCAAAGCAACAATTTTCTGCTCTCATTTGGATTTGCAGCAGATTATCCTTGAAGGAGATGCACTAGCTTTGGTCAATTCTATCAAAGTGTTGAGGAAAAATGGAGTTCAATTGGTCTGATTATAAGATATATTAAGACTATGTTGGGCAAGGTGCAAGTCTAGTCTCTAAGGCATGTCCAAAGGAGTGCCAATAATATTGCTCATGTTTTGGCTAAGAGTGCTATTCATCTCTCTTAGGAGAGTATTCTTTTAGAGGACTATTCCTCATGTATTCATTCTTTAAGAATGAATGGAATCTTGCACTTGTTGAATGTGAATGTATTGCACATGTTGGACAGATTGTGTTTAGTTTTATGGCTTATGGATTGAATGAATGGATTGGATGTTTAGTGATTAAAGTTAGTTTGAAGTTAATAAGTTATGTGTAGAGCCATGGATTGGATGTTTCCATGTTAATATATTACTTAGTATTTTTGGGCTTGAATGAATGGATGTTTCCATGTTAATATACTACTTTTAATTTTTGGGCTTGAATGAATGGATGTTTCCATGTTAATATTTTAGCTATTTAGTATTGATGTTTTCATGTTAATATACTACTTAGTAAAATTTTCCTTGAATGAATGGATGTTTCCATGCTAACTTGAATGAATGGAGGAAGTACTTTTTAGATTGAATTTGAATAGGGTATGTGTAGTATTCTGTTTTGTGCATTTTTTTTTTTATTTTCTGAAACATCATTTCCGGCGAACTTATTTCGCCGGAAACAATTTTTTTAACATACAAGTTTATTTGCGGCGACACTAAATCGCCGCAAATACTTATTTGCAGCGAGTAATTGTCGCTGAAAAACATAAAAACGTTGCAATTATGTTATTAGCGGCGATTTTGTGTCGCCGCTAATAATCCACTCCCAGCGAAAAAGAATATCGTTGCAAGTATACAGGTATTTGTGGCGAAAATAATTCTATTAGCGGCGATATTTATTCGCAGCAAATAGATTATACCGACGATTTTGAAAAATCGCTGAGAAAGAGTGCCCTTTATCAGCGATTTAGTGTGAATCCGGGACCCCTATTTTCGACGTTTTGTAAGCCTATTGCGGCGAGTAAAAATCGCCGAAAATACTAATTTTCCCAGCGAATTTTTGGTATCGCTGAAAATTCTCAGAATCGTCACTTTAAAATCGTCGAATGTGCGGCGATTTTAAAATCGCCGAAAAAGAGTAAAACCAGCGATTTTGATGGGTATTTTCGACGATTTTACGCGCTGAAAATGACCTGATTTCTTGTAGTGTCTACTAATTTGAATGCTGCTGATCAATTCCACTTCTTCTTCTGAAAAGATTTCATTGAGCAGGTTTTCTTCGATGTGCCACTGTTTATAAGTTGATCTACCTTGGCATCACTTGGTAGGATATTAATGGGTGATTGCACTCGAGGGTAGGCTTGTTGTGGTAACCACTTGTCTCTCCATATTTGCACCCTTGTCCCATCTCCCACCATCCAAACCATCCCTTATGTCACCAAATCAAATGCAGAACATAAACTCTTCCATATATAAGAGGGATCGTGACCAGGTTTTGCATCCAACAACCCCCCATCCTATAATATTTCTCTTTTAGAATCCTATCCACCAATGAAGATGGATTATTTACCATTCACCAGCATTGCTTAGTGTTGAAACATTCTAGGTCCCTAAATCCCAATCCACCACTCGACTTGCCTTCACTGATTCTGTACAAGCTTCTCCACTAGATCTTGTAATCCTTTTGTTTATGACCCCACCGAAAATGGGCCATGAGGGATGTTATTTCTTTGCACAATCTCGTAGGCAGCTTGAAGACACTCATTTCAAAGGTAAGGACTACCTGAACAACTGCTTTAAGGAGCACTTCTTTCCTTGCTTGAGATAAAAAGGTGTTTTTCCAGCTACTGATCTTAGACCATACCTTTTCCTTCAGGTTTCTAAGTGTATTGTATCTTGATCTACCACCATGGTTGGTAAACCAAGGTACCTTTCATAGCAATCACACACAGGCACCCTTGCCATATTTTTTATTTGCAACCAAATCTGCATATCTGTATTGGAGCTAAAAAATATGGTATTTTCTATAAATTCAGATATTGGCCTGAGGCCTCTTCATATAGCTTTAGAAGCCTTTGTATTTGTTGCCACTCAGCCATCTTAGCCCTACCAAAAATGAGACACTCATTAGCAAAAAAGAGATGACTGATCCTTGTACCCCCTTATGAAACAGTAACCCCTCTTATTACCACTCTTCTCTCAGCAGCATTAATCAATGTGGATAGCCCCTCTGCACAAAGGATACATAGGTAAGGGGAGATGGGATCCCCTTGCCTGAACCCTCTTGTTGGTTTTATAATACAACCAGGTTCACCATTTACAAGCATTGAAATGTAATCGTAGTCATACACTTCAAGACCAAAGAAATCCATTTATCCTTAAAACCCATCCTCCTCATCACATTCTCCAAATATCTCCACTCTTTTATATCATATGCTTTAGACATATCTAATTTATATGCCACACTCCCTACCTTTCCCTTTTGTCTAGTTTTCATAGTGTGGAGTGCCTCATATGCAACCATCACATTGTCTGTGATGAGTCTCCCAGAGATAAAAGCACTTTGTTTATGGGAAACAATGATTGGAAGAATTTTCTTCAATCTAATAGTTAGAACCTTAGAAACCAATTTGTAAAGCACATTGCATAAACTTATGGGTCTAAAATCACCAGCAGCAGTAAAATTAGTCCCCTTGGGAATGAGAGCAATAAGTGTACTGTTAACACTGCCTTCCAATTCTCCATCACCATTTAGGAAGTTGAGAATGGCATTAGACACCTCCTCCCCATCTACACTCCAATATGCTTTGTAGAAGCATGTACCATACCCATCGGGTTTAGGGGACTTCAATGGGGCCATCTACTTTAAAGCCTCTTCCACCTTAGCTTTAGTAAAACTCTTATGAAGATCAGCATTCATCTGACTGGTAACTCTCAAGTCCATGTCTCTAATGCACATATCAATAGCCTCCCTTGTAGAATTAGAAGAGATGAACAAGTTGTTAAAATATTCATGAAAAACACCTTATATCCCTTCTTGGTTTGTCACCCTTTTATCCAAAGAATTTGTAATTTCATTGATCAAATTCTTCCTTTTCCTCTGATTGGCATAAAAGTGAAAGAACTTGGTGTTCTTATCCTCCAACTGATACCATTTCCTCTTTGCTCTCTATCTCCATTTCAAGTCCATTTGCTCTAGCATCATCCCCACCTCCTATTGTAGCTGCCTAATCACTTCCACATTATGAGCTCATTTTCTGGTTGTTGTTTTAATAGTTCAGTTTTCTTTTGCAGCACTGCCTCTGCATCCTTTTCTTTATGATAACTCCATCTACAAAAATCACCCTTACACAGATTCAGCTTTGATTTTCATGAGAGAGTCTGTAACACCATCAATTATGTCCCAAGCATGTTCAACCACTGGTCTTCCATCCTCATCCACGATTCATTTTGCCTTAAACATAAAAACACTTTTCTTTTTTCTTTTATTCAGCATCTTGGAACTTAAGTCTAAACACAAAGCCTTATGGTCAGACTAGCTTGCATCCAAAACCTCAACAATCTGATCATGAAAATCTTAGACCACAAAGGATTACTAACAACCCTATCAAGCCTTTCTTTTGTGAATGTGCTATCAGAGTGCTTGTTGCTCCGAGTAAACAGATTCCCCTTCCATCTCACATCGAACAAACTGTTCCCAGCCAAGGTCTATCTAAGTCTTCCATCTGTCATTCAAGTCTAGGCTTCCTTCCCCATTTCTCATATTAAAAGGCAATTTCATTAAAATCTCCCATTATGCACCATGGCATCTAAGTAGATGGCTTTAACAGTGACAGCAACTTCCATGAATCCCTTCTTTTACAAGCTTCAGGATGGCCATAAAAGCTAGTGAACAGCCATGATAAATTTCTTTCCACACACCATACTATTGCATTAATGTGGAAATGAGAGTAGTTAGCTATTTCCACCTTAACCTTGTTGCTCCACAATACGGCCAAACCACCCTTCCTCCCCCTTGCTTCAACAATAAAACATCTCTCCCATCCCAACTTCTTCTTAATACCTTCAAACATGCCAATTGCAAGTTTTGTTTCAATTAAGAATACCATTTCGAGCCTCTTTTCCTTCACCATCTAGTAAAGGCTTTGAACTGTCCGATGGTCCTCAAGCCCTCGGCAATTCCAGTTTAAGATTTTCATAATGTTTGGTGAGGTTGGTAAACAACCTCTGCCACTATCTGTTCATCTTCCACTAACTTCTCCCTGACATTCTGCCTGTTCTTCTTTGTCAAGACTTCCTCATGACTGCTCTCCTTCTCATCCACCAACTTTCTCTTCCCATCGTTTGATGAAGCACCCTAGTTCTTATTGCCTATGTTGCATGACTTTCTTTTCCACCTCCCCCTCCCAACCTTCCCCCCTTCTCAATTGGTTGTAAATCTATGCAAGATAGTTGCTGACCTAAACCTGCATCCTCCTCTACCTCGAGTCCACCCTTTACAGCTTCAGAGTTGTCAACATGGTCCCTATTATCCTTATGTGTTGTTGACTTAGTCATAGAGACTGACCCACCCTCCCCCTTCTTTCCACCACAATGACTCCTTTTATCAAATACTTGATCCTCCAATATAGCCACCATATTATGCATCACCGTTATAACCTCCACCTCACTCTGAGCTCTCACTGGATCCTCCCTTGCTTTAGTTTTTCCCATTAGGTTCATTGGAGTCATATAATTTGAAACCCCCTCCATTCCCCACCCCTCTCTACTTTGACCCTTTCACTACCTTCCCTCTGCTCCCTCCCTTGGTATTGCCTGTTCTCCATTCCAGTCCTCCGAGAGCTAGGCTGAGCACACAGCCAGCTTCCATATTGCAATATGTCCCCCACATCATCACATCCACCACCTGTATGTCTAATTCTCTCGTATTTGAAGCATAATTTTGGTACCTTCTCGTATGTCAAAGGCATCCATATTCTGTTTCCTGCCAAGTTGGCACTTCTTCCCCCTCACAATGACCTTCCTTATATCCATTTCAATCCTCACCCTCAGATGACATCCCTAGCCAATCCTATCGTCACCAACATCCACCTTTTTAACACTTCCAATCGATGCACCAATTTGGCTGCCTACCTCACGGGTCATACATGCCAATGGTAGGTTATTCAGTCATACCCAAAAGTGCTCAAAATCAAAGTTTATACTCTGTGGAGGGGTCAAACTGTAACATCCCGGATTTTAGTGTATTTTTAATGAAGGGTTTATTTAATTTATTTAGTGATTGATTATCTTGTTTTAAAATTTTGGGAGTTTTTAAATATTATTTTATAATATTTTAAGCTGTGAAAATTAATATTTCGGGACCCAAGATGAAAAGACTAGATCTCATTTTTCTCCCTTCTCTTTTCCTTTTTCTCTTTTTTCTTTTCTTCTTTTTCTTTCTTCTCCTTCGGATCCCCCCAGCCCGATACCTCTCTCTCTCTCTCTCCTCTCCCACGCTCAACTCGGCTTCATCCTCCCTGAGCCGCCGCCGGCCGTCCGTGGCCGACACCGCCGGCACCACCGGCTTCCCCACCTGCCGGCGAGTCACCCCTCCAAATCCCAGACCACGCCGCGCCGCCGTTAGCCTCCGGAAGCCGTGCGAAGCCACGGCCTTCCTCCACCCATTTCGCCGCCGTCCGGCCACCACATTTTCACCACATCATCACTGGCCCACTAGCAAACTTTTAGACCCAAACCCGGCCCCGATCCGTTGCCAGAGCCGCCCCATCGAACACCCACTCCGATTTGGGTTTCTTGGCCTTCCACCGCAGTTTCGGCCGCCACCCACGGCCAACCATCACTACCATTAGCTTCACTACATCCCATAGGCCCTACCCTACCGTTTCCAAGTCTTCGTTTGACCCCGTGTGGAATTTGGGTTTCACAGTGTTTCGGCCGCAGTGTTTTTACACTGTGACAGTTGCTGTTTTGGTGATCTCAGTGCTTCGTGATCCTCCTAAAAATATTTTATAGCACTGTAAGTATTTCCTAAACAATCTTTTGAGATTTAAATATATTTTTGTAATATTTATTTATACTGTGATCTGGTTGGATCCGGACTGAGTCCGAGGAGTTCGGGGGTGAATAGATGGAGGACGGAGTATTTTGTGGTGTTGGTTATTGTGTTTGGGTTGTTGTTGGATACTGGTTATATTGTGATTTGAAATTGGTTATTGAGGTTTATTGTTGTGGTTTAGTACACTGTATATTGCACGCATGATCATGTTTGTAAATTGAAAACTGCGTTTTCGTGTATTGCATTCATGTTCATGTGGCTATTTTGAAAACTGGGTTTTCATGTGAATTGGATTTATGGGTGCGTGTGTATTACGACCCCAAGCCGAGATGGGGCATTATCTCGGTGGAGCTCCTCTGGTCACTCGGGAGCGGAATATACTGAGTGACGTCCCCTGGATTGTCGCCGGGCGACAACGGGATCGGACGTTGGACGTGCCGACTCTGTGGCCCTTCTGCTGGCGGGGGCTAGAGGATGACCTGGCCACGAACGCACCGGGTGCGAAACTGGGCATCGCTCGTAAAGTAGCCAGGACGTGCAGATGGTCCATAGAGGAGACCATGGTGCATATGGGTTTAATTGGAAAAATGAAAAAATGGTTGTTTTCTAAGAAAATAGCGTGAGTATGTTTTTGTGTATCATTTTCTGGGAAAATGATGGATATTGATTTTTGGGCCATTTTCTTGGAAAAATGGTGGAAACGATGTTATTGGAAATATTTTTGGGCCAAATGAAATTTTTGGCGTGTGTTGTATTTATTGCATCTTGCATCATATGCATGCATGGTCAGTTGCCTAAATATATTTTTATCTCGGGATGTGGTTAGGTTATAACTTACCTGTGATACCATTTAATGGTACTGCAGATTATGTTGTTGTTGATGCAGATGCCGAGCCTGAGGATTTGGCTCCGCCGGAGGAGTGATCTGGGATCACTCGTGCTGGGTTTTATTTCAGACTTGTATTATTATTTGTGGGACTTTGGCTTTTGTTTTTAAGAGATTTGTATTTTAGATATTTGTATTAAACTAAAATTCTGGTACTAGTTCACTTAATTACTTTCCGCTGTGTATTTTATTTGGTACTGTTTATTTGTTGCACACACTTGACACTTGTCGTTGGGATGCGTGACCGGGTTGTTATCATCCTGACGTCACGATTCCCGAGACTTTTATACGTGGGAGTCGGGACGTCACACAAACCATCAAGAGGTTTTAGGACAAGAAGATGACTATCAAATAACCACGGTTTCCTATCCATAACTCTCTCTTTATCTCTTAGGATCTCAAAGGAAATTACAAACAAATTCATGCAAATCTCATGGATGGTAAAAGAACTGTTCAGCCTCCAGATCTTTGTCAAAGTTGATCTAATGACTTCCTTATTCATCCTTCAATCAGAGATCAGTTTTCCCACTAGACGACACCTATCACCATCTGCTGATACCTTCTCTATCTGTTCCTTCCCAATTTCTATTTCAACATTCTCTTCAGAAGTTAACTTTAGCTGATCCCATCTCTCCTCCAAGTCGTCCATCTCCACTAAGGCTTCAAGCATACAACCACCTCTTCCTCCCTCACTCAATGAGCAGGTAAGACTGTTCCTCCACCCAAGCTTCTCTCAGAGGAGCTCAAAGGAGACTCCTAAATTATTTAACTTTTACTATGTGGATGATCTTTGGGTATGTAAGAATAAGTCGTGTGAATTCTAAGGTCATATGGTGGTTTTATGTGACCAATGAAAAGAAGAGTCGTGCCTATAATTAGTGTTGAGTTTAAGGGAGTTTTAAACGTCATGGGTAGCCTCTTTAGACCTAGTTGAATGTTGCATATTCATATTTTAGTTAACATGAGGAAATACTTATCTGATTGTATAAATATTTATAGGTTCCATTTGACGCTTTGTGATTCATGCATTTAGCTTACTTTGTAAAATAATTGAGATAAGTGAATATGATCATATTTTTCTAAATCATTTTATGTAAACTAAAAAGGGTCATTTTCATAACTTTATAGTAATGTACATGTTTACAAGGATATATGTCTATGTATGACCAATCTTGGTAGCCCCTATCTATGAACCCTTATTATTGATGTGATGTGTGTGGATTAAAAATGCATGATTGATGATGTGACTGAATGGTATTATGGTATGACTATATACTTTAAATAAATGAAAGACATGGTAAGGTAAGGCTAAAGGAAATGAAAGGAATGATTGCATGTGACTGTTGAGGTAAAATGATCTGGCTATGGAAATGAAGACTACAGCATGAGGTTAAGGGGTGGACTGCAATGATGGAATGTGCCACTGGCGGTGCACCTAGTGATGCCCATTCATGAGGAGGGCTAACTTCTAACCCGCTAGCCCCGGGTAGAGCGAAGACTACAAGAGTCACTAACCCTAATACAAGGTGGTTAATAATGTGTAATGACCATTAAGGATATACGGTTAGGAAATGTATGTTTTTGTGAGGTTTAATATTGTGTATGGTATGATGATGATGCTTATTGAGATTGTTTAATTAAGTATTTTGGTTTTATGCCTTTTATAATGGGATCTTTTATACCTGGTTCGATGCAAATTAATTTTAAGGTTAATAACATTCAGTATCTCTGACTTTTATAACTATATAGGGAAAGTGTTACAGTCTAGTGTAGCAATATTCCAATAGCTCAAATAACCATCTGGTCCAGGGGGAGATTCAATGGGTATAGCAACCATAGCAGCTTTTACCTCTTGAGTGAGGGCAGTCTCAACATAATAATAATAATAATAATAATAATAATAATAATACTTACACCTTTTTTTGGGAGAAGGAGGACGATACTTCCAGATCTTTATTGAAAGAACCTCACTTGTGGCAGAAGAATACCGTAATGCCAATAAACAACCAAAAGGACATATAGGCCACCCAACCTCTTATTGTAAACAAATGAAACAAAATACAAAAAATAAAAGATCCGTGTGAAAAACCAGAGCAAGCACCCAGTGGTCATGATCGAAACTTCCAACAGCTCAAACAAAAAATCAGTGAACCTTTCGTAACTGAGCTAAACCACTTCAATCGGTGTGCATAATACCCTTAAGCAAGAAAGGCAGGCCTTCTTGTACAAACCAGTCCTCAATGCAGCCACTACTTCCCATTCGAGCATGAAAATCCGCTGTCATATTTCCTTCTCGAAAAACATGTTGAATCCAAAAATTCATCCTTGATAACAGCCGACTAATTTCCTCCAAATACCATAAACTACATTTTCCTTTCTTAAACCAGTTGACAACGATCAGTGAATCCATCTCGATAATAATATTATCAAATCTCATATTTTTGCATTTTTGAGTTCCAATCAAAAGAGCCATCAACTCAGCTTGATTATTAGAGCCCCTACCCGTGTTAGCAACAATAAAAAGACTTACATTGAAATTTGAATGAGCAACCCCTTTGCCCATCATGATTTCCTTTTTAAAGGTGTCACCCGATATCTTCAGCCATATGCCAAGCGATGCTTGCCAACATTTGTGTGGTGTTGCCCATCATTTTTTAGGATTTGCTCCCAATTACAATACTAGTCTTTGCCACTCTCGTTTACAATTTCATTCGGCCAACTTCTTATCACCATTATCCTGTGGAAGGACACGCATTTCATTTAGCTTTTTATGGCAAGTGCCTATATATTTAATAGTTTGATTATATGCATAAAGGTACCTAGCTCATTCATTTTTTTGTTAATTTTTAAAATTTTACATGCCTGTGGAAAAGTTCTATGTCAAAAGATTTTTTATGGAAGTGATCATAAGTTGCTTCCTTTAGTTTGCAAGTAAACATTTTTACGATGTCATACAATTCATAAATTTGTGTGGCATTCATTTGAAATCCTTGCTGTTAAATCAGAGATGGCTAGCGTCTTCCTTGTTTTTGAATGCCCAACTCCTTTTGTTTGCTTGGGTTGCTCTTCATTTTCATATTTGAGTGAAAAACCCTTATTATAGACAACTCCCTTGGGAAAGGTTACTCCTCCAAGACATAGATGGATGACATTTGTTTCTAAGTTAGAAGCTTGTCAAATTGGTTTATCCTTTTCCTAGGGGTACTATCACGTTCTAAATAAGAGCCAAAGTTTTGGTGGTTTGGTCTAGCTTCAAACTCTAAGAGAGTGCTTGGAGAATGAGATGCGATGATAATTTTATGAATAGTAGCAAGATGGTTTGTGAATAGTAGTAAAATAGTTTGAGTTAAATATTCATTAGATTTTGAGAAAGGAAAGAGAAAAAATCGAATAAAAAATATTATAAAGTTAAAATATTGTTAGAATATAATTTGTTTAATATTATTTTTGTTTTGGAATTTGAAAAAGTTGAAATATTTTTTTATTTTTTGTTTGCAAAATTTGAAAAAGTAGTATTGATTAGTTTGAAATTGTTTGTGTTTGAATGATATTAGAGAAGGAAATGAGATGAAATGAATGAGATGTGATCAGATGGGATGTGATGAGATATGTTTCTAAACATCCCCTAAATCTCTCATCACAGCTTAGAATTGACTCATTCTGATAAGATCCTATGACATCCCTAGCTAGGACTTTAGCAAGATGACTATATTCCGATTAGTCTCTACTACAAATGCATAAACAAGAACATTTCTCAAAAACTTACATGAGATGGAATTGAACATCTTATGAACACTAGTATATGCAAAACCTCATTTTATTCATAAAACTTACTCACTTACAAATTGGCCCTTATGCCTATTAACAATGATCAAAATAACCTAAGCTAACAAATAATCTTTGGGGTAAAAGTCCAAGGACCACAATAGGTCTCCTCTTCCGCCTCTAGTGAAGCCTACCTGATTTTCAAAATGAAGTGATTTTGCATATGGAAATGTGAATTTGCGACTTATCATGTGACTAATTACCACTAACCACCCATTTTACAAAATTTCTTCCTCTAGTTTCGCAAATCGATGTATTGTTTGGAAATCACATCACATGGAAGAATGTTAAAATTCAAGCGTAGTATATCTCAACATAACATTTCACATAACATGATAGTGTAAATAGCATATTCATTATGCATGTAGTATACTTGACTTCTAGGTTGCTAAGTGTATCAAATTGATCACTTAGTTGCTAGGAAAATTTTTCCTAAGCAAATAGCTCACCCAACTTGACCGTTGAATAAACTAGACATAAGAAAGCCACTTAGCCATCAGGTTTTGCCAACCATATTCTAGTGGTGCTACCCACACCCTACGGGATGGGGCTGTCCCATCCTGCACCCTGTTGGCCTCCGCATGGGTGGGGGGTGGGGTTTGTGCCCCTACAATTCGTCCCTATGATGCAAAAGTGGGGCCCCTCGTTCGTGTGACGGGGGCGGGTATTATCAGACTTGTATATGTACACATGTTATTTATTCTATGTTACTAAGCATTTTATATATTTTGGTTATTCCTTTTATACCCTTGCATGTGTATATAAACTCTTCCCATTGTATTTTCTATTTTACGGCAATAATATCACAAAACAATTTTTTCCTCAACTTTACTCTTTTCTAGAATGGTATTAGGAGAAAACCCTCCGTTTCGCCCCTCTTCGTCCGTGGCTAACACAATTGATGATCCTACAAACCCTTACTTTCTTCATCAAGGTGATAGTCCTAGAGCCTTCCTTGTTTCACATCCACTCATCGGTGCAAATTTTCACACCTAGATCTAGTTAATGACCATGGCGCTGATTGTAAAGAACAAATTTGCTTTTGTTAATGGAAGTTTGCCTCAACCTCTTGAGACTGATTCTCTATATGTTCCCTGGATTTGCACTAATACTATAATTTTTTCTTGTATTATTAATTCTTTGTCCAAAGAAATTGCATCTAGTATGATACATTAATTTGGCTGAAGCTGTGTGGAAAGATCTTAAAGAAAGATTATCTCAAGCTAATGGTCCTAATGTTTTTCAATTAAAGAAAGACATTTACAGTTTGATTCTAGATCTAGAATCTGTTAGTTCATATTTTACTCCTCTAAAAAGTTACGAGGATGAAATGCAAAATTTCTATCCAATGCCTAAATGTACTTGTGGAGCATTGCAAACAGTTCTTGATTATCAACAATAGGAATATGTTCTACAGTTCTTGATGGGATTAAATGAATCTTTTGCTAGTGTTTGTGGGCAGATCTTGCTCATGGACCCTTTACCTGTAACGTCCATCCTCGTGGTGAATATTTTTACAAAATATTTTAGAAAATATGACGGGAATTACCGTCCGATTTAAAACCTTTCACTGTCCTTCCCAGGGTGCAAGACTCTACGTTATAAAATAAAATGTGCTTTTATAATGAAAGAGGCTTGGGGTTTAAAACAATGGAAAATATAAATCTTTAAAATAAAAAGGCATTTCTTACATTTAAAACCATCATGCCTAAACTTCCGTGCCCTTCTCCTTTTGGCCGTATCCCTCCTGAGCATACTGCTCATTCAATTCTTATGGGGGGAGGGGCACACATAAAAACTAAAATGAATCGAATACTCAGTAAGCATTACTTCATACCGTTAAAATATAAAAACATAGGTTTTCAGTCATGCATTCATCATCCGTACATACTATACATACATGCATACATGCTTTCATTCGCAAACATCAGTAGACGGGGGGTTTTCATATTTAAAACGTGTTTTTCTTTTAGTAAAACTTTCCCCCATTACTGCTTTCATTTCTTAAAGAATGCTATGCATTCATACATTCTTTTCTTATCACTTTCATAGGCCAGTGCACACTGTTATGCCCTGCGTGCTGGGGTTAGCGGCCTTTTGGGCTGATGGATTCCCCCATGGCCACAGGTTGGAACCCCATTCCATCAGGGATGCAGCACTGGGTGCACTACCAGATACTACCGCTCGGCATTGCAATCTGCCCATTCATTCATTTGGGTACCCCGTTCATTCATTTCATGTGGCTGTTACGTATTTTCATACATTCATGCATGCTCATGCCTTTCTTTCATTCTTTCTTTACGTTCATTCATTCATGGCGGCTTTAGAGAGCCGCAGCTTTCATTCATTTCATGTGCATGAGCATGCCTTTCGTTTCTTTTCATTTCGTTTCATGTTTTCATGGAAAAGCATCCTTTCGTGAGAAAACATTCTTTCGTGAGAAAACGTTCGTTTGGGGCGAGAGCCCAAAAACGTCTTTTCGTTCCATGTATTTTCTTTAAAAATACATACAATAGATACTACGTATAGTCATCCATTCACATGCATACAGTTAATACTTTTGGGTATGTGAACAGGGGCTGCCAAAGGGGGGCCGTACATACTTATACTTTAAATGCGTTACTTTTCGTTCTTCTTTTCATAAAACGTCTGCCCTCGAAGAGGGGAGACCATTTCTTTTCTTTGTTTTCGTAAGGAAAGACATCTCTTTCTCTTTCTTATTTTTAGAAAACTCTAGAAGAGTATGAACGTAATACTTACTTGGATTCCATGCTACTTTCATACCATACAGTCCATTCATACCGTACAGTCCATTCATGCGCGTGTCAGATGGCAACCTACATGCATACATAACCTTAACGTTATTCTCTATCTAGTGCATAAGCAACTGACTAGAAATAGAGCTATGATTTACTTAAAACACTCTCCTTCTATCCCGTACTCTTTCACATCTTTTACTATGATAACACTCCTTGGAGACCCATTACGGTCTCTACTTCCTTCAACCTTAACGTACTACTTCGAGTGCTCACTCACTAAGGTGAACTCATGATTCATCTTAGAATTAAGACACTAGGACCTTCGTCCTATTCTTCTTATTAACCACATTCCGACGCATGACTTAGGGCAACTAAGTCATGCATCCCATTCTTAGACAATACTTTCATCCTTACCTTCATATATCTTAGCTCACTCTACTTCTCATGACCTAACCATCCATACACATCACACGGCTCTAAGCCACTCCGAGGTTTAAGTACCGTGTCATCATACATAGGACAGATTACCCATTATATACGGTAAATCCGTCCGGCACATGTGTCTAACTAGATAATACACGTACTTTACCCTTTTATCATCTGAGACCAACATACCTTACAATGATCATCGGGTCATATGGACAAGCGCCATACTCCGATACCATCCTTCTCTTACCTGGCTAGCACGACGCTCCATGCTACCCGAACCTCATGACAGTTCATCCCAACACTTAGCCGATGGGACTCTGTTCATAACTACACCTTACGTCACGCCATATAGCTCGAGACTGTCCCAAGCTATACCGTGATCTTGTCACATCAGCTCACATACATCTTAGGTCATCACAGCGCAACTTCATGATGGACCACGCCACTTCATGACGTTGCCCAATCATGCTTCCGCTGCACTGCTCTGATACTTCTTAGCCACTTCGCACTTATTCCCAGCCATAAGCCAATCACATGGCGACACCCCTCGCCTCGGACTACAACCATACTTCAATGCCATTTTGGGACACTGTTCCACAGTTCCCGATACCATACACCAAGTTCTTCCCCTAACAACTACGCAACCACCATTATCTTTGCAACACGCCATACGGTGTATCGCTGCACCTCGGGGAGTATACTCCACGCATACTCCCTTCACAATACTACGCCACATCACTAATATGGCACACATGCCGTATGATGCACCATCCCATCACATGGAGTACACTCCACGTGTACTCCATTACGTCACTACAACACATCACTGTTATGGCATACACGCGATATAGTGTATCGTCTCACCACATGGAGTACACCCCACATGTACTCCATTTACAGCATTACACCACATCACCATTATGGCACACGCGCCATATGGTGTATCGTCTCACCACATGGAGTACACCCCACGTGTACTCCATTTACAGAACTACGCCACGTCACCGCTATGGCACATACGCCATATGGTGCAACGTCTCACCACATGGAGTATACCCCGCGTATACTCCATTAATAGAACTACGCCACATCACCGCTATGGCATACACACCATACGGTGCGTCGTCTCACCACATGGAGTACACTCATCGTGTACTCCATTTACGACACTATGCCACATCACCATTATGGCACATACGCCATATGGTGCAACGTCTCATCACATGGAGTATACTCCGTGTATATTCCATTCACAGCATTACACCACATTACCATTATGGCATACACGTCATACGGTACATCGCCTTACCACATGGAGTACATCCCACATGTACTCCATTCACAAAGCTCCACCACATCACCGCTACGGCCTACACGCCATACGGTGCATCGCTCACAACGTGGAGTACACTCCTCGTGTACTCCATTCACAGAACTACACCACGTCACCGTTATAACATACACGCCATAAGGTGCATCGTCTCACCATATGGAGTACACCCCGCATGTACTCCATTTACAGCATTACACCACATCACCATTATGGCATACACGCCATACGGTACATCACTCTACCACATGGAGTACATTCCACGCGTACTCCATTCACAGAACTACGCCACGTCACCGCTATGGCATACACGCCATACGGTGCATCACTCACAACATGGAGTACACTCCTCGTGTACTCCATTCACAGAACTACGCCACGTCACCGCTATGGCATACACGCCATACGGTGCATCACTCTATCACATGGAGTACACTCCACGCGTACTCTATTCACAATACTACGCCACGTCACGTCATATGGTGCGTCACTCACAACATGGAGTACACTCCTCGTGTACTCCATTCACAGAACCATGCCACATCACCACTATGGCGCACACGCCACATGGTGCAGCACTTACCACATAGAGTATATTTCGCGTATACTCCCTGCACAACACAACTCCACATTACCAATATGGCACACACGCCATATGGTACATCATTCCACCACATGGAGTACACTCTATGTGTACTCCACTCACGGCACTACGCCACGTCACTATTACAGCACATACACTACAACCACACTTCACAGCACAGTCCACAACACTACACAGCACAGTCCACCACACCAACAGCATAGTCCATAATACTACACAGCACACTTCCCAACTACGCCCAGCACTTCACATCACAACCCATCACATCACCATCATACTACACAGAAATCCTATAATATTAACAGCACAGTCCACAACCTAGTCAACTAGCTAGCATCTAACATAAATAGCGAGTGATAGAGAATTATACCATCGACGGGATAACCCATGCGTCGCTCGTTGACCGTCACAGTGATAACGCTGGAGGAACGTACAGGGTGGCTACATCGTGTACAATGACTGTTTAAGCGTTTGGATAGCTAGGTGTGGTCTTAGAAGGGCCTAAGGTGGCCTTGATGATGATGAAAATGAGCGTATCATAGCGGATCTTGCCGTGTACAGTGGCGGTCAGTCACGCGCAGTGACTGTCCATCATGTGCAGTGATTCCCCACCACGTAAAGTGGTGGTTTAAGCTTGGGCTAGGCTAGGGGAGGTTGCTAGTGGAGCCGTGGAGCGTGGAGCCGTGGAGGCTCGGTGGTGGTCGGCACGGTGGTCTACGGCGGTGAAAGGCGGTTGGTCGTGCACTGTGAGGGAGGAGAAGCCGTGGGAGAGGAGAGAGAGTGTGGGGTCGTGGGTGGTAGATCGGGGCCGTGGTTGGTACGGTTTGGTTCGTGGTGGTCTAAGGGTGCCGGTTAGGGAGGCCACTCGCCGTGGGTGGCGGCAGACGGCGGCGAAGAAGGCAAAACCCGTGCGTGAGAATGGGAGACATCGGGAGGTGGAGGAGGGGTCTAACGGTCGTGGGTTTACTGGAGGAGGAAGGGGGAGACCTCAAGAGTCTCGTGGTGGTGTCCAGTGGCTGAGATGGCCGCGCACGGTGGCGCTAGGGGCTCGCACAGTGAACCCGTGCATGGGTGCACTTGTGCTCGTGCATGGGAGGCTACTGACGGGGAGAGGGAGGCCGAGGTCACTGGAGGAGGCCGGTCGGTGACTGGAGGAGCTACCCTGGAGGTGGTGGTGCTGGAGGACGGCACACGGCGGTGCAGGAGGCATCAAGCTCGTTCGGGTTTGCATCACCGAGGGAGGAGGAGGAGAGAGCGTGTGGAGGGGAGACCGGCATGGGGAGGCTCGCCGGAGGGAGGCGGTGCCGGTGGGACATGCGGTGAGGCTCACCGGCACATGGCGGTGCCGGGCTGGGCAGTGGAGGAGATCGAGCGAGAGAGAGAGAGGGGTCACGTACGCTGCAAGCCGAGAGGGAGGAGAGAGAAAGGGGAGGGAAAAGTGGGGGAGAAGAGAGAGAGGGCTGGGGTTTTACACTAAAACCCGACATCTGGGGGTCTATTAAAATGGTTTACGATGACCCTTAAATACTGATTTGAAAATGCGTAAAAGCTAACTTATTTAAAAGCACTAAGAGGAATTAAGATAGAATATTATTTAAAATAATATTCTTTCATCATTTATAAAATGATGAAGTCTTATTTAAAATATTTAAAAGAGTAAAACTATTAAATAAATAAAGATTCCATCATTATTTAAATCACCTAATATTTTAAATAACTGGAATCATTTATATAAAATGATTTCTTACAATTATAATATTTTTGAAGCTCTTCAAAGATATTATAATTGAGTTATTTAAAATATTCTTTATTTAAATAGTAATAGGAACCTTCCATTTAAAAATACACATTACTTTAAAACACAAAGATAGCTTTATAAATTACATAGTACCTTTTAAAACACACCATCGGGATCTGGCACGCGTAACGGGGCTCTTAGACACTAGAGAGGGGAGTGGGCAGGCTGACGCATCTGACGTAATTGCTTACGTCAGAAGAAAGGAAGGAGCAGGGTATTACATTACCACACATAAACAAAGTTTTTTCACTTGTTCTTCAAGAAGAACATCAACATTCCATCACTATTTCGGCCAACATTCCAAAATCTGTTGTGATATTCAATAAGAGTGGTTCCACTAAAACATTTTCAAGAACTGGTGCTTCTGGTCATATCCATGGCAAAGACAGACCTCTCTATCAACATTGTGGTAAAGAGGGCCATACCATTGATGGTGCTACAAGCTCCATGGTTTCCCACTAGGTTTCAAGTTTACTCGAAATAAGTCTTCCTTTGCTAACAATGTTTCTTTTCCAGGTGCTCAAGATCTTTTTAAGACTCTAGTGTTACCCATAACACGAGCGATGTTAGCAAATTCTTGCTTTGATTCAATCTCAATCAAATTAGCCTATGGCTACCCCACTAACTAAACCTCCCTTAAATGATCAACCTATAGCAAGTCATGTTAGCAGTTCTTTTTCAGATTCTGCTACTGAACATTTAATTCCACATTTTTCAGGAATATCCAATACTTTCAATCATTTTATATTCTATTCCTCTCAGCCAATTAGTCATTTTATCAATTCATGGATAATTGATTCAGGGGCAACTGATCATATGATCAGTTCTCCTTCCTTGTATACATCGGCTCCAACCTTATTAATAAGGTTGTTATTTCTCAATACTATTTTGTATAAGACCTCTCTAGCTAGAAGACGATTAGAGTGGCTAAATCTTTTCAAGGCTTATACTACTTGTTGTAAGATTTGGCTCCTTCTACAACAATAGTATCTTCTCATTCTTTAGCATCTTCATGTACTTTCAATTCTGTTAATAATACTCAGCATATGTGGCATTGTAGACTTGGCCACCTATCTCCTTCTAGAATGAAGTTTCTATTTTTCCAGCAATTAGATTCTCAAATAATACCCATTGTACTATCTATCCTCTTGCTTAGCAAAAATGACTTTCCTTTCCAAATGGTATTACAAAATCTACTTCTATCTTTGATCTCATTCATTATGACATATGGGGTCCCTATTCCACCCCCTCATACCAAGGTTTTTGTTATTTCCTTCCTATAGTAGATAATTTTAGTTGTTGTACTTGGGTGTATCTTATGAAACAGAAATCTAACACCAAACGGTATATCCAATCTTTTTTTCAGTTTGTAGAAACACAATTCAATTCCAAAAACAAAGTTCTACGACCTAATAATGGCAATGAATTCAATATGACAGAATTCAACACATATTAGATGTTGCCAAAGCTCTCAGATTTTAATCAAATATTCCACTTTCTTTTTGGTCTGATTGTATCCTTACTTCAATTTACATCATAAATAGACTCCCCACTCCATTACTATCAAATAAATCATCTTTTGAAATTTTATTTCAAAACCACCCTCATATAATCACCTTAAGGTCTTTGGATGCTTCTATTATGCATTTATACCTGCTTCTCATCGTTTAAAATTTGATGCAAGGGTAGAACCTTATGTCTTTCTTGGTTATCCTCATGGAATAAAAGGATATAAAGTACTTAGCATTTCTACCAAATTGGTTTTCAATTCCAGAGATGTTATGTTTCATGAGGATTTTTTCCCTTTTCAATCCTCATTACTAGGGGTATAAAAATTAACCGAAAAATCAAACCGAACTAGTTTTGGATCGGTTCGGGACCCGTTCCCTTAGCTCCAAAACTGGCTAGTACTAGTCCGATTCCGGTTCTATGCTTTTTAGGACCAAACCGGTTCACTATATTATATATTTTAAATTAATTTTTTAATATTATATATAATATTTTTTATATCATATAAGTTTTATATATAATATATATAATAATATAAATTATAAATGTATATAAGATAATGTTATTATAATTTATAACATAAAATTTTAATCTTAAACATGAAAATTTATTTGATCATATGCTTTAAACATAAAATATATATTTTAATAACATTTTATTGCGTAATAAATTCTCAACATATTTCTTTTGATAAATACATAATACATTAGAATACTACTATACATTAGTATATTAATTACATTTCACTTTAATTAATTAGTATACATTATTATACTAATGTATATTAGTATATTAATTACATTTTATACCCCAATACTAATACTATTAGTATTAGTAATCCACTTTAAGTCTATATATAAATAACTATATAAATCATTATAGTATTAGTAGTTAATAACTTTATCACTATGTATACTATAGTGATATAGTAATACTTATACTATTAGTATTAGTATAACTATCAGTGATATAGTAATATTGATAGTTATACTAATACTATATTATAGTTATACTAAATTAAAATCACTATAATAAATACTAATCAATAATCACTGTAACTTTAACTAATATGTATACTAATACTAATATAGTTACACTAAATCACTATAACTAATACTAATACTATTATATAGTTATATTAATCATTAATTCACTATAAGAAATCACTATAACTATATATAGTATTAATATCACTATGACTATATATGATTATATAGTATTAATATCACTATTAGCATAGTTTATAGTATTAGTATTTCTATTAGTATTGGTATAGTCTATAGTTATTTAGTATTATAACATATATTAATTTTGATAAATACATTTCTATTAGATAAATTTTTGTAAATACCTAAGTTGCAACTTGCAAGTGAGTATAAAGCAATTACAAATTTCTGTTTTCAGTTTTTATAGCAGTTATATTTATATTCTTATAGCATATTTTTGTTTTTAGTTTTTATTTTATAGCAGTTTTTTTACATGACAGATTTTTTATAAAGCATATTTTTATAAATAGTAACAGATTTTTAATAAAACAGATTTTTTAAGCTTTTTTTTATATAAATAGATTTTTTATGAAAAAATTGCATTTTATTAAAACTGAAAAACCAGACCGAACCAAACCGAAACTGGTAAAACAAGATGTACTAGTTTAGGAGGGTAACCAATCTGTAATCAATTTTCAAAAATGCAAAACCGGTGCATACCCCTACTCATGACCACCTTTATATTCAAATCCATTCTTAGTTATTCCTTCCCCCATTACAGAAGATATTCATTTTCAATTTACACCTATTACAGAAGATATTCGTTTTCAATTTACACCTATTACAACCTCTCTACTTGCAAGATTATCACTGTTCAATGGCCTCTAATGATTTTACCACCATATGATTCCATAGGAGATGATTTGTAACAACCCGACCCTAAGTTTAGGCTATAAGATAAATTTTATGTATTTTTTTCTTATAACTATAAATATTCTATTGTTATTATTATTATTATTATTTTATCATGACCGGATTTTTTTGCTTTAGCCACAAGAATTTTAGTTTTGAATTTAAACTATAGTTCTTCCTACCTCCACCCGTAAGCTTCAGTGTATATCTCTCGAATAAATTTCCTAATAGAAACCCCCAAGCCCACGTCTCTCAGTGTTAGTTGTTGGTGTCAAAGACCAACTCTCATGTTGAAACCTTATTATAAATCCTCTCTTCCTTCTCACATTTTTTCCATCAACAAACCCACACCAGTGTTACACAGAAAATACAGAACACACCCATGCCTTGGAAAACACCGATCACCACCTCAGTGAGTCACCTGTGATTAACATGTTGTGCCGTGATCAAGTTATAGCCAAAGAACTTTGCCACCCCGCCATGCACATAAACCTCTATCGCTAGCAGCTCCGAAAGTCAACCACCGTGAGCCTAAATCTCCTCAGACATGCACGGACGTAGCCCTGTTTTACACTCCTCAAACAGTGCACCATCCCGTTCATGAGAGACCAATGAGTCTCCACCACGCCGAAGTAGCTACGGACAGCCCAAGAATTTTCCATTGCCAACCATCGTAAGCCAACGGCCAGCCGCGTCTCTCCACTGTCAACAACCAAAGAGGCCCCGTATGTTATGCTCGCCAGCTGAAGCCAAGCTCCACACACGGCATCCCCTGTTTTAGCCCCTCAAAATAGAGCATGGCTCCTCCACGCATCAACCCCACACGTAAACCACCAATCATGCACCATAGCCCAACCTTGAACCCGCAGTGGAGCCACCGACAACTGTCACGATTCCTTCCCCACGATGGATCCTCTCGGTGTCATACCACCACTGCCTAGAATACGCCGACCTCCACAAACCCGTTCCACCCACTCCATCACAGAAACCAGTCGCGTCACCACCCATCTCTCTCCCTCTCTCAGCGTCGCATCACCACAGAGAAGCCACCTAGAGCCACCGTACCCTACAACTTCCTCTCTCAGCGAGTCCATCGGAGAAACTTCTCCCTCTCACAGTGAGTTGTTGCTCGACCCTCCTCTGCCGTAAGCCTTAGTTGCGTTTATTTTTCCTTTTATTTTCCCATGCTAGTGAATGTTGGTTACTCTCATATTAAGTTTCTTTTAGGTTTTAGTTTTAGTAAGTGCAGATATTGATAAGATTATGTATATACACTTTTTAATATAGTATCTTGAAGGATTGTTTTAAGAATAAATTATATTTATAAACTTACAATATTTAAGTCTATGTTACTTATAGATATTATTACATCATTTTATTTGAAGTTGTGTTGGGCTTAATATTTTAAATGTGAGCTTTTACTTAAATATATTATATATATATATACATATATATATGTATATTAGTTAAAGACTCAATTATTATAAAGAAGTCTTTAAAGAATTTGAAATATATGTTCAAGTCTAATATTGAGTCTAATATTTTAGTTAATATTACTTTGCCTATTTAATAGAATTTAATAAAAATTTTATGTTATATTTTAAATAGAAAACAATTAAGGAATTTTAAACTATATTATTTAGTATTAATTTTACAATTAAATTTCAATAGTAAATAGTAAGTGTTTAATCGTTTATTTTTAAATACTTTAAATCTATGGTACGAAATGAACCTCTAATATTTTTATAGTAGATTTTGATATATTTATGCTATTGAAGTGTAAATTTTTAAAATAAAGAAATATGTTAAGAGTATGATAATAGTATTAGATTTCTTATAAGATCGAATAATTATGTTAAGGAAGGAAAACTATTTTAAGAATTGAAGTTTATGACTTATTTAAAATAGCCCAAGTGTTTTAATTAAGTAAGAATATATTATTAGTACTTTAAATAATTTAAGATATAAACATTCATTGATCTTATATTAAACAGAATATTTTATTCATTATATTCTACAGTATGAATTTTATTAAGTAGGATATTACGATATGGTTTCCTAGACAGATTTAGTGACGTTTAAAATATTGCGTATAGGTGATGAACTACGAAGTGAGATTCAAGAAGAAGCGCAGCAAAATAAGTTATTTGATCACAAAATTAGACTCATCACATTTTAGTTTATATATAAGTATTATTCAAGTCAGTTCATTGATAGCCATTTTTTATGTACGACTCATGTCATATACAAATATGTCATTCAGCATAACATACGATCATGTCATTCCGCATTATGTTCAACTTCAGAAATTATAATTATGTATATATTATATCATGCATCTCATGTATATAAGACACATAAGCTATCTTAAGTTCAAGTGCAAGATAAGATCAGATCAGTTAATCAGATGGGCATTCAGATGCATGGTACCAATGCAGTTCAGATCAGGGTGGATGTACTAGCCACAGACTCAAGCGTGGTCCACCATAGTATGCCAAAATACTATCAGCGGCTCCCCTCGCAGCCGTGGGATGTGGATCCAGTGCACAACCTCACACACAGGGTTAAGTGTGTTGTTCAGTCAGTTCAGTTAAATTAGTTAGTTAATTCAGATAAATCAGTCATGCATAAACATCAGTATGATCAGTCATGAATTTTAAGTTCTCAGCATGAAAACTTTTATAAAAATCTTATGTTTAGTATGTTAACGTTGTGATGGGTTTCTTATTGAGTATTCGACTCATTTTAGTTTGTTTTCATATTTTTAACCACCCAGGTGAGGATGATGATTACGAGCAGGCAGGCCAGGATTAGAAGGAGTAGTTATTTTACTTTCAGACCTTCTAGAAATAAATTTATTTTATTGCTTTTATGACATGACTTTTATTTAGTTTATTCATTTAAGTTTTTGAAGACATTTTTATCAGACAAAGTTTTATGAAATAAATCCTAAATTATTTTTATTAATATGAGATCTCTTACCGGGTTTATTTTATGAAAAACACGTGACGCTCCTAGCCTACGAGAATGGGGGTTACATGATTCACATAACACAATTACTATATCCTATCTCTTCTACTCTCTCCGATGTAAAGCTATCTACCATTCATCGTGCTTTTACCTTCTCAATTTCCTCTCATCCTGAACCCAAAACTTTTAGTAAACCTATTAAACACTCACATTGGAAAGAAGCAATGATTGCTGAAATAAATGCCCTTGAAGAAAATCAAATCTGGTTTTTAACTAATCTACCACTTTGTAAGAAAGCAATTGGCTGTAAATGGGTGTACATATGCAAATTTAACTCAGACGGGACTTTAGAACATTATAAAGCTAGATTAGTTGCAAATGGGTACACTCAACAAAAAGCTATTGATTATTTTGATACCTTCTCCCCTGTTGCAAAAATTGTTACCATTCGATGTCTTCTAGCTCTTGCAATTGTACATAACTGATATTTACATCAACTTGATGTAAATAATGTGTTTCTTGATGGAGAACTGAAAGAGGAAGTATATATGCAAGTGCCACCAATTTTTGCAAAACTAGGAGATACACGGGTTTGCAAACTAAACAAATCCATTTATAGATTAAAACAAACTTCCAGGCAGTGGTTTTCAAAGTTTACATAAACCTTGCTATAATATGGATTTACTCAATCAAAGTTAGATTATTCTTTGTTTACAAAATCATGTTCTTCCATATGCATAGCTCTTATTGTGTATGTGGATGATATTGTCTTTGCTTGTAATGATTTAAATGCTATGAATTCTTTAAAATTGTTTCTACAATCCAAATTCAAGCTCAAGGATCTTGGACACCTCAAGTACTTTCTTGGTCTTTAAGTGGATAAATCCACTATTGGCATTTCCATTTGCCAATGCAAATATACCTTGGAGATTCTTGCTGATTTTGGTTTGTTAGCCACCAAGTCTGCCAAATTTCCTATGGAGCAGAATTTAAAACTCTCATGGAGAGTTAATTTCAGATCCCAAATCTTACGAGATGCTTACAGGCAAACTTCTGTACTTGACTACTACCAAACCTGACATAGCATACTCAGTTAACACTCTGAGTCAATTTCTTGCTCAGCCACACCAACCTCATTTGATTGCAATCTAGAGGGTTTTAAGGTATCTTAAATCCAAACATGGACAAGGCCATTTTGTTCCCAATTCATCCAAGCTACAACTACAAGTTTTCTATGATTCGGATTGGGTTGTTGTCCAGATAATTAATTTTATAAAAAGTTAAAAAAGTAATAGATTCTATTAAAAATTAATTTAAAATAAATTGAAGTAGGTTGACTCAAACACAAACTAAAAATTTCAAAATCAGAAATAGAATCTTTGGGAATAATGGGTAAAAAATAAAAGAAAAATCATAAAGAGCTATTACCTTTAAGATAAATGGTACTTTTTAAATTAAAAAAAAATGGTACTTTTTAAATATTCAGCTATTCCTACTGAGTTCTCCGTGGTTATTAGAGGGAGAAGAGAGAGAGAACTAGGGCTCTTGCGGAGAGAGCTGAAAATGGAGTCGGTAGCAGAGAAGAAGGAATCGGAGATCCACAACGACAGCAACGGTGAAAATACCCAGCAAGCTCTAGATTCTTCTTCTTCGTTGTCGGCAACTACTGATAACACTAATACCAGCAACAGTATCAGTAAAGAAGCGCAGGAACGCCAAGCTCGCGACCTCAAAGCTGGCCTTCATCCCCTCAAGGTTTCCACTCCATCGCCCCCGTCTCTCTCTCTCTCTCTCTCTCCGCACACACGTATATGCCGTGTAATAACTGAATTATTTTGTTGCAAACTCTTTTTCGTGTTCTACAATAGCCTCGGATTTGGTTTCAAGTAATGCTTGAAAAGGACTAATGCTAGGCTGTATGGTTGACAATTTTATGATATTTGGGCTTTTTTCAAACCCAATTTCAGTGTTGACCTAGGAAGATTTGTTAGTTCCTTCAGAGATTGGATTGTTTGCTAATCTTATGTATGAAGAAACGTAGTTTTAGTATACACGCGCTGGAATACCTTTACGTCTGTGAGAGCTTAAGAGCTTTCTCTTGTTTCGAAACCCAAGTCTTTCGTATTGAACTGTTACGGATATTCAGTAAATAGACGATAGGGGGAGGGGACCGAATTGCTGCTTTAGGAAGTACGTGAGGTTTTCCCTTGAGGTGAGGGTCCAGGATGCAAGTGTTTAGTTGAAGAACTAAGCTCGAAAATATGCAATTCTCATCCTAGGATGTGGGTCAAGGCAAACCTTAAGTTTTAACTTTTCTCTTTGCTTGTTTTTAAATTGTTTGAACTAGAACTGTAAGGTCATTTTAATGTGTTTGGAATAAATTGAACTTGTAACATCATTTTACAGTTCTGAGAAGACGACCCCTTAGAGATTGTAATGCCTATAGGGATATGTCTAATTTAGATTAGATGACCTGTTCTAAATCTGTCCTGCCATTTATGATGTAAGATAATGACTTTTGGTAATCAGCCTGACATTGATAATTGTCCTAATAATATATTTACACTAACTCTGTGAATGTAGTCGCACCACTAAAAATTTCATGATATGAATTTCTTTTCATTTATGTGGTATAGGTTAGGTGCAACAGGCAAGGATCCATTATGTCCTGCCCATTTGCATCCTGAATTAAATTAGTTAATCTTTTCAACCTTACTCATATGCATTTGTTTACATATTCCAAAAAGCATATGCATTCGTCTTACTTTTAGAGGTTACATTTTTGTGTACTTGGGCTTTGCCAAATCATGTGGATTAATAAATTCTTTTTACTTATAAAAAAAACTTTTAGAGGTTACCTGTGGCTCTCAAGTGAGGACTTTATTATCATTGTCATTATTTTTTGCCTCTGTCGCTGTTATTCTTAAATTTATAAAGCAAGGATATATTAGCATCATGTCAGCCATTTCCATCTTCTCTTGTTGATAGTCTCTCTCGCTCTCGCGTACATAGAACAAAATTTCTTTATTTTTATTTCTTGAACTAAAACACTTTTAATTATCAAACCCTATACCAATGAAAGTTCTGCAATGGGAACTTTACCAAGAACAGGCTTTGAAGGGTCTTCTTTCCTTTGGGTTTTCAAGGCAACTAAGGTGGCTCTTCATTGCCTCTCCTATAGATAGATTATATTTTATTTCTAATTTGCTTTGAAATTTATTCTAAAAGGTTTGACTGAATGCTTGACTAAGTACTTACATATATGATGTAATTATTCTTTTCATGTCTGAGATCTAAGGGGATATTTGGAAAAGTTTTTATCTTATTCCATCTCATTTCCTTCCCAAACATCATTCAACACAAACACTTTCAAACTAATCATTATAACTTTTTCAAACTAATCATTACAACTTTCCCAAACTTTCAAATAAAAAACAATTCAATTTTTTCAAATCCCAAAACAAAAATTATATTAAAAAAATTATATTCTAACAATATTTTAATTTTATAATATTTTTATTCAACTTTCTATTTCTCATTTCTCAAAACCCAATAAACACTTAACTCAAACTATCTCATTACTATTCACAAACCATCTTACTACTATTCAAAAAATTCTCATCTCATCTCATTCCCCAAGCATCTCCTAAAACTTTTTTTTTGTCAACTTATTATCGCAATGGTTTCGTAGTGTTTATTTTTCTTTCATATCTTTGTGATCAGTACAAGTTTGTATTTTGGTTCACTCGCCGAACCCCTGGAGTCAGAACGCAAACATCATACGAGGACAACATAAAGAAAATTGTTGACTTCAGTACGGTAAGATCTTGACAAATGCAGATGAGGTTTGAATACTACCTCACGTTAAATTTACTTTCTTGGCCCATTGTATTCATTTGCACTTTTAACATTATTCCTTCACAGGTTGAAGGTTTCTGGGTCTGCTATTGCCATTTAGCTCGCCCTTCCTCCTTGCCAAGTCCAACAGATTTGCATCTTTTCAAGGAGGGAATCCGCCCTCTATGGGAGGTGTACATAGAAAGCCTAAGCTAGAATTATTTTGTTTCTCTCTTTATTTATGACTATTTCCTTGTAAAGAATTTATCAGAAGTGTGCACAACCTGAACAAGATTTGTTGTTTCTCAGGACTCTGCTAACTGTAATGGGGGTAAGTGGATAATTCGATTCAAAAAGGTTGTATCAGGTCGCTTCTGGGAAGACTTGGTAAGGGGAAGGATTGATTTAATTTTCTTTATTCTCAAGTGTAGAGTTTGTCATGCTATATCTAGATCTGTATTAGAAGTTATTAATTGCCTTTCTTTCGCAACAACCAAAACTGAAGAAATATGTTTCTTTTACCTTTCAAAAAAATATATTTTCTTAATTTTTTGTTGTTGCCATGCTGCTATTATAAGTTCCAAATGGTTTTTGTCAACAAATTATTTGATTTGAGCTTCCAATTTTGACCGTTCATTCAGAATATGATTTACTCTTAATTTAGTACTATTTTGTTTTTGCACTTACTGATAAGAGTAGGTGGTGTATGGGGATCCCACATTGCTTGGGAAGGATAAGTTCTTGCTCTTTATAAGGTTCCAATGGGACTTCAATTGTATCATTAACTAGTCCTTTTGGAGTATAGACCATGTGGTTTAGGCCTTCCATTGGGGCGTTACAATTCCTGTGTCCCAAGAAAATCGTTTAATAATTGGAGCTAACTTATGGAAATTTACAAGCAGCGCCACTGGTTTCAGTAAACTGAATTTATCATGAAATTGCAAAGACAATGGAGACCTGTTTGCACAATTGCACATATAAGAACTAGCTCTAGATGGGCAAATGTGAAGTGTTTTGATACACTGATCTTTGGGTCAGGATAGAAACATAATCTAGCAACTTTCAGTGTGGTTTCTTGGCTTCAACTTCTGTTTCTCCTTGTCTTTCTTGTAATCCGGAGACTCTCAGTTGTCTGCCACTCTAATGTGGCATATACATATGAGGGCTTTGTTAAGTTTGCATGTATGTCTTGCATGATGCTTATGGGCTGCAGACATATCTATCAAAACATGTGTAGTATTTATTGTAGTGAACAAATTTTAGTAATCATGAGCTTCATGCACGATTGCTTGCTCCATTTCCAGTATTTTGTTTTTTTCAAGATTCTTAGTTAATTGAACCTACGGTAGAAGCATGGAAACTCAGTCCAAGATAACATACAAACTTTGGTAGCATCTTTTCACTGTTTATACCTTTGGGGATCTTACTCTTTCTGAAGTGCTTCTAATGAAGTTGCGTTCGTCTTCATAAATACATTTTAGGGATTCATGGGCTGATAACAATAGGAAGACTTTGTGATTGTACTAGATCCAATAATTTTGCATTGACTAATTGCACAGGAATTTTGTTGAGTGGTGAAAATACTAGTTGCATATATCTTTCTCTTAGCAGCTGGGACAAATCATGCTACTTTTTACATAATGGTTATATTTGGGAAAATGATTTCCCTTGTTTTCTACAGAAAGCTGTTGCAAACAGCGAGCTATCTCTTTTAAATATTTTCCTTGGCAAGATTTAGACCTAATGTATACTTGATCCCACCCCTTTCAGGAATCTTAGAACCCTTGCTTTTATCCTGTAGTCATGAACACAACTTTCCTTTTATTATTGTGGAAGTCACAGTTTGAAAGTTAGTACTGCTTATCTTGCAGATTCTTGCTTTAGTGGGCGACCAACTTGATTATGGAGATAACATATGCGGTGCAGTACTAAGCATTCGTTTCAATGAGGATATATTAAGTGTGTGGAATCGCAATGCATCTGATCATCAGGTTGGTGAACACACAAATAATTTGTAGATACACAAATTAATTATGTAATAGCTTGACCTTGGTTCGCTCATGCCAGGCTGTAATGGCTCTAAGAGATGCAATCAAACGGCACTTGAAGCTTCCCCACAGCTATCTTATGGAATACAAGCCCCATGATGCTTCTCTGCGTGACAACTCATCCTACAGAAACACATGGTTGAGAGGGTAGAGCTCTATGATGGATTCTCTCTTCATGCAACCAGACGAGCAATGAAAGAGTTCCTGTTAAGGTCACTGCCATGTAGGAAGTTCATTTACTGATTTCATGTAGTTACGCATGCTCTACATTCAAACTACTATGTTGGGTGAGAAATGATTTGGTAACATCTAAACTCTAGGGATACCCATCTGAAATGAATTTAGTTAAGTTTCAAATATGAATTACATATGTTTATGATAAATTTTATTGTTAGTTGCATGTCTACCTTTTTGTGCACATGGGTTCCAATGTTATAAATGAATGTGAAATTGGATCAGGGTAGAAGGCTGACCCCCTCAAGTCAGTTTTCAGCCCTTTCTGGCGGTTGAACCAAAGATCGCAGGGGGTTTAGTTTCAATAATCAACCGACCAACACCTTGCCACCGAACTGAATGGACCAAAGTTGATGTACAGAGTAACAAAACCAACTTTAGGAAAGCGGTTAGGTGTCTGGTTTGATCTGGATGGGTGATGTGAGAGTAGAATTTGTCTAAAATTGTGTTTCTTCAGCCTGCCGTCTCCCCTGCCTGCGAGTGGCTGCTTTGAACAGTTGAGGGAATTTTGAAAATCTCGAGCGTGATAGCTTCCTTGATGGGCCCATGCTGGTTATCAATAACTATACTGCATCTTCCTCTTTTTTTATGTTTCATTTTTCTTTAGTTCCTATGTCCTCCATCGGTTGACAAACGCAATGAATTTAAAATGGGGCTGCATTTTTTCTTTCACTAGATCACATAGATTGGGAGATGATCTCTTCATTCTCACCCTTGCTAGTTTGGGGCTCATTTGGGAAGTGAGATGAGATTAAGGATAGGTTTGGGGGGTGAGATGAGAATTTTGTATTTTGTTTTAAAGTTTAAAATATTATTTTTTAGTTTTGAGATTTGAAAAAGTTGTATTGGGATTTGAAAAAGTTGAATTGTTTATTATATTTTGTATAGGAATTTGAAGAAATTGTAATGATATGATGAGATGAGATGAGATGAGAATTTTGTGAAAGATGAAACTTCCAAATCTAGTTTAAATGATAAAGATTTGAATAGTAATGAGATGGTTTGAAGATCTTTGAGTTGGTTTTGTAAAAGTGTGTGGGTCTCATTGTAAGATATGTTTGGTTGTAGAAATGAGATTAGATAATTTTAACTTTGTACGAAGATTTGAGAAAGTGGTAGGTCGCATCAATGATTATAAGGTATTTTTAATGATTAATTAATATTGATGAAAATATTTAAGCAAAAGTCATGTTTGAAGAATTTGTATCATCTTCCTCTACACCATGCTTCCATTAATAGTTGGTTCACATCCACTCCTCTTCTTCCTCCTCAATCTCATGATTATCACCGTTGCCGTTACTTCAAACCTAGGCAACCGAAAGCACTGCGACCAACAACAACAAAATCAAGAAGCAACGGAAGCTCAAGAACACTCGCAACATCCACAAATTGCTAGATTTTCATCAGTGTTGAAGAGGGTCAAATTCATCAACTTCTACACCTACAGATCCCAATAAATTTCTACCACCTTCGAGCAAACCCTAGAACCAGAGAACCATTATGCTTTTAAGCAATCCCATGAACAAGAGGAACTCCCACTCACCAAATCTCCATTTGTGCTTCAGAGGCTCAAATCCATCAACTTCTATAGTTATATATACCAAGGGTCCAAAAGGGCCCAACACAGTACAGTCTCACCCACCAACGGTTTGTAGAAAACTCGGGAATCCAATACCCATTACAGTTCTCAAGAGCTAAAAGGAAACGAATAAGATGATGAGTGTGATGCCTCCAACCTCCGCTTGGGATATAACGGAGATTAGAGCATTGGGGCATGCAATATAATATTACATACTCCCGTACATGATGGTTAATATGCAATGTCCTAGAAATGCAAGTAGCAATATGCAATAATCGCAATGAAAAGTAAGGGTGAAAATGAATTTATGCCAGAATAACTAAAATCATCCCAATAATATTGATTAAATCATAAGTTCAAATCATTAGGTAGCTTAATCTTAATACAAAATACCAAGTTTCCAAAAAAATCTAAACCAACTGCTTCATGCGCTCTTTCCTATTGACGTTTGGTTCCTCCTCAATCCTCTTGATCCACTGGTCCATTAGGTCCATCTACATATACAACTTCTATCATTTTGTGACTTAAAATCTCAGTAAGTTAGACAACCAACGTGCACAAAGATAGACTATGCATGAAGAATGATAACATGAAATGCATGCAATGCAGAAAAACTATATTTATCTCCCATTTATATTTCTCAAGAATCTATATTTTCTTACAGAGAACATATTTTCACTTTCGCCGTTAAAAAAAAAAAGAAGAAGAAAACTTACTTTTTTTTTTAATATCATGAATCACATAAAATCATAAAATTAACATAGCATATGGTATTATCACAATTCTCCATATGCACTGTGAGTACCTGCCAGTGACCGTAATACAACTCACGTTGAAACTATGTTGTCTGCAAACTCGTTCTCAATGCATTGATAACATAACATAATATCGTAAAAGTCATAACATGTACACCCACCAAAATTAGGTGTTGTAACATATAACTTCGCTTTGGCGTTCTTTCAAAAGAACTTATTTGAAGCATGTTGACTGTTATTCGTCAACCTAGGGTTACCACTCCTATTTAATTACTTCAGAGTGGACAAAAGAGTTCCATCACAAGACTTCCCATCCTAGCTTTTGGGATCGTGATAAAATAATTTTTCATGCAATACTTTTAAAAATGATTTTCATGATATGCATGTAGTTCAAAAATGATAGTTGTATGTGAAATGACAAAAATGGAACATAAGATATGACATTTCATGCTCAAAATGAGTATAAAATGAATATGTCATTTATTAATAAATCATAAATAATCATCAAAGTGTAAATTAGTGGCCAACTTACAAACTGTTGAAGTTGGAAATGAGGTAGTGGCTGTGATAAAAATTGTACTAAGTTAGAATATATACTAGCTTGAAGAAAAAAATAAAATTTTCTAGATAAAGGGGAAATTACAAAAATACCCCTAAACTTCCAAATATTGCTACTAATGCAAATCCTCTCCAATCTTAACCAAAATTCATGGTCCTCATATCTTGCACATTCTAAGATCGTCTATGCCTTAAAAAAATAAAGTGAGCTTAGCCTATTCATTCTCAATTTGTGGCATGCTCTCTAGTTGATACCTATATGAAATTTTAACTATTGATCCTTATGAATGCATGCATGAAAAATTCATCCAAAAAACAAATGATCACTATAAACCCTCAATGACGAAATAAAAGCTTAACTTTGAGCACACTTAGTCATGCCTAATAAAATCCTTAAATTCTAAACCTCAAGTGATGCATGATATGACCTTTCTATCAATGACATGCTAGAATTAAATCATGCATTCTTCTTATCCCAATTAGAAGATTTTCTAAATACTTATATTTGCCTAAGTAAAATAAATCAATTTCCTCAAATTAAGTATGATTAAAAGTCAAACCATACATGCTTTGATGATAAACACAAGATAGAGATTAAAACCTATTATGACATGTTTCTAACCTCAAACTAAACCTTCAAAAATTATTCTAAGACATAATCGAATCATATCATAATTTATCAAGGCATGCCATAACTAATATTTTCACCAAAATAATTTAAACAATAAACCTATCCACCAATATTTCGGCTTCTAGCTAAACATGGTATCTCATGCTATAATCACCTAGAATTAATGCTAATACTAAAAAACACAACTTAACATATAAACTAAGATCTAAAGAGAAAAGCTACAAAGATTCTGTAGCCTTTGAAGAGAGAACTCAAGAACTCACTTAGAACACTTAAGAATTTCAAAAAACTAGAGGATGAGAACTCTCAAGAACACTCAAGGGAGTTTGAGCAAGTGAAGAGAGCAAGAAGTGTGGGTGGAGTGGAGTTTATATAGGCTCCAAGGGGTGTGTGTGGCATTGGCAAGGTGGCCTCCCATTGGAGGAGGGGGGGGGGGGTTTGGGCGGTAGTGACAATGCTGCCTAGCCTAAATCCTCCTTGAGTGGTTGGCTAACTTGGTGATCATTGCACCTTAGTATGCTGAAATGGATATGGGAAGAAGGGCTTTGCCGTGTGATAATGGTGAAAGGGTGGTGCAATTAATGCAATGCTTAAGGGTTAATGATGTCGCCGGGTATGGGGTAATTCACAAGGCAAAACATTTTTTGTCTTATTCATTTGGACTATCCTCTTGGTATTTTGTGGCTAGTTTAAGGCATAAATATCCTCTTTAGGTGGTAGACGGTGGGGATTGGGTGGTGAAGTGGTGATCTAATAAAATCAACTAAATAGAGAATTTTCATGGGTGGTTGCCGAAAATTCAAGAGCATTTTTGGATTGGAAAAAATTTGGGGTTTTAGCTAGGGTTTTCAAAAATCAAGCTTGGTAGGAAATTTTATGAATAAATTGAGGGGACAATGACAGAAATTTCCTTGATAAAAAAATGGTATAAAAAATATTCTAACTAGGAGTACATTAATCCATTGCACACAAAAGGACACGTGTGCCTATTGGTATGGTTTCAGGGTTTGACATGTCATTATCCTAAATGACATGTGTAAAAGTTTATCTAAAGTTCTAATATGATCTAAGAGTAATGTGAATGGATAACTAAACAAGGAAATTTTAGAACAAAAGGATGAGAGATGATAAAAATCAAGCTAAAAACATGGTTTCAAGATCACTAATCGTGTGGTGATCGATCAATGCTCTTAACCAAGATTCTAAACTTAATTTAATTCTTTCTAAAGCTCTTAGGGTCGTGGACTACTCTAATGAGCTAGTTTTCTAAATTCTAGTGTTGATCTAAGAGTTAATCTATAAGGGTAAATAGGCGGGGTGTTACAATGAGGAAGACGAGCAAACCCAAGACCATGAACAAAATCAATACCAGGAGTAATCCATGGATGAGATTTACGATCGGCTATAGGGGTGCACACGTTACCAGAAGCAAGTCTGATACCAACCAATGTCTGGCGAGATCTTGAAAAAGTTGTCAAGCAAGATTCTGAAGTCTGTGTTTGCGCATTTCAAAGAGGACGAAATTGTTGAGACTCGCTGGCCGACGACTATGATGGATGAGAAATCACATTGGTGTATAAAGTATCAGACGATGTTGCTATCTGTTATGGAGGAAGACAAAACAGAAAAGAGATTTTAGTAGGAATGGGTCTCTGCTTTTTTTTTTTTTTTTTGAAAGAATAATAGATCTTCATTCATCAAATATGGATAAAATTTGGAATAATGATAGGTTTAGTATCCTCCTACTACCCATTTATTACTCTTTTTGTATTTGATTTTTTTTTTAATTTTTTATATTATTTAATGGTTAAGGAAGTGACTATAAATTGATTAGCTAAGCAAGGGGCGCCAAGGTCAAATTTTGCATGGCATAGTTTTGGGGATATACCTAGTAGGTTAAGAGGTATCATTCGTATGGACTACTCTGGATTACCTTCATTAGGTTCTTATTAGAATTTGTTGGTTTATATATATATATATATATATATATATATATTGTTGGTTCTTTGTTTTGTTGGTTATGATTTATTTACTAGGCATGTTTAGATTGGTTAATTGCTTTCTTGATTTAGTTTATTGTATACGTCCTTTTTATTATTATATTAGTTTTGACGCATGGGATCTTTTTTTGAATTTTTGTAAATCTCTAGTGTACTGATTGTTACCATGGTATTCATCCACCATAAACGAGGGCAATTAATAAAATTTGGGTACCGTCATTTTCTTAAAAAAAAATGAAGTGATTATTAGTAAAATTATATATTTTTTTAACTTTTTCTCAATGATTAAGGATGTTAAAAAAATTCTTAAAATAAAATGATAAAAAAAAATAAAAAAACTCCAAATACACTATAAGGAGTAAATGGGTAGTAAAAGAGTAATAGCCCTATCATTATCCTAAAATTTGTACATTGTTTCTCAATAAGAATATAGTTTTTGATGACCTTTGGATACTCTTCAATCCAAACCACCCCTCTTCACAAAATAATGCTCGTTTGGCTAGTAAATGTGCAACAATATTCCCATCTCTTGGTGTGAATCTAATGAAACACTGGTCTCTATAGCTACCAAAGCGTTTAATGTCTTTAATGAGTTGACCATACCATGAGCAATTCTCCTCTGAGATGTTAACCTCTGTAATCACTGATTTAGCATCACCTTCAAATATCATTGTGTGCAATCCAATTTCTGAACATAGAACCACAGTTCTCCATAAAGCTTTAATTTCTGCTATCTGTGGAATGGATATTGACTCTTCGTTCATACACATTGTTGCAATTACCTCCTCTTTCCAGTCCCTTATGATTATATCAACTCCCATCTTTGCTTCAATTATTAGCGATTTTGGGCTCTCAAACTTCTCTTCAAAAATGAATTTATTCCTTCTATACCAAACTCTTCTTAAAATAACAACATCTTCCTCTACTTCATGTGCCTTTAGCCGATTCATTATATCCTCCCAAATACTAGAAAAATCATCCTCTTTGCAATGTCGTTTCTGAATAGGACTTTGATCATTTGCCCAAACATCAGTAGACACAATACAAATCCATAAAGCATGACTACTCATCTCCACTATTGTTTCACAGATAGGACAATTAGCATTATCAGTTATTTTCCTCAAAAATAATTTTTTGGTAGGAAAAGCTTCACTAGCGGCCTTCCAAATAAAAACTTTAACTCTATTTGGCACATTCATGTCCCAAATTTTCTTCCATTCAATAGAGCTCCCTTTAGTACTTGATGCACTCTTGACTGAAAGGATTGAAACAATCCATTCTTAGTAAAACTCCAGATCAATTTATCTTCCAACCCCAATCTACTAACTAGCAAACTGTAGATAACTTCTGCCTCTTTTTCAAATATTTCTCTAATCAGAGCCTTGTTCCAGCAACCCTTTTTAGTTTCTATGAGCTCCTTTAAACTAGCCTCCTTTTTAAGAATTTTCATTGGAGATTGTACACTAAATGTACTCGGTGATAATAACCATTTATCTCCCCAAATCTTTATATTACAACCATTTCCAACCCTCCATCTTAATCCTTCTCTAACTAAATTTCTGAACTCCATATACTCCTCCATATTTGTGATGGACATGCTCCCAACTTTGCCTCCATGATGGTTCCTCTTTTGTAGTATTTTTCCTTCGTAATTCTAGCTGCCAAAGGTGTAGGATTAGTAAGGATTATCCAGCATTGCTTAGCCAACATAGCTTGGTTAAAGCAATCAATATCCTTGAATCCAAGTCCTCTTTTAGCTTTTGATATACCCATATGATCTCACTTTTTCCATTGAATCTTCCTTTTTCACTTCATATGGCCCCACCAGAATCTAGCCGTAAGATCAATTATTTACACAATTGCTTTGGTAGTTTAAACACACTATAACATACGTAGGGATTGCTTGTATCACAGCTTTGATGAAGATCTCCTTACCTGCCTGGGTGAGAAAGTCATTCTCCCAATTATGCATTTTATGCCAAACTCTCTTTGATCCCTTTAAAGGTTTTGTATTTTGACTTTCCAACCATGTAGGGCAACCCTAGATTTTCTAAAAATCTCCACTCCTGATTCTCTCACTATTTGTGCCTAAATATCCCTACTAGTATTTTTGTTGAAGATGTTGGTCTTTTGCATAGTTAAACATTGTCTTGAAGCTTGTTTATACTAATCCAGCAACTGTGCTGCATTCCCCTATTTTTTTAAGTTGTCGTTACAAAATAGTATGTAGTCATATGCAAAAAAAAAAAAAAAAAGATGATTTTTTCTACTTCCTCCTTGTTATATTGATATGCCTCGAATATCTCCTTTGTTTTCTGAGAAGTTTATCAATGAACTGAGCCATTCTACACAAAAGAGGAAATGGTAGGGAGATAATGGATCTCCTTGCCTTAAGCCCCTTGTAGGAATTATTCTTTCACTAACACTGAATAATTCACTGTTGTAACGCATTGCATAACTAAATGCACCCACTTTTGACCAAATCCCAATCTCATCATAATCCCCTCCAAATACTTTCATTCTACCCTATCATACACTTTAGAGATGTCTAATTTCAAAGTCATACTTCATTCTTTACATTTTTTCCTAGTTTTCATAGAATGTACATCTTAAAATGCCATAATGAAGTTGTTAGTGTTGAACCTTCCAAGAATGAAGGCACCTTGATTTGATGAAATGATCACTGGCAACACCTTTTTCAGTCTATTGGCAATAGTTTTAGCTATTATTTTATACAATACATCATATAGACTTATAGGATGAAACTCACTAACAGACTTAGGTTTTTGTACTTTAGGTATCAAAGCAATAAAAGTAAAATTTACATAAGGGACAAATTCATCACCATTTAAGAATTTAATGACAATTGTGCTAAACCCCATCCCCTACTAAAGTCCAGTAGGATTGATAGAAACAAGCCTCAAACCCATCAGGACCTGGGAATTTTAAAGGGGCCATTTGATTAAGTGCTTCTTCAACCTCCACCCTGGTGAATTCTTTTTGTAACTCCATATTCATCTATGTTGTCACTCTTACCTCCACATGTTGTAAACAATTCTCTAAAGCCTCTACTGTGGGATCCATTGTTTGATAGACTTCTATGTAATGGTTCTAAAAAGCCTATTGAATCCTTTCTTGGTCTATTCTAAGAACTGATTCAGAGTCAATGATTTGTAGAATCTGGTTTTTCTTCCTCCTTTGAGTGGCACATGCATGGAAATACGTAGTATTTATCCAGATTGGTACCAATTCCTCTTAGCCCTTTGCTTCAACTTTATATCCTTTTGCTTTAACATATCACCTACTCTACAGATTTTCTATCATATTTAAATTTTGAGACCCCTCTATTGCTTGTAGCCTTCTAATGAGCTCATATTTTTCTTTGATTGCTTTCTCAGTAATTGGGCTTCTTTGCTTGGTCCACCTAGATAGAGCATTATTGAAATTACTTAAAATAGTTTGTACTTTATCCAGATGATGCAAAAATAAACCACCACCTTGCCATTCCTGCTCTATTATGTCTGCACATTCCTCTTCTTTAATCTAACTAGCTTCAAGTCTGAAAAATGTTCTTCTCTTATACTGCCGCCTAAAACCTCTTGTAAAGGACAATACAAGAGGTCTATAGTCTGAGCATATCACAACTAAACCTTCTACCCTAACTCCATTAAACATACTTTTACATAAATTATTTTCCATTGTCCTGTCCAATTCCTCTTTTGTAAAGCTTTCATCTGCATGCTTATTACTCCAGATGTACATATCCCCAATATATCCCAAATCAAACAATTGATTCTCTTCAAGAGCTGTTCTAAACAACTTCATCTAACTCTCAGGCCTTGCTCTTCCCCCTTCCTTCTCATAGTGGAGGAGCATTTCATTAAAATCGCCAATCACTAACCAAGCTGTGTTACTGGGTTTAAGCCTCTTCAGAAGCTCCCATGATTCTTTCGTTTTGCTCAGTTTTGGGTGGCCATAAAATCCATTAAGGAGCCACCTAGTGTTTAGATTCTCATCACTAATCCAAACATTAATATGTCTCAATGAATAATTAAGAAGTTCCAAATCTATATATGCCCTCCACAAGATTGCCAATCCCCCACTCCTTCTAACTAGATCAACTCCAAAACAACCATCATATCCGAGCTTTCTTCTTATACATTCCAATTTAGATGCCTCAAGCAGTGTCTCCATTAGAAACACCACCTTGGGTTTCCTTTCGGTCTTGAAATATCCTAGAGTTCCCAAGCTCTTAGCAATTCCAGCTTAATAGATTCATTGATCACGGCGAGGCTGACTAGCAGCCTCCACCGATAACAAATTGTTTCCACACTCTCCTAGGTTTTGAGCAACCTTAAGCTTCTTCCCATCCTTTACCTCACCGATCCTTATAGTCAGGCCCAAGTTTGAGCATTTTCTAAGAGAAGGTAAATATGTAGACTCACTTGTAGCTCCGAAGCCTCTGGCCCTCTGCTTCCAGCTTCTTCTCACTACCCCTTCTTTCTTCTGACCATGAACTGTAAAGGTTTCCTCTTCCTTCAACCAGTTAGATCCTAATAAAGGGACTAAGTTTATCTCAAATCTAGTGTCGGGTTTTTTATTTCTTTATCTACTAGTGGGCTATCTAATATGGACCTTGCTATGCCTGAATGTAGATTCCTCTCTAGAGTCTTATTTACATTTTCCCCAACTTCCTTAGGATCATCACTGATTCCGTGCATACTCCCTACACTTCTCATAATATTCTTTAAGTATAAACTTTGATCTATTACTTGCCCTATCATATCTCCTTTTTTTTTCTTTTTTTTTTTCAAATTACCCCTCATCCCCCCTATATCACCGCAATTTTCTCCTACAATTACTAGCTCCTCTAAAGCACCCTGCTTTGGTGGGGCTTCTCCCTGCATTGGTCTGTGACTGGACCTGTTGGATTGACTACTTCCCTTTGCTGTGTTTTGTGGAGTTGATTGTTGAAGGAATTTCGAATTTCTTCACTATTTCCTTGGAATCCAAACAATTTGCGACAACTACCATTCTCTGCCCTTAACCATGGTCCGAATTGGCTTTCTTTGTCCATGTTGTAGTTTATGCTCTGATCACTATTCAAACACCCTAAATCCCCATGAATGATTTTACCACATCTTAAGCAAATTTTTGATAGCTTCTCATATCTAATTGGCACCCACATATTCTATGAATTCACATTTATGGTACAACCTTGAGCTATAGCTTTCCTTAAATCTAATTCAATTTTTACCCTTAAGAAGCTTCCCCAACCCACACCATCTTCCGGTACATCAACTTAGAGAACCTTACCTATTGTGTTTCCAATTTTTTCTCCAATGCGTCGATTCATGCATGCCAATGGAAAATCATGCATCGAACCTAGAATTGTTCATAATCCTAGAATTGTTCATAATCCAAATTTTAAGTGTGGTTGCACTATGCCTTCAAATTGGTTTAGAACAAACAGATAATTGTCAAACAATCATGGTCTTCCTACCATAACTCAATCTCTATCATCTTAGTTTGTAAAGATAATAATGAATGTATTCGAGAGAATCTCCTTGAAAATAATATTCATGTCTACCTTCCACAACTTTAACATAGTGGTCTGAATGACATCTTTACTTATATGTCGTTCAATGCAAATTCATCCAATCAGACTACATTCTGTCCACTTATGTCCCTCAACCAGATCTTCAATCTTAATCCCTATTTCTGCTTGTTCTTCCTCGTTGAGCTTCAATTGTTCCCACTTAGCCCCTAAATCTTCCATGTTCCCTCTCCCTCTGATTACTCTCCCGCTCACCCACTTGATTGTGAGAAAAAAAAAGCACTACTCCCAAGGAGTAGAAATTGACTACCCCTTCTACTCAGTTGCTTTATAGAGAAGACGAGAGAGAGAAGACTTTTAGTAATATGTTATGTATTTGCAAGTTTCCTCTACTGGGTTTCTGCTTTGGGAAATGATAAACTTACCATTGAATATCAACTATATAACAAAATAAAATTATTTTAAATTTTATTTTGACTTTTACTTTTGATTTGATGTGTTTAAATTTAATAAAACTTTTTATTATATTTAAAGTTGTCTACAAGTTGTGAATGAGTTGTTAGCTTATTACTGTTCCTCTACTTTTGCATGAGAAATTGCGCAGCTTTTACATGTTGTTCAATCAATGAATAGTGGGTGAGATGAGTTGAAATCTATTGGAATGAGATGAGACATGCTCGATTGTATGTTTGGATACATAAACACACTGATCCATATGAAACACACTCATTTCACTTGTATTTCTTAGTGCCCAAGCAGACCTTTAATGATTGCAAGAAGTTCAAGGCTCCATGTTAGTTCTAGTAAGAGGGTGATGCCACCTGCCTTATACGAGTAGGTAGCCACCCTCCCTACACCCCGTTCTCGCCCACATTCGGTTGTCAGACAAGTGGATTGACATGACCATTACCTGTCCAGCCCGACCACCTACAAAAGATCATAAGAAAATTGTAGCCCATGGCACAAAATTGGAAATTCATCAAACAAGCAAATAAAATCAACAAAAAATCTTAGATTTGTGCACAAATTTGAAGAAACAAGAAATGGGTTCGAAACTCATTGATTCATGGCAACAGTCGTGGGTCTCTACATCCATGGAAACAACTTTCAGTTAGAAGCTCATAGACCTGCAACTGCTACAGTGGGTCGAGGCATGAGGAGGAAGGAGAAGAAGAGAAGAGAGTAGAGAAGGGGGCGGCTGGAGGAAAAAGTAAGAGGCAGTGGCGGACCTAATGGGGGTAGAGAGGGCTGTTGTCCACTCAAAATTTCTAACAAAACAACATGAAGTTAGATGTGATCATGAGTTTGACACTTTGAGTACTCCTATTACTTAACACTGATTGAGAGTGAAAGGAAGTTTTCTTAATTACCAAAGTTGCAGACATGCTGTATGGAGTGAATGTGCCTAGACTCTAGAAGATGTGAGATGGTTATTAAAGACCAAAAAAAAAAAAAAAGATGGAATTGAAGAGTTGTATTAATGGCAAGTGATACTCTCTTCACATGGTTTCTGGCTAGTTGTCTCTCTAAGATATGGTTGTGTTTTGTTAATAAATTTAATTAAATAAAAATTCAAAGAACCTAACCTATCAACAAATAATGAAGCGCATACAAATAAGCAAGCTGCTTAAAAGGGTGAAAGAAATCGAATTTCTAACATTTTTGTCTTCTTGTTTTCGAGGACAAGAAAAATTGGTTCTCAAAAAGTTGGGTGTTCGAGGGATCAAGTTATTGTCAGTGTTATCTTAATACAAATATAAGATCCATCCTTTAGTATTTATGTTTAATTTATAAAGCCTTGTCGTAAACCTCATAGCTCAGTAATAGAATTATCAAATAATCATTTTGGCAAAAACATCGTTTAGCCAGACAAGATTTTTATTTTCATTTATTTTAATGATTTTAATAAGAATTCTACGAGTTCTAAGATCACACTTTAAAGCCTTCCATTTTACTTGCGGGTAATCATGTAACAAACTGCCACAAGCAACTCATAATAAAATTATATTTTTTTACTTTTTGGTCATACAGTGGTGGTCGGCCACCCAAGAACATTCAAGGGTTAGGACTTGCAAAAAAACACGAAAATCTGACTCCGGTATTGACTCCACACCATCGGAGTTGGAGCTCCAATAAAATGGATTCAGAGTCAGAATCGAAGTTTTAACTTTTTTTAATAGACTCCGACTCTGATATTAGTATATATAGGTAATAAAAATATGTATTATTTATATATTAATCATATATACACATATAAAAAGTCTAAATATTATATAATTAATTTCAATACTATACTAGTATGTGTCATTTATTATAAAATAAAATAATTATACTATAATATGAATAATTATGAGTCATATGTAATAGTCTAGTATAATAATATGTAATTAGAAAAATGGGGTAATAGTCTCATATAATAACATATAAGACTATAATATAATAATATATAATTAGACACTAGCAAATTAGTAATTGTTAATAATCAATAGTAACAATTAAATTTGGTCATGTTTGGGAAGTGAGATGACTTGAGACCATCTCATCTATTCTCAAAATTTCTCATAATTTTCTTCCCAAATAACACTTAAATACAAAATATTTTTTTTAAAAATTTTAAACATTTTTATCTAATCATTACTTAATCATTACAACTTTCTCAAATTTCCAAACAAAATATATATATAAAAAAATAGACAGCTTTTTTAGATTTCAAAATAAAAATAATTTTAAAAAATTATATTCAAACAATTTTTTAACTTTATAATATTTTTATTCAACTTATTTTCTCTTTTTTCTAAATACAATAAAGCATTTAAGTTATAAGTCTACCCCCCCCCCCACACGAGTCGCAACCTCAGACTTGGCTCTTCACTCTCTCTCTCTCTCTCCTCCCTTGGTCTCTTTATGCATTTGTAGCTCCTTTCTTTTGGCTCGGCAGGGTCGTTCTCAGCCTACAGTCACTAACCACCATTGTCCCTTGCTGTTAGTTCATTCTCATCTAGGCGTCCCCGATGTCTCCCCCCTTTTGGTATTTTTCTTTCTCTCATCACTGCCCTTGCTATTTGGAGGATGCATGTGTTTGAGAAACTTAGACCTGTTTCTATTCATACACACATGATATGAATGGGTATCGGGCCAACTTCTTAGTTTGAAGAGCAAAAGTGATCAAACTAGATTGAGAGCTGCTAGAGATACAGAAGGATCTCACTGCCACTTTTCCTTCTTCTTTTCTCTTTCTTCCCCCCCTCTCCCAATGCCTCTCCCCTGCTCCCCCTTTCTCTCTCCCTCTTCCCAACCCCTCACTAACGTTGTCGCAGCAACCTCTCACCAACATCACCACCGAACCTTCATCGCCCCTCGCCAACGTTGTTGTCGCACCCCTCACCTTCCTCGCCACTCACTGACGTCGCCCTTCACTACAGCCCAATCATCTTTCTTGCCTTCGTCACCGATGCCAGAATGTAGTCGTCGTCGTCGTCGTCGCTGTTGTCGTCCCTCACCAACAGGTACGATCTCTCTCTCTCTCCTCTCGATCGGGCTGAGGGGATGGGGGAAGTAAAATTAAAAAAAAAACTTAACTGGCATGACAAACTGGTTGTGTGCCACAACAATTTGTGGGATCCCTTTATGTCTATAGTGCTTTTCAACTAGACACAAAATCCGACTCCGCACCAACTCTAATCCATTTTAACAAAGTCGAAGCCGCATTGAATCTTTGGTTAGTTAGAGTTTGGATTCGAACTCTAACTAATTCATAGTCGAAGTTGGATTCCTAGATACCAATTTTGACAAAGTCGATGCTCAACTGTTAGAAACCTTCTTCTTTCAAGAACAGAAAGAGAAACAAACAAGAACTAGAAACAAGAAACTAAGAAATCCAAGAACTGAAATCTTTTACGGAAAACTCTGCATTTTATTCTCGGCAAAATCCTTCCTCCACTGTAATTCTTCTACAAGTCTTTCAATACCATTTTCTTCTTCCTTCCACTATTTATATTCTGCTTATACAAAATGCACCGTATTACAACTAACATTTGAATTATACAAAACGTTCCATTTATTCACAACACACTCCTAAAATGCTCCTAAAACACCCCATTTTACTAATACAAATGCCCCTTCTCACTCTCTACATAAAACGACTCATTTAATTAACCTACAAGCAATGTTTTGAACTCACTATCAACCTCCCTTCCCGCGTACATAACATCAACCCTAACTATTGTCAACAGAGTGGCTAGACCACTCCGGATGGTTGGACCAACACCACGACTTAGGGAGCAGCGTTCCAAGGGTGGCCAGGCCCACTATGGCCATTAAGATGAGGCCAAGCCACCCCACTATGGCCACAAGAGTTGCCTAGGCTACCCGCACTTTCCAAGCTAGACGGACCACATGAAAATATCATTACATGGACGATCCAGCCACCTCCTAGCCACCTTTTTTGTTTTTTTTTTTTTTTTCGTTTTTTATACATCTAATTTTTTAGGTTTTAAAATATAAGTTGGGAGGCTTTCTCAGAAAAAAGAATCTAACTGGAATATTTTGATGTAATTCTCACCAAAACATAATATGTTGTTACCAAACCAAGAAAAAGAAGAAGATAATATCAATTAAAGATATTCTTATCCCCTTAAGAATAGATATACCTATTCTGCAAACTATGTACCTAATTCTAAGTTGAAAACCAAAGCAACAGATCACACAGTTTAAAAAACAATGGCGATGGCAGTAATTTTTGACAAGCATAACTGGAACGTCTGGTGGCATCCGGCCGTTTTGTATGCCAGTCATTTATTACCAACAATTTTTCTGAGCTTTGCTGTTATGCCACCGTCATGATGATTAATAACCTTACCCCATTGTTATTGATGAGAACTACTTCCAATTTTTATCATGTAAATTCCAAGTGCTTTCCAAGGACATTACAGAAATTGTCAACTTGGTTATTGGGTAATAGTATAAACTACACATTGCATCATGGTTTCTCTTACAAGCAATGCAGCCTAAACTGACGATTGAAGTCCAATGATACCTGACCAAAATTTGATTAAAAAAATGTCAGACTTCTGTATGAATGCGGGATGGAAAAAGAGTTAAATCGAAAAAAGTTCAATAGGAACTGCCGCCAGAAGGTTTCACGACTGCATTCCCTACCTTACCAAACTAAGTATGCTAGTTTTGCTGACCAGTTAGAAATTGCCAGCAAATGCATAAAGCTAAAGAACAGAAATTACCACATCCAACTCTTGCACCTGCATTCCCGGTAGACTTGCTAAGTTCATGTCCACCTGTTGCATTAGCCTGTATAATTAGCTCAATTTCCAAGAGGAATGTGATGATATACATGTAAACATTTATACAGTTACGGCTGTGTTAAGGATAAAACCAAACATGGAACTTAGAAATATTTTACTAATCCTGGATGGCCATGTGCGAGCTTATATCTCATAATTATTGCATTTACCAACGAGAAACAATGCCCACTTTGAGCATGCTTCCAAAAACCACTTTGAGCATGCTTCCAAAAACAATCTTGCAGATAAAAACTTTCTACACCAGAGGTCCAGGCCACCAAAAGGTCTAGGCATCTTCAAAATAGCATCATCCCTTTACTTCATGCAGATATAGGAAAGACCTATAAAGGTTCTTCACGCAATACCAGAAACTATCGTTAATTCCTACCTCATAATAGAGATTCAAATCCTAAGTCCCATTCTAGGCGTTTCTGGCTCACAGGAGTTACTCATATTTTTCCCATGTAAAATTGTCACCTGCACAAAATTCTGTTATGTAATTTCTAGAGAATCTTGGTGAAGAGGCAGAGTTTTTGTAATTGTTTTCTTTTTTTTAGTAAAGAGTTTTTGTAATTGGTTATTGCATTTGAAGTTCTCTTCATATTTTTCGCTTGCCCGACCTTCCAGAGGCATGATTCCTTAAGGCAGGTGTACCAGATAATCCATACTTGCATGTGATGTTAAGGATGTAAATGCTTGTAAAGTGGAATATGATGGTATACAAAAAACTGGCGCTGTTGGTCTAAGTTAAGCTTCTGTTCTAACCAGTTGAATGTAAAAGGATATTCAATGAAAAATCCTCAGCAAAAAGGGTTCACTTCTTTTCTCCAACTATGACACATGAAAGTACAAAGAATCTCCTTGGGTTCCAACAGATCAAACACGGTCAAATTTGAACAAACATGGTTTCTATTTTTGGAAAGTCCTTCATAAATAGGGTATTGAAGTTCAAACGAAGGTCTCAAGGTCGAGATTATGAAAATAGGGAACTAAAATGTCTGCTGCTAGTTTTGCACTCGGAGAGTATTGAGTAGATGAACATTTGGGAGTTATGATCGACACTTAAAATGCCCAAAGGTTGGGGGATTTTTCATATTTTCACAATTTTTAATAAAGAATAATGAAATTGGGAGATAGAAATCACCTTTCTTTATTGGCACCAGATATACTAATCCCAAGGGTACACATGCTCTCGGCAAGGAGTTTCTTACAAGTACACCTCGAGTAATTCAAGGGAAATTCCCTAGTCCAATAGCCCGTTGTTTGTGCTCAAGGGTTCAAACCTTAGACCTAGAGGGAGCATACCAGGAAGACCAAGGCCCTTACCACTTAAGCCAACCCCTAAGGGTTTTTGTGAATGGTATATTGAGAGAACTTTTCGAAACTTTGTAAATTTATGAGGAAATCATCGTAAAACTTTAATCATGGGAAGAAGTTGAAAAAATATGTGGGCTATTATTAATGAGGTGGCTGGCCCTAACATGTGGACTAAATGGATTGGGTTACGGCCCAATGGGTGGGCTACCATGTATGGATTTCAAGAGTCTTTAAATGGGCCAATGGGTGACCTAAGATGTAGACTGAAGGAATTGAGCTATTATTTTTAAACCCTAGAGCTCAATTTTTAAATGGGTTCATCCTCATGACAGTTTAAGGAGATGCTTGGGGAATGAGATGAGATGAGAATTTTGTGAATAGTAGTAAAATAATTTGTAAATAGTAGTGAGATAGTTTGAGTTAAGTATCTATTGGATTTTAGGAAAGAAGAGAGAGAAAGTTAAATAAAAAATATTATAAAGTTAAAATATTGTTAGAATATAGTTTTTTTAATATTATTTTTATTTTAGGGTTTCAAAAAGTTGAATTGTTTTTTGTTTGAAAATTTGGAAAATTGTAATAATTAGTTTGAAAAAGTTGTAATGATTAGTGAAAGTGTTTGTGTTTGAATAATGTTTGGGAAGGAAATAAGACAGGATGAGATGAGATGAGATGAGATGGAAATTGTTTCCAAACATCCCCTAAATTTTAAGGAGTCTTAAAAAAAGGATATGCAACATCCTATCCCTAACAGGAAATGGGTGCAATTCATCTGCACTATAATGTAGAAGTACTAGTTGAACTTAGAGCTCAATGTTATCACTTAGAGATCTGACTTTGCAGCACTCTATGTGGGACTTGGCAGCCTTGCAATGCCATCAAAAAACTATCAGAAATATGAAAAACCATCATAAATATTTTCGCACATTTCCAAGATTACGGCAAAATATCACGTCTTAATTATCTATATTGGGATCAATTTTACAATTAATACGTAGGGGTCACTGGCTTTGGTCACTAAATTTCAAATACACTGAATTTCATGTGTGATTCAAATCAAAAGTTCTAGGTGCTACAGGAATCCCTAAACTGTGGGCCTGATCTTCCTAGAATTGATTAAACATTGACTAATCTAGAAATATTGTCAGCATAGTTAAAGATTCAGAATTTGAATACTTTACATTTTATTTTTACTTTCAGTCACTATTAAGAAATAAACAGTCAAGATGGGTTGAAAATAATGATTTTGATTGCCTTGTTTTACATATATTAAAAGTATAAAAAGCATTATGGATGTTAAACCATCGTGAAGGGCACTCCAATTGGCTTCTTTAATAGTTCCCGTGGATTGAGATAGGGTGACCCACTAACTCCTTACTATTTGTCGTGGTCAGGGAAGCTTTGAGTAGAATGTTTTTCATTGCCAAAAAAAATGTTGTCTGCTGTGTTTGGGGGTGCATTTATGACAGGCTTTTTGGTGGGGGATACTCATAGGGGCATTCTTAACATTTTTCATTTGTTATTTGAGGATGACACAATAATATTTTATGATGCAGATCGAAATCAAACCCAGTCATTAGAGGCACTCCTTCTATACTTTGAAGCAGTTTCTGGAATGTTAGAATTTGTCCCGGTGGGTAATGTCAACAATGTGTGGAGTTTGTCTAGTGCTTGGGGATGCAATGTATGTTCTCTAACCATGAAGTACCTTGGTCTACCCCTGGGTGATCCTTTCAAAGCTAAGGCAATTTGGGATGATGTGCTTGAGAAGGTCGAGCATAGATTGGCAAGACGGAAGAGACTATTCTTATCAAATGGTGGTCACACCACATTAATTAGAAATTTACCCACTTATTTCCTTTCCTTGTTTCCTCCTCCGGTTGGGGTGGCGAATCGCATTGTGAAGCTTCAATGTGATTTCCCTTAGAGTGGACTAGGTGAAGACTTTAAAGTTCACCTAACTAATTGGGAAAAGGTGTGCACTCCAATTTTCAGTGGAGGTTTGGAGGTTCAAAATTTGAGGGCATTCAATTACAAACTCCCGGGGAAATGGTTATGGCATTATCAACATGAGAGAGAAGCATTGTGGAAGGTGGTGATTGACTCTAAATACGGTAGTGCTTGGTGGGGATGGTGCTCTATGGAGGGGCAAGGAGCTTATGGAGTGGGGCTGTGGAAAAACATTAGAAGGGGTTGGGGGCATTTTCGTGGCATACTAGATTCGTGGTGCGGGATGGCTCCAAGATTAAATTCTGGCGTTTGTTGCAGAGATAGAGCTCTGAAAGACTCCTTCCCTATGGTTTATAGGATTGCACATGGACAAGAGGCATCGGTGGGGGAATTATTGGAGATCTCAGGCGATACTCTTCAATGGAATGTCTCCTTCCTCAAAGCAGCCCTTGATTGGGAAGTGTGCACTTTTTCAGAGTTTTTCAACATATTGTATTCCACGGAGCTATGAAGCCAAGAGGCAGATCAGATGCTGTGGACTCCTTCTCAGAGAGGGAAATTTTCTGTAAGCTCTTACTATAATGGGACCACCTTTCAAGAAAGCATCTCTTTCCCTTGGAGGAGCATTTGGAGTAGTAAGGCACCATTGAAGATTGCCTTCTTTGGTTGAAGATTGCCTTCTTTGTATGGACAACTTCCTTGGGGAAAATCTTGACCATGGGCAACCTACATAAATGCCAAATTGTTGTTGTAGAATGGTGCTATATGTGCAAGAAAAGTGGTGAAATAGTTGACCATTTACTACCTCGTTTTGAGGTTGCAAGGGCCTTATGGGACGACCTGTTCAACATAATAGGGCTAGCATGGAAGATGCCAGGGAAGGTGGTTGATCAGCTTGCCAGCTGGAGAAGACTATATGGTGTTCTGCAAATTGCAGTTATTTGGAATATGGTCCCCATTTGCCCTATGTGGAGTATCTGGAGGGAAAGAAACGAGAGAAGCTTCAAATATAAAGAGCCTTCAATGGAGGAAATCAGGTCTCTGTTTTTTTCTTAAATATGTTATTTCTTTGGATAATAGCTATAGATTTCATTGGGCTTAATGTTTGGGAATTCCTTGTATCTATTTGTTCTTAGCTCTAGCTAGGTGCATACTCTTGTATACGTCCTGTGTACTAAGGCTTTGCCTAGTCTTTTATTCTCATCAATCAATTTCTTACAAATAAAAAAAAGTTATAAAGGTAGTTGCGAGTGTTAAATCTCATATCGGCTACTTACTAGATAAAAATGGGTTTTATAAGCTTACCAGGTGAAATTAGGTTTTATAGGTGATTCTAGGAACATTTCAAAACATAGACCAACTTTTTGGGGTTATTGGACAGATGTGGCCAGCGCTTTCCTTAGCTCATTACATATGTTATTAGAGCCACCTAGTAAGACAAACCATGTAATATAAAAGTACCGTACGATATGACCCTAACAAAGACATTAAGAGTATGTTGGTTCATATTGGGAAAAGGAATAACGCATAAAGTGGGTTAAGTTTCCAAAATTGACTATATGCTAAGTGAAATAGACTTTTACAAGTGACTATAGAGAAGCTTATATTGACTAGTCTTTTTGGGGCAGTGCAATTACGGTAAAGCTGTCCCTTTATGGTTATGCCATATGTGTAAGAGCTTAGAAATTAAACGCAAAAAGAACTGAGCTTTTCTAGCCCACATAAATGCCCAATAGCTTCCATTTCTTTAACGAAGTGTCAAACCTCAATATGCTTCTTCCTCTATTGAGTCAAGATGATGAAAATCCATGAGAAATTGGAGTTCAATAATACACTTCAGGTGAAAAGAAAAAACAAAAGTTAGATTTTTGTATAATTACCTATAAAAAAAAGGTTTTTGTAATCATAATCATCCTCAATACAAAGATTTAAATTGATTTGACCAACCAAACACCAATTAGTAAGGTCGAATTAGCCAATTTCTTTTGTGTGGGAGACAAAAGCTTGTAAGGTTGAGTAAACAGAATTAGAAGGGGCAAATTAAACTTTTCCCCCCAAGGCACAAGGCAAAAAAAAATTCTGACATTGTGTACTTTTTAGAGAAGAAAAATCACGAAATGACTTGGATCTATGGATTTGAAAATTTGAGAAAAAGATCACATGCAAGGAGTTCTACCCTCATCATGCAAGTCACAAATTCAACCACCTGGGTGTACACAGGTAATGTGAACTTGGTAACTAACATGATCTCAGAGCTTGGTTTAACCAAAGGGTCTTTAGTTAGAATTCTGGAAACCCCCCAGTTAGTGCCTTCTTCCGTTCTTCCCATGCAAGGCCCACATACTAATAGTCAGAGGGATTGCACACAGAAGGGGGCCATAATGTGAGCTTGATATTTAATGTTGGCCTACTTCCTTGTAGCTTGAACTTCTATGAATGACAGTGTCTAACAGATACTTCGACCATTTAGGTATATATCTCTATGTCTCCCATAAACGTCTAAATGACTTTAATAAATTTTTTTTTTTTTTATAAGTTGACTTTAATAATCTTACCTCTACCAAGATCATCAGGATCAGCGTGCACAACAACCGCCCTCCCAAGTATGGAATGAGGACCACTGAGCAGAATCTACAGATGGTTATGGAAAGAGAGGGAAAATTAAAGATACGAGACAAAAATTCAGGTGAATTAAAACCCGCAATGACACCGTGGAAACATAAAACGTAAAACAACTTGAGGGCAGTTTCCAAGAACAAAAATCCATCCATTGGGACTAACAAGAAACCATAAGTACCAATCAGAAGAAACTAATTGGAACGGGAAAAATACAATGAAATAAAAAGGAAAACGTAACAACTATAGAACTGACATCTGGAACCTGATATTGCAACCTAAATTGATTACCTGATCATCCTTGATGGAAATTTCAGCTACTCCTGAAGAGTGGAAATTATGGTATAGATGAGATCATTACCTCTATAATATCAAATTACGCACTGCAAAAGACATAACTGCACATACCATCTGGGCCTGCAACAATGTTACCCAAATCACCAGCGTGACGCTCTTTATCTATAGGAGATCCATGATACTTCTTCAGTGGGTTGAAATGAGGACCTAAAATACAGATAAATTTTAAACATAGCATCCATCCCACAAATTAAACAATACCCATAATCGTAAAGAACATAATATTGCACGAAAGATGAAGATTTAAGACAAAATGTAAAGACAGAAACACAGAGAGTGCCAGAGAAGATTGCCAGTGGAGTTGCAGCCATTGGTTGTATCGCCAAGAGCGTGAATATGGAAGCCGTGAAGGCCAGGTGAGAGTCCGGTAATCCTCCCTTTCACATGCGTTGAGCCTGTAACATACAAGAAAAATCAGTACTAGAACACAAATTCAACTGTCCCATGAAGCGGACATAGAGAGAGACCGCAGGGGTTCTGGACGAAATGGAGAGAGCCTCTAATGTTGTTGTCCCCGGAGATGAGAGCCACAGCTTTCACAGTACTCATTCTTGCGCTATGTCGTGTGTGACTGTGCGGGGAGGTTGGGCTTGTAAATACTTCGAGTGCATTCTCCCTGCGTCTTCCAAATTTTGGATAAATTTTAAAAAATGAATTCTATCTTACCATCCCCATTTTCAAAACCGTCTCATGGTGGTTATAAAAATATTTTTAAAATTTCTCATTTTTTTTAAATCAAACCAAACACCTTTATATTTTAAAAAAGTTCTCAATCAACTCCTCAATTCATTAAATCATTATCATCTTATCTAAGCACAATAATCAATATAATTTTTTAACAACTCCAAAATAAAAGCACTATTAAAAAAATTATATTCAATTCAGATTTAACAAACCGAAAAGCCTCAGGCTCTTTAACCATAATACATTCCCCCCATGTGACAGCCCTAAAATCTCGCTTAGGACTTAATAGAGTTTCAAGCATCGAGATATACAATACAAAATTATATACCCTCATTCAGGAACGTCAAAGATGCAATGTAATTAGCATATATCTAACAGTATGCAATCTTTGCAACAAATAATTTGTCCTGAGTAATATTATGTACCGAAAGTAATATATATCACAAAACATAAACATACTTTATAAAATGCTCTTGGTAATTGATATCCAAAAGTTTACATTACTTATCCAATAGGTCTGTAACCACACAAATGTTGGAGGTAACTCTCCAGAAATACATTTTGAAAATAAAACTATTCTACTAAATTGTTGAGCTGCTCAAGTAACTCGCCTATGCTCTCAAAAATCGAGTCCAAAAGGCGGATAACTATTGTTAGCAGTTTTTCGTTGTCTCTCTATGGACTAGTCAGCCTTGTCCAATCCTCTGAGTGCGGGTTCTCAAAATCCTGACACATCGTCTACCATTCCGGAGGGAATAGTATTACTCCAGATAGCACCATGTAGCACCAGGTTCAGTCGATTGTTAAATTACTGTGTGAATTGTCCAAAATTAATCTTGAGGAACTTTAGTGGACACTTGGCAAGATCTTAATCACACTTGGTGAATAATGTAAAACACTTAGCACTAAGAGGAATTATGAGATGGAAATGTGAAAAAATGGAAAGAAAATCAACCATTGTAATCATGCCACCTAAGTCAAACTGTGACACCCCCAACCTCCGCTTGGGATGGAACAAAGACTTTGAGCATCAGGACATACAACGCATAGTTATATACCCTCATTCATGATAGTTAATATGCAATGCCTTTAGTATGCAACTAGAAGTATGCCATAATCGCAGCGAAATTAAGGGTGACAAAAATATTTGATGCTAGAATGAACTAAACATCCTAATGATTAATAAACCATAAAATAGATACTTCCTCACTTAAGAGGATAAGTTCCACATAAAGTGGGAGATAGAATCTCACTAATACAGATACTACATAATCAAATCAACTCTCTCATCCACTCTATAGTGTATAGAGTCATCTCTATAAATACTATAATCAAGTACAACCTCTTTTCAGAATCAGGCTCATCCTCAATCATTTGAAGCCAACGGTTCATCCTGCTTGTCGTATGTTGATCCTAACACAACTTTTACCATTCCGGGGGGAATGGTAGTGGGTCCACAAATGTGAGATTTACTTGAAATCTCAATAAGTTAAACAACAAACTTGCACAAGATAAGATATGCATGATTAATGATAAATATGAGATAGAAAAATTTGTATTTGTCTCCCATCTCGATTTCTCAACATTTTTCAAAAAAATTTATGCACATTTTCTTATAGAACATTTCATACTTCATCATTTTCAAAACATAACATAATTCTTATTTGTTAGAAACATCATCAACATGTGGTAGAAACACGATTCCCCATATGCACCGTGAGCACCTACTAGTGATGGTAGCACAACTTAAGTTGATACTACATCATCAGAGCCGTGTAGATAATATTCAATGCATTGATCATACTTATATACTCAGGCCCTTTGAAGTAACTATAGCAAGAGTATTCATTCATTGCGGTACCACCAACATTAGACATCATATTCATACGACAAAGCCCTAGAATCCTTTAAAGAGGACCTAGTCGATATTCGTTCACTATTTTTCATTAACCTAGGGGTTACAACTACATTTTTACTCACTTTAGAGTGGACATAGGAGTTCCACTAGGATAATTCCCTATCCTAACCTTTGGGGTCGTGACAAAACATTTTCATGCCATGCTTTTGACCAAAAATGTAGTACATGACATGAGCTAATTTGATAACATGTAGTTTACTTGATGTAAAAATGAAATTTTCATAAGGCATGCTTAGATGGTGCAAAATTCACATTTCATATAAGCAAATGTCCAAATGCTCAATATAGAATATAATATTTCATGCTAAATGACATTTATAAAATGAATGTGGCGTTTAAGCAATAATCATAAATAGATTATCAAAGGAAATTGGTGTGGCTGTAATAAGAGTTATTCTAAGTTAGGAATTGCATATCTAATGAAGATGTTCATAATCAAAGAGGTTCAAACAATAATTACAAAATTGCCCCTACAATTTCCCAAAATTGCACTAAGGTCCTAAACTTTTAATATTAGCAATTTGGCCCCAAATCTCGTAAACTTCATATTTTTTATGTTCTAAATCCATATATGACCTTAGAATTGCAAGATTCAAACAATTACCATGCCAAAACCATCCAACTCGTAGCATGCATTTTGGTGACCATTTTTTATGATTTCAAGCCTATAGCTTCTATAAATGCATGTGTGATCAAATTTCATCCATAAATCTGATCTTGGAACATATTTACAACTTAAATTTATGCCACACGAGTTCATCCCAACACATAGGCACTGAATAACACCAAATTATCCAAAAACCTTCAAACCGTGTGCATGCATGATATTTCTAGCTTCTCTTTGTCAATGCAAGTTTTAAAGCCTAAATGAATCATGCATTGCAATACCTAATATGATGATAACTGGTTTCTAAAGATTTATAAGGCCATACTTGAGGAAATAGATCATAATATATCAAGGTTACTAACATACAAGTGGAAACTAAATGCTTAGATGATCAACACAAGATATTGGCTAGTAAAGCTATCATGACATGTTGTTTTCCTCAAAATTAAACCTTCAATCAAATATTCAAGATATTAACTATACTTAAAATAATATATCAAGACATGTCATGGCTAAATTTTCATACCAAAACAATTTATACATGCAAAAATCTTTTATAACTCAATCAAATCATCATTCTCATGCCATAATTCAAAACCTAACATGTCAATCTAACACCCAACAATAGATAAGGTAGGATTACTTACGAAAATCGTGACCCTTGAGCTCTCAAAAATCAACTCAATTCATGAACTTCACTCAAACTACTCGGTTTCAACATTTTCTCACACTTTGAATGATTTTTCCTCAACACTAGAAGAAGGCTAGAGGAAGTTGTGTGAAGAAGTGATGGGTGAAAGGGCATTCGGTTTGGCTGAAGGGTGTGAGAGGTGATTGGTGGAGGTGGGCGGTGGAGTGTTGAGTGCACAATTCAGTTGTGTCATCACTTTGGTCAGCTGAATAGTGATCTAAGGCCCATAGGTGTAGGGATGAGCAGTTCTAGAATTTGAAACAAAAACACAAAGAAAATGAAAGTGATGGCCGACTGTTTTGACCTCCAAAGCTGTCCAAATTTTTTTTAATCATCTTTTGTCCCATTTGTGACACCCCATACGATAAGGATAAGGGTATGTGGTGTATGAGATCTCATATTGCTTAGGAAGGAGAAGCTCTTGCTCTTTATAAGATTCCAATGGAGCTCCAATTATATCATTGATTAGTCCTTTTAGAGTATAGGTCATGTGGTTTAGGTCTTCTATTAAGGCGTTACAAATGATATCAGAGTCAACTAGAAATGTGGGACTTGAGTCATGCCACCTACGATGGTTTGGCCCGACGAGGACATCAAAAATTTAAGGAGGGGAGATTGTGACACCCCATATGATAAGGATAAGAGTATGTGGTGTATAGGACCTCACATTGGTTGGGAAGGAGAAGTTTTTGTTCTTTATAAAGTTCCAATGGGGCTCCAATTATATCATTGATTAGTCTGTTTGGAGTATAGGCCATACGATTTGTGCTTTCCATTGGAGCATTACATTGTCTTTGTGACTTGCTTTGAGGGCATGATAACCTCTATTTGGTAGCTTATCCAGGTGACGAAAAAAAGGTATGAGTGGTTGCATGTGATCATGTTTGAGCAGAAAATGAAAGAGATGAATTGGTGATAGATTTCAGTCGAGTGGTTCAAATATGCCTCTCCAATTGCCAATAGGTTTTGCTACCTTATGGGGATATTTGGAAGAACATGCACTTGAGTGCTTTAAAGCACTTCCTTAGGACTAAAGGGTAGAGGTAGTGGCATGTGGAGGTGGGACAATTAAGTGCAGAAAATCCTTGAAGATGGAGGTGCATTCGGTTTAGTCAAGACCTCAAGTTCTTAGGTGAATAGTTGGGTTTTTAGTTTTGTTTCTTGGAACTGTTTTTGGCTTCTTTTTAGGTATGATTTTAGAGGATATAATGATGGTTGAAAGATGTAGAATGCCTCTTGAGAAACATGTGAAGAGGCATTGGTTTTGGGTGACTTGTTGAAGGGCCACTAGGTTTTACACCTAGGAGCCGATTAGTGATTTTAGTTGGCATTGACATGCCTTTGACTCAAGTGACATGGGTTGGATTAGTTCTAAAGGGTTTCCTAAGAGTGATGCAGAACAAGTGTAAAGGACAAGAATTTTTTATATGAAAGTATAAAGAAAAGAGTTTCAAGAAAACTATGCAAGTCATGATGCTTGAGTTACTATTCTTGGGTGAGATGAAAAGTGATCTTAACTCAAGTTAAAAACTTTACCAAGGTTGAAGGGGAACCCTAGGAGCGTGCGATTGGGGCTTGGGTAAGATGGAAACTAATGGTATGGTGTATGTGGGTCCCATTTGGAAGAGTAAAATGAAATAGAAGGCTTGGGCTTCAAGTATTGGCTTTTATTGAGCCCTATGAATAAGCCTTTTTTATGGGCCTAGATGTAGACTTATCCATGGGTTTTATGTCCCGATTTATTAGGAATCATTGGCCTCAATATTCCACTAGGTTGGGTCCCAACTTTGGGTCTTTCTTCAATTGGGTCAATAGCCTTGAATTTTACTAAGTTTAGGCCAATAACCTTATGCTCACTAGGTTGGGCCTAATATCTTATGTCTAATAAGTTAGGCCCATAGTCTTGTGTCCAACAAGTTGGGCAGGCCTCGTTTGGTTACACAGTTCAGATGAGATGAGATGAGATATTTTGTTGAAGTTAATAAAATATTGTTATAATATTATTTTTTAATATTATTTTTGTTTTAAATTTGAAAAAATTGAATTGTTTATTATATTTTGTGTGAAAATTTGATAAAACTCTAATGATTATATGAAATGAGATGGTTTGGAATTGTGTAACCAAACCAGTCCAGTCTTGGTGTCTTTCCATTGCCCTCTTACCAAATAAGCTATGGCTTTTATTAAACCAATCTCTTGGGCCTTCACAAATCCATCTAGCATTTAACTTAAATTACTTAGCCCATTGATAAGTGTGATTTTTATATGATTTTTATTACTCTTTTATTTATAAAAAGTGTTAGTTTTCCTTTAATACTATTGATTTTATTTTATTTTTACATATTTTTCTTTATTTTCTTGGATTTGAAGGAATGCAAAGATTTTGATACAAAAGAAGAGACTATGGATCCAAACCGATGAGAGGCAATGAGATCTAGAGAGAGCCGAGAAGATTTAGGTAAGGAGACTCAATGAGGACCAGAATTGGCAACAAGAGTTAGGCGATGAGCTAGATATTTTAACTCCTAGGCGAGAAAACTTGGTGATAAGGCTCTAGGCGGTTAGATTAGACGACTAGTCTAACCGATCAATTTAAAAGACCAATCTAAAAGAAATCATGGGCAAAAACTAACAAAGGTTTTGAAAGTAATTTTGATCAAGAAAAAAGAGAAAGAAATCACAGAAGGAATCCACAAGAAGTCCAAGTTCGGAATACACTAGGAGATAGCCTGGACATGATTGAGTGTTTTGATCATAACTTTCTACTCACATATCTGATTGATGCGATTCTAGACCAATTGGCAATCTGTCTTAAAGTGCTACAATTGTGTCTCTAATAAGGATTTCTAAATTCTGAATCCTAAAGCACATACAAGGCCGCCAATATAAGTCCTAAAACTGAGGCTATTTTTTAGGAGGAAATCATAAAAACATTAGGGTTTCTTTTCTACCCTATATAAGCATATCATTAGCACGAAATTAGGATGTGAGAGTCTGAGTTTTAGAGTCCAATAGTTCAGAGATTATTCTTTTAAGTTTCTTTCGAAGAGGCAGATCTGGAGGGCAGAGGCGAGAGCCGCATGTTTCATCAACCGACTCCAATGAAGAACACTAGTTTTATTCTTCTTTTTTTCAATTTCATTATGAGCTAATTTTATTTTCTAGAGCTTTGATGTAGTCTAGCATTGAAAACATAATTTTTATTCTAAATTATTTTATTTTCAATATTTTCATGATTGAGTATTTATTTCTTATTCTTAATGCTTGCAATTTTCTAGTTAATTATTATTCGATCTATTCAATCGCAATGAGACCGACATGTGATTTGTGATTAGAACTCTAGGATTAAGCACCATTAGTTGAGCGAAAGTAGAGATACTTTATCACGATTAGTGTGATTTTTAAGAAAAATTCAAAAAATTTAATGAATCTCCAATTAATTAAATTCACATAGAGATATGAAGTTATTAATTGGAGATATTTTTAGTATTATTCAAGAGAAAATATTGAATAGTTAAGAAATTTTTATCATCAACTGGGGATAATTAAAATTCTATAACAAGGAAGAATAAATTGTGTGGGATTCGCTAGGTAAAATCAAACGCTCTAGATCTATTCTTATTATCTTTAAAATCTTAATTTTAATACTCTTTTTTTTCAGTTTAATTTAGATAATCTATTCTTTAAATTTTGATTTTTCAAATAGTAATTAATTTAGTAAATTTTAGTATTCAATAGAATAATTAATCTCTGTTGGTTCGACATCCGTTTTCTTTAAAATACTTTATTACTTGTTACGATTCTGTCCACTTGTAGATATTTTCTGCATAACACCCATTAATGTGTCAAACCTCCAATATGCCATATGTCATTCTCCTATTGGCCCATTGGACTCTTATCCTCAAGATTAATAAAGTACTAAAATCTAAATATACCAAGTAAGTTGTCAATATAAACTTCTTTGCCAACTCAAATTCCCAAAATTTGTTCTTCTTTCTCAAATAATCGAACTTTTAACTAGCTAAGGTCATGGTTACTATGGCCAATACCTAAGGAGTTTTTAAGTGGAGTGTTACACGAACACTATTCATCAAGCCAAGAAAATTTAGATTTGGGCTTATTAGAAATTGAGACCCTAACCAAACTCTCTTTATACCCTAAAGTGAGGCCCAGTCGGTTAAGGTCCATTAAGGCCTACCAAAAATCACCACCTAAGCATGGCTTCTTGAGGAAGTTTCCCCCACTTCCCTAGGTGTACTATGGCTACTACTATCAGCCCAAATAGTAGTTGATAAGAGGCCGAACTGCCACCCCAAAATCCCCTATCACATGGTAGCTTCCAACCAATTCTATGGGTTGTCTTGCCCACGGTTTTGCCCCTAGTTTTGGTTGACAAAACCTCAATCAAAGATTCATCCTCACATTCTCCATCAACCCTCTAATTATAAGTCATCCATGCCAGCCCCTTCACATTTTAGTCACTTTTATTTCACTTACTTGAAGAGAACTCAAGTTGGAGTTTTTGACAGTGTTTTTGGTAAATCTTGTTTGGATTTGTTCAAACTCATTATTAAGTCAATTCTCACAAATTTTCCTTCAAATGAGTTGTTCCACTTCAAGTCTAGTTTTCATTGATGTATTTTATATGATTTTTCGTGGAGTATTGATTGGTGAAAAGCGAGTTTCAAAACATAGAGGTCATATTGGACGATAGTTTGGATGATGTTATGAAATCTTGATGTCTTGATTAACTTTTTGTCAAAGTTAGGTTCAAAATTTGATATGATGAAATGCTAACACATTTTTATGCATGTCATCAGTTAATCCAAAGCATGTTAGAGTTTTTATTTAAGAGTTATACATATTTTCTTTGGTGATGAAATTGGAACACACAAAATAGTTTTTGTTTTGAAGTTATGATGATAGCTGGTTCTTAAATTTTAGTCGAATGGCTATGAAATTCTTATATTATGTTCTTTAATACATTCATTTAGATGTTAAGAGTCTTGTTTTAAAGAGATTTGGGTTAGATAATTGTTGGAAGCATGTTTTACATGAAAAATTTCAACTATGGTTCAATATTGAGGCTCTAGGGTTTACTTGATGTTTTTATGAGAAATTTTGCCATGTGATTGTAGGCTTATTGCTAGGACCGTGTTTAGGACTTGACTATGAAGTATATAATTTTATTTATTGAAGGTTTACTTACATGAAAGTTAATGATTTAGTATGTTTGGTCTAAGACGAGAACATGTGTTACCTAGTTTAGACTTAGTAAACATGCAGATTTGTTTGATGTTGCTATCTTTTCCAAGATTGATCTCAGGTCTAGGTATCATCAACTAAGGATTAAGGAACTTAATGTGTCTAAAAGGGCTTTTCGGACTAGGTACAGTCACCACGAGTTTACTGTAATGCCTTTTAGGTTGGCAAACACCCTAGCAACCTTTATGGATCTTAAATAGGGTTCCGACCATTCTTGGACTTATTTGTAGTAGTATTTGTAGATGATATCCTTATATATTTTCAAAATACTAAGGAGCATGGAGATCATCTGAGGATGGTGTGAAGGACCTGTCAAGATCATCAATTGTATGCCAAACTCAGCATGTGTGAATTCTGGTTGGAGGAAGTAAGCTTCTAGGCCATGTAGTTTTCAGGGAAGGAATTATGGTGGACGCCAGTAAGGTAGAGGTGGTGATGGATTGGAAATGAATCACCTTGGTACATGAGATTAGGAGTTTCTTGGGGTTAGTCGGTTACTATCGTAGATTCATGGAGGGAATTTCTAAGTTGTCAAGTCCCCTCACGACGTTAACTAGAAAGGATGTAAAGTTCGTCTGAAGTGATCGGTGTGAGCAAAGCTTCGAGGAACTAAAGAGACAATTGATCGCAGCTCCCCGTTTTAGCACTGCCATAACCGAACAAGCATTCATAATTTAGTGACGCATCAAGTATGGCCTACGTTGTGTTTTGATGCAAGAAGGCAAGGTGATCGCCTATGCATCCAAGCAATTGAAAGAACATGAGAAGAACTACCTCACCTATGACATGGAATTAGCGGCAGTAGTGTTTACACTGAAAATATGGAGACACTACCTGTATGGGGAAGATTGTGAGGTGTACACGAACCATGAGAGCTTAAAGCACTTGTTTACCCAAAGGACCTCAACATGAGACAATGGAGGTGGTTGGATACCATTAGAGATTATCAATACAAAATCAAGTACAACCCAGGTAAGGCAAACTTAGTCGCCCATGCCCGAAGCCGTAAGTTGAAGATCAAGGACAAGCAAGAGACCTTAGTGATGGATTTGATGTTAGAGGACATGAGGCTCTTACTAGTGAAAGACAAGTCACCAAAGGAGAAGGATTGAAAGTTGTTGATCCTTTTTTTCTTTCAACAATACTATGTACCAGATAAGATATATCCCAAACATGCAAACATATTTCATAATCTTAAGATAACAAACTTTCAAAAGTTATAGTGTATGTCCAAAAGATTTGTAACATTATGAGTATTAGAGACAACGCTCTTTAGGTATACCCAAAAACTAATATAACTACTAGGCTAATCCATCGAATAACTTGCGCAACTTGGCCAAGAAAGCCAAAATGCTATCAATAAAACTTAGCATTGAAACGATGAGCTCTGCATCATTGCACTACTACCTAGTCGATCTCCTTCAGTCGATCCTCTATCGCATCTCCTAATCCTGATACATGATCTACCATTCTCGAATGAATAATAGTTGGGATTACCAAGTGACATTTGATTACAAATCTTAGCAAGTTAACAATTAAATTAACTAGTAGTATACATATACATGCATGACAGTAAAACCATGAATGCTGACGTGAACGTGACGTGACGTGACGTGACTTGGTAATTAACAAGACATGAACTACACCTGACGTAAACTAAACTAACAAGAACTGAATTGACTTGCAATAAACATGACATAAACTCAAACTGTACTGAACTTGAAATAAACATGACATGAACTAAAACTTAGCTGAACTTTAAATAAACATGAACTTGGAATCTTGTTCACATAATAACTGAGTAATTAAACATGAATTGTGGATGTACACAAGTCACCTTGAGTCGTATGCTATACCACATCACATCACAGGTATCTGCACCAACTATGAGTACGTTAACATACACAGCACACCTCGGGTATCTCCACCCACCCGGAGTACGTAATGTATGCATCCTATGATAGGTATCTACACCTACACGAGTGTGTATAACATGAAATTGAACTGTAGTTTGGCACCATCACCATTAGTGCCTGACTTCGCTCCAGTGACCAGTTACTTAGGCCCCAGTCAAAGCCTGTTGACTGTACTTTGTCAACCTAGGGAATTTCACATTAGTTCAAACACTCCAGTGAGAAAAATGGAATTCCACTAGGATATTGCTCCACCCTAACACTTGGGGATCATGATAAATATAAAAGACTCAACTGATTGGAAAAGACTGTTTTTCATGACGAACTCCATGAAATGAAAGGACATGACATGACATTGCGTGAAATGAAATGACATGACATGTAAACATGACTAACAACATGACATACATGGCGTGCAACAATTAAACATGGCATAACGTAATGTAAAATGTTGGTAGTGAGTAAATCTCATGACCAAGTAGTGTCCACAAGGGTGGGGAAGTTATTTGTTAACTCTCCACCACTATCACAATTTAGGAAAGTTATTTAACTTCCAAGAGTGAAGACTCTTTAAATAAGAGTATGTACATTAAATGTGATGTGTGAAAAAGTCCTGAAAAAGAAAAAAAAAATCTCCTCTCTCTCTCTCTCTCTTCATTTTCCTAGAGAAACTATCTAGATCTCTTGATCTTGAAGCGTGAAATTTTTTAGGAAACTCTAGTAGCCTCCAAACGACTTAGAAGTGTAAAAAATAAAGTGACGTGGCTGTAAGACAAGCAAAGATTCGACCTTGTGGGAATTTTGCTCCTTGAGGTAATTAGATTTAACCTTATTTAACATTGTTATCAGAGCCTATGCTGCTTGTTTTCGTCCAATTGAATAAGATTACATGTTGTTTGATGCTTTGGAATGAGTTCAAAAGTATATAATGGATGATATGCCATGGTCATTTATGTTTCAGATTTTTCATTAGCGGCTACGATATGACATGTTTAAGATTGAATTATTTACATCCAAATTATCCTTATAATGTTAGAGACATCTCTCTTAAATTTGGTGAAGTTTCATTGCATATAGAAGAAGAAATATGAAACCCTAATTTAAGAAGTTCATGTTGCGGCCATGATTTTAAGTCATTTTTTAACCAACCAAATCTTATTTTTGGGTAATAATGTTTATATGGTTGGAAACCTAGATTCATTAGCTTTAATTTTATATATCATATGCTTAATTTTGACTTCGTATGAGTAAGTTATGATCGATTGAAAGTAGGTGCTCGAAATTTGAAAAAACTAGAATTTTGAGTTGAGGAAGAAGATGATGAACAATGTTTTTGACCTAGTCTCACTCTCGGTAAAAGAGAGTGTAGTCCACCCTTCCATTTGGCTCCATTATTATCACTTTATCGACACACATACACATTAAGATGACTGAACTTTGAGTTTAGAAGTCTAAAAACACCGTGAGCAGAGGAGGTGATGTACATTCTCAGTCGTGGCAAGTGAAACAGAGGCAAGACAACCTCTAGAGCAAAAATGAGGCCCACACACGTGCTTTCGTCACCATTTTTTTGACACATGGGGCACATGTAATAATGTATTGGTGTCTAGAGTTGATTCATATTTTTTTGTTGAAACAAATAGCCAAATTTTTTTTTTAACAAAAAAAAAAAACAAAACAAAACTTTGTCATACTTCCTCAAGTCCAATTTTTGGGTATTATGTGATATTTATTTAGATTAGTTGTGGATGCATCTATTGAATCATTATTAAATGCAAGTCCATATTGAATATCCCTAGATTTGATGAACTATTGAACCCTTCTCATTAGTTGAGAATATGGATTCTCTATCCATTGAACCATCATGCATACCAGTATGATTAATTTGAATTTTTTTATAAAAATTGATAGAGTTGATATTGGTAATTTGTTGGGCTCATGTATAATATATGTATTTGTTTTTATGTGAATGAATAAGGTGTAACTTATAAGTATATCGATAACATGGCATCCCTATTTATTTCTTGTTTCCCTAGAAGATTTGTTGTAAGATTTGCTTTGGAAATGTAACATTATGAATGTAATTTTATTATTGAGACAATGTAAAGGGATGTGTTTCACGTCTATTGATATACTTTAAGGTCACCTTAACATGATGCACCAAATTACCAATGAGGCTTCAGGTGGAGCCTATGTGCTATGTGTTTAGTGCAATAATTGTTGATTTTTCATATTTGATGAATGGATTATATGTGCATGAGTTTTGAGGATCTTAAAAAAAAAAAAACCTCCATAAATTTTATTCAAAATTAATTAGATATGGTATTTGGACTTATATAGTGGGAGATGATTACTAACTTTTTGCGAAATTTTCGATCTCACTATATAGGAAGGAATTCTATGGTCTAGTTAGATTTTGGAAGCAGCTGAAAATTGTCTATGGGGGGACATTCGCTACTAGGCTTCGTGCTCTCACTTTGAGATTTGAGTAGTATGTTATGGACCCTAAACATACCATAACTGAGCATTTAAGGTTGATGTCTGCCTTGATTCGTGATTTAAAGCTACTAGCAATAATCTCACTGATGAATAACAAATTATTGCTGTGATACGGTCTTTGCCCAAGTCAACATGGGGGCAAATGAAGATTGTTTTGATACACAGTGATAATATTAAGACTTTTACCGATATATCTCGTCATTTGGAGTTAGAGGCGGAGCGCATAGATGTGCACCTTAATACTCTTCTTGTTGCCCAAGCTAGGAAGCGCAAGGCATTTAGGCCTAAGTGCAAGCAACATGGGAGATCTATTGGAGCGATAAATAGTTTTAGACCAAGTAATGGAAACTAGTAAAGCGTCGCATAGGCAAGCGTGCTAGCAAGGACAAGTCCAAACTGAAGTGCTAGAACTGTGGAAAAGTGAGACACTTTGCTTGTGAGTGCAATGAGGCAAAGAATGTATCCATTAAACACAACTCTTTCATTACTTATGTTTGTTCACATATTTTTGTTGCTCACTCAATCCCTAAATGAATTGTAGACACAGAAGCAACCAAATATGTAGCTCGAGATCGAGTTGGGTTCATAGATTATAGAAGAATACCAGTTGGCAGAGATAGTATGGTATATTAGGTAACGAAACTCGAGAGGAAGTGCTTGGAGTTGGCAACTACCAACTCAAAATGTGTCTAGGGCGCTTGTTACTTCTTCATGATGTGCTATATACACCTAGTGTTCAATGTAATCTATTTTCAGTTATTTCTATGTTGGGCCTTAGTTTTACTTTTTACTTTAATGGCCCTCAGGTGGACTTTTATTTGGATAGGGCTTTGTATGGACATGGTTTTCTTTTGATTGGTTTCTTTCTTTATGTTAGATTTAGATAATTCCTCATTTTCTTTTATGACATCAAATGATGACGATGTTTTTAATTCATTGAAATGACATTCTAGACTAAGTCACATAAGAAAAGATAGAATAGCTAAACTAGCTAGAAAATGTCTATTGGGATCTCTTGCTAGTGTCAGCCTACCTGTGTGTGAGCCTTATTTAGCCAGTAAGGCTTGTAGGAAGCCTTTTGGAAAGGCTCCTAGGGCATCTTATCATTTAGAGTTAGTCCATTCTAATATTTATGGACTTATGAATGTGAAGACATGCCATGACGCCTCTTATTTTCTCACCTTCATAGACGACTACTCACGTTTCAGTCATGTCTATCTAATCTCCCATCGCTTTGAAGCATTATACTGTTTCAAGCACTTTGTGGCTATGGTTGAGAATCAGAAAGAAAAGAATTTAAAAATTCTATGAACTGATCGTAGTCAAGAGTACTTGTCTAAAGAGTTTCAGGGACTATGTGAGCAAAAAGAGATACGCAGGCAATTGACAATTCCTGGCACACCACAACAAAATGGTGTTGCTAAAAGGAGAAATTGTACCTAATTGGAAATGATTCGATCAATAATGGCGCAAGCTAACCTTCCAATATCTTTTCGGGGGATGCTCTTTAAGTTGCTGCCTACATTTTGAACCGTGTGCCTTCTAAGTCAGTTCTTTCAACCCCATATGAATTATGGAATAACGCAAAACCAAAATTGAAACATCTGCGTCCTTGGGATTGTGTAGGTTATGTTCACACCACTTCCCATAAGTATGGGAAACTTGGCACTAGAGCAAAAAGCATATCTTTATAAGATATTCAAAGAGCTCAAAGGGTTATGCAATGTTTGGTGAACATCCTAGCGGATGGATGACATAAATAGAGTCACGTGATGTCACATTTATTGAGAGTGATTTTTCCACTATTGGTGAAGCAAAGAATAATTTTGAATGTTTTGAGATTGAAAGGGAATCTTTCTTGTGTGCTCCATGTGGTTTTGACAAACCTTCTTCTTATGAGGAAGCATTAAATTCACCTATTTCAAATAAACAGTTGGCTACTATGAGAGATGAGATGAGTTATATGGCAAAGAACCAAGTGTGGGAGTTAGTTGATCTTCCACTTAGGCACAAATCTACTGGAAATAAATGGATTTTAAAAATTAAGCGCTAGGTAGATGGATCAATTGACAAATATAAGGCTCTACTCGTGGCGAAGGGCTATACCCAAAGAAAGGGTATATATTATGAAGAAACATTCTCCCATGTGGTGAGATTTTCTTCTATTCTCCTTATTCGAGCTGTAGTTGTACATCTAGATTTGAAACTTTTTGAAATGGATGTAAAAGCTGCATTTCTCAATGGAGAATTAGATGAGGAGATCTATATAGATCAACCTGTTGGCTTTGAGGTTGAGGGACAAGAGCGCAAAGTATACCAACTAAAACATTCCATATATGGCCTTAAACAATCGTCTAGACAATAGTACTTCAGATTTTATGAAGTCATTACTTTAATTGACTTTGAGATGCTAGAAGAAGACCATTATTTGTGTGTCAAACGTGTAGGAAAGAGTCTTCTAATTTTATCTTTGTACATGGATGACATCTTATTAGCTGGAAATAATATAGAGATAATTGTCGCCATAAAAAAGTGGTTGTCCTCTTCTTTTGAGATAAAGGACATGGGTGAAGCAAATTAAGTGCTTAGAGTTAAAATTTCAAGAGATCGATCCAGGAAGCTTTTTGGTTTGTCTCAAGAGACTTACATTAATAAAATTCTAGAACGATTTCATATGCACAACTCTAAATCCATAGACACTCCAATTGAGAAAGGTTATACTTTAAGCCTAGAACATGACCCTAAGAATGAGGAGGAAAAGAAAGAAATGACCAGAGTTCCTTATGCAAGTGCAATTAAAAGTCTAATGTATGTTATGTTGTGTACACGACCTGACATTTGCTTTGCAGTTGGATTGGTTAGTCGTTATCAGAGTAACCCAAGACATATTCATTGGCAAGTAGTTAAGAGAATTTTTCAATACCTTCATGGGACAACAGACCTCAATCTTTGCTATCAGGGTGGAGACATGAGACTGAAGGGTTATATCGATGCTGATTGGGCTAGTGACAGAGATGAGAGAAAATCTATGACAGGTTACGCTTTTATACTTAGTGAGGGAGCTATTTCTTGGTGTGCAAGAAACAATCATGTATTGCTTTGTCCACGATGGAGTTAGTGTATGTTTCTTGTTCCACAACTGTACAAAAGGTTGTTTGGTTGAGGAGATTTTTTTAGCACCTGGAGGTTACGGCTCTTACAGATGAAGTTGTTAAGATATACAGTGATAATATGGCAACTTTGGCATATGCTAAAGATCCCAAATACCATGACAGAACCAAACATATAGACATTTATTTTCATTATATTCGAGATGTTGTTGCACGAGGTGAGGTGATCCTACAATATATATCTACTAGTAAGATGGTAGTTGATCCTCTTACTAAGGCTACTAATAGAAGTGTTTTTCAAACTCATGTTAGGAGTTCAGGACTTCATCGAATTTTATATATGTTGTATTGAGGATACCTTAAACTTTATTTTATATTTAACACTGTTAGTATCTATTGCAATGAGATTATTGTGTTTATCTCATATTATAATTAATTGATACTAAGTGAAAAGAACACATTATAAAGAAGTCACAAGCAAAGATCAGCTCACTCACATGGATGATCACGTTGGCGCTAAGTAGTGAGTAAGATGACACAAATTGATTACTTAGGCACTTGGAAAGTGAGCTAGTAAATGTCTTAATGCTTTGTGGCATTTAGGATAAATTTAAAGAATGTCGCCTTAACTTGGTTAAGATGAGACTTATAAAATTCGTATATGAAGTATTTGCACAACTTCATGAGCCTGATTAAAGTGGAATGTGAGGCCTTAGACAGGCGCTAGATGAGTGACTGTGCTAAAAAACTCAAGTTAGAGTGCTTTTGTGGCAACTAGACTAAGATTCCCACGACGTTTTGAATGTGACAAACCCAATTAAGTAGGAGTTTCGCCATAACATACATTTCATATTGTATGTGGTGTAGACAACCATATGAGGGAGTGATTGGATGGACTCCTGCTCCATCACCATTTGAGCCCTAATAGATCAATAAATGATCTATTAATATACCCTTAAACCTGAAACTATGTCATGAAATAAAAACTTGATGTTGCTACTTTAGCATGGTTTTTTAAGGCCACGAATAATACAGTCTCAAGCATGTCAAGGAAAGCATTCAAGTTTAATTAAATTGACATGAGTGTCTAGGGAAGATTGTTTGGATTCTTACTTATTATTTTATGTCTCATAGTCCGGGTGATTGTGTCGTTTTGACTCGATATAATCATGAGCATATTATATATGTAAGGTCAAGAATTGCTTTGAGTTATAAACTTGTGAGGGATTAAGGACACATGACCCGGTGTAATCAAATAATCCAGGGCATAGAATAGATATAATGAGTAATGTATTATGTTAGTATGATGGTGACTTGATATAGTACTCCTACCCTTTGTCTTCCTATTAGGTCACACGTTTCATTTTCTGTATGAAAGATAATTGATTGAGAGATCAGGAGAAGATTGTTAATGGACATAACACATATAGCGGACAAGTGAGAGATGTTGGTAGTGGGTAAATCCCATAACCAAGTAGTGTCCACTATGGGTGCAAATCGGTTGGTCCAGTCTAGTCCAATAATTTTCGGCCCATCATTTTCCTAGACCAGACTGACCTAATTATTTTTTTTCTTTTTTCTTTTTTAAAAAATCAATTAATAAAAAAATTTTATTTAAAATACTAAATTAAAATTAAGTAACTTATTAATGTGGATTATGTAACTAACTCAATAAAAAAATATTTTATATGGTCAATGATAATAAATTAGATGAAAATTACATTATTAGTTTATATAATTACTATATAATTAGCTAATTGATATTATATATTAGTTAATTGATAGAATATTAACAAGTATTAATAACATATTTAAAATTTTATTTTGTTAATGGAGATAGGTTAAATGAAAATTAAATAATAAATTGTACAACTATTATATAAATAATATATATAAAATATATTTTTTATTTTTATTTTTCATTCGATCTGGTCCAGGGTGGAAAAACACTAGACCAGGACCAGACTGAAACTTTTCGATCCTCTAAAGCATAGACTGAGAGTGACCGATCTTAGTCTAGGTCTGCTCCGGTTAGGACCAAAACGACCAGTCCAAACCGACATTTTTCACCCCTAGTGTCCACATGGGTGGAGAAGTTATATGTTAACTCCCCACCACTATCACAACTCTAGGGAAGTTATTTAACTTCCACAAATTTAGGGAAGTTAATTAACTTTCAAGAGTGAAGACTTTTTAAATAAGAGTACGTACATAAAATGTGGTGTGTGAAAAAGTTTCTGAAAAAGAAAAAAACTCTCCTCTCTCTCTTCATTTTCTTAGAGAAACCATCTAGATCTCTTGATCTTGAAGCGTAGAATTTTCTAGGAGACTAGTAATCTCCTAAACGACGTAGAAGTGCTAACAACAAAGTAGCGTGGGCTGTAAGACGAGTAAAGATCCGACCTTATGGGAATTCCACGGTAATTCGATTTAACATGTATATTTAACCAACATGAATGAGGGTTTCTTGCCACCTTACACACATAGATACTTTGAAAGTAAGTTAGAGGCTAACTTACCGTGATTATAGCATGACAAAATAAAGCGCGAAATAACGGAAATAGTAAGGAGATATTTTTAAAAGTTAGAAACTCCTCACTAATATACTTTGAAATATAAAATCATTGATTCAAAGTAAAATTACCAATTTACCTCTTTCCTTGTGGAAAAATGACATTTTATCCCTAACTTAAAATTTTGCATCCTAACTCCAAAACTCATCGAAATTTACATTTCTCATGTAAAATTTGTCCTAAATCTAAATATCTAATCAGAAAAATTTAAAATATAACATAGCTAGAAGAACTTAGCATAGGCCGAAACATACAATTGCTAAAGTCCTTGATTTTTGTTGCAAGCTTTTCAAACTCTAATTCATGCTAAAACCGAATCATGCAACATACAAAAATCACATCCTGCGTTTTAATATGATGCTAGAACATTACAAAAACACATCATAAAAATCACAATTCTTCCCATCAAGAAATATGCCAAAACATCAAGTTTTGACCACAAAGAACATCTCTTGATGTTATGGAAACGTTTGCAATATCTTCTTGCTATGATGTAGGATCTTGTAGTCGTTGTTGACCATTGGAGATGAATGTTGTTTTGCCGTGATCATTTTTTTCCTTTGCTGTTGAGAAACGACCCTTCGAGAGATTTTCTTGTGAATACAGAATACCGATTACTGGCATGACTTGCGTTAAAACAAACAAAAAGCATATAACAACGGGATCAAACAGTTTAGGAGACGGCACCAGGGAGACTTATATCCCAACTGGAGGAATCACCCTCTATTTCTTCCTTTTAGCAATAACTGCAGGAAAGACCTACCCGATTTAACAATTTCACAAAATCACGGGCATCTCTGATTCTCTCCTGATTTTACTACTTTTGGTATCACATTAGTTTCATCTCTACTTTAAGCGCTTCTGATTGCAATGCACTATTATTTCAACATTTTATTTGAATAGTATGTTTCTTTTCTTCATCCTTTTTTCCCCTATTTGAGAAGATGAGAATAGTTTCACCAAATTGTGCAAATTATGCATATGGAATATTATGCATGACCGATCAGCAGACAATAAACACTGAACTCAATTTCACTTGGATAGCACTAGGGATTCTACCAGACATCCAAATTTCAGGTACTTCATCTCAATGGATGAAAACAACTAAAAAACCATCATAATAACAGAACTAGCACACAAAATAGAGAGCGAGAGAGAGAGCATTCGCCATTCGAAACCATGGATGAAATTATTACAATTTGCAGATTGAGAATAAAAACAAGATAGATGCAGAAAGATAGGCAGAATGCATAAAAATGATACTTTCAGTAATCTTCTCCCTCATCTTCGTCCTCGACACCTTCTGCCCCAACCTCCTCATAGTCTTTCTCAAGAGCAGCAAGATCCTCACGGGCTTCTGAGAACTCTCCTTCCTCCATGCCTTCACCAACGTACCAGTGGACAAATGCCCTCTTGGCATACATGAGGTCAAATTTGTGGTCAATTCGAGAGAAAACCTCAGCAACGGCTGTATTGTTGCTTATCATACAAACCGCACGCTGCACCTTGGCAAGATCACCACCAGGTACCACAGTTGGTGGCTGGTAGTTGATGCCGCACTTGAAACCTGTTGGGCACCTGAATTTACAAGCATAACAGAATCTCAATTCATAATAAAAAGATATACAAAAACAAAACCAATCAACAATGGATCAACGACAGAAAACAAACTGACAAGAATCTTATTTATAGAATATGCCCAAAAAAAAAAAAAACCCAACCCTGGCAATTAGGTCTGCCAATTGATCCAAATCTATAGGTTGACTTGTGAATTAGAGTTTTGTGGTTGAAATGTGTACAATGAGCACTCGGGAGTTTTGAAGAATGGGGTGGGTGTTGTGGGTGAGATGGGATGGGGTGCTTATCTTCATAGTGAGGGTGGACCAGGAGACTATGCAGGGGTAAGGGTGTGGGGTGGGGCTTTGGAAAAGGGGGTGGGGGAAGAGGGAATGAAGGGCTTATGCTTCAGGACCAGTCATTTTCTGCTCTGCATTTCTCTTTTCAAGGATTGGCCCATACAATATTTTTGGTTGACAAACTCTTTTTGCCTGTGTTGGCACACGTTAAAATGCAGAAAAACATTTTCCAGAACCTTTTTCAGTTGAAATGGACAAACAATTTGAGCTGAGAGACTAATTTGTACATTTAGACTGAGGTGTTTTTTTATAAGCTGTTTGCAGCATTGTAACAAGGTTTCAACTGTTTGAAAATTATTATTTGAAAAAATAAAAAGAAATTAATAAATAAATAAACCTAGAGAGAACTGACCAGTCCACAAATTGAACCGTCCGCTTTGTCTTAATGGTAGCAACAGCAGCATTCACATCCTTTGGGACAACATCCCCACGATACATCAAGCAGCATGCCATGTATTTCCCATGTCTTGGATCACACTTGGCCATCATACTTGAGGGCTCAAAGACTGCACTTGTGATCTCAGGTACCGATATTTGCTCGTGGTAAGCCTTTGCAGCTGAGATCACTGGGGCATATGATGAGAGCATAAAATGAATACGAGGATATGGTACAAGGTTAGTTTGAAACTCTGTAACGTCCACGTTAATGGCACCATCAAACCTCAAGGAAGTGGTCAAAGAAGAGATTATCTGGGATATCAAACGATTCAAGTTGGTGTAAGTTGGCCTTTCAATGTCTAAGGATCTCCTGCAGATATCATATATAGCTTCGTTGTCCAGAAGAACAGTCACATCTGTGTGTTCAAGTAAAGCATGAGTGGAGAGTACACTGTTGTAAGGTTCCACCACAGCTGTAGATACCTGCACATTTTTTTTTGGGCGCGAGGGGGGTGTTTATCAGAGTTTCATATGCAAAGCATGAAAACCATCTGGACAGAAGAAAAATTTAAAAACACAAATGTGGGATTATAAAGGGAAAGTCTATCAGTCGTCCGTCCGAAAAATATTTCTCTTCCTCAAGTGTCTGCTCATGTCCCATTTATTATTGAAGAGTTCCAACAATCTTCAAACTACAGAATTTGCCTTACTGAAAGCCTCAAATAATCCTTTTAAACTTGGATTATGGAGATGGCCATTGCACGATATTTCTCTCTGTTCTTTGGCTTCAAATTTTAATTAGTAGGGCAAAACACAATTGATTATGTATGCATAAAAAAATCAGGTAATGGATTGAATTTAAAGAGAAAAGTAACTTCTATCAGAAGTTTGGTGTGCTATCTCTAGTAGCCAAACTTCCCTGCATTTGGCCTTTCTGATATTTTTTCCAAATGAATTGTGAGGAAGTACCTGAGGAGAAGGATAGATTGTGAAGCCAAGTTTTGACTTCTTCCCGTAGTCTACCGACAAGCGTTCCAAAAGTAATGAACCCAAACCAGAGCCAGTACCACCACCAACAGCACTAAATACCAAAAAACCTTGCAAACCAGTGCAGTTATCAGCCAATTTTCTTACTCTGTCAAGGCATAAGTCGACAATTTCCCGCCCAACTGCAGCATACAAAATGCAATAAGCTCAAGACAACTGTAATGAATAGCATGAAATTGTCACACCTGACAGTACAATAGAAATGCTTATACCAGTATAATGTCCTCTGGCAAAATTGTTCGCAGCATCTTCCTTGCCAGAAATAAGTTGCTCAGGATGAAAAAGTTGTCTATAAGTTCCAGTCCTAACTTCATCAATGACAGTAGGTTCCAGATCAACAAATATGGCTCTAGGCACATGCTTGCCAGCACCAGTCTCACTGAAGAAGGTGTTAAAAGCATCATGTGCAACACCAACTGAGGCGTCACTGCATGAAAATAACAACAACACTCATAAGGTCAAAAAATAAGACTGGAAATAGAAACAAGATGTGTCCAAAACTCGTGTACAGGAAAAATGAGTTCTCAAGTTGATGTCTACAGATACTAACTGAATACCTGTAAATGCACTAAAAAGTAATTCAAGAAGACTTTACCAATATCAATCCAATCATCCAGCACACAACTTATAGAGGAATGTTTTAAAACATCCATCTCAATTTAATTTCCAAGTCATGTCAATGCGCCACATCGCTCAAATAAATGATAAAAATTATAACGAAAGGATAAGATAAACAAAAAAGTTTATCAAAGTTGTCAAAACATGTTTTAGCAGTTGCCTTGCTGACCTGATCAACTATCACGTTCTGCGGGCCCTAGCGGAGCCGTAGCAACAGAATCACAAGGCAACGTCCAAGGGATACAGAAGCATCAAAGAAATTAATGCCCCTGGACCACGAACTCGAGATATGATTTCTGCACATTATAATGATGCAAACTCAAGATAGGGTGTCCAGTATGTCAAATAACACATTCTTCAGCACATTGATAGGTACAATGTGATTGATGGACAAACTTCCAATTCATTAGATCAATTTAACCTTTCACCAAGGCAGGAAAAATATAAATTGTAAAGTTAATCTTTGAGATTCAATGGCATATCTTTATTGACCTTTGAGGTTTCATGGCATATGACACATCTTTAGATCAATTTAACCCTTGAGATTCAATGGCATATCATACAAGAAATAAATTGTAAATTTAATCTCTTTCATTATTTTTGTGATAGAGTTCATGGAATTTTACTTTGGTGGGTACAATTGTTAAAGCTCTTTGAAGTAAATTAATAAATTAAAACTGAGAAAAATTCTATTTAGCATCCTCTTAATTATCTACCTTTCACCATCCCCTTATGTGGCCTTAAATAATTAGCAAATAAGTGAAAAACAACAAATAGTTTTCCAATCATTTGATGCCACATCAAGGGGATGATGAAATGATGATGATTAAAAGAATGATGAATAGCATTTCTTTAATACCTAAATACTAATTACATTGGCTTCACATATTCTCAAAGTGCACCTATCAGTCATGTGAATACGTAAATTCATATACCAATAGACTAGAAATGAGACGTAAAACCATATCAATTGAGCTTCCTCTAAACCTAGCAAGTGAAATGAAAAGCAAAAGCCAAAAAACCAACAAGAGAAAGCAAGACCCACTTTAAAAGCTTACTAGCAATAGGTACGATTGGGGAAAATCAGCCACTGGCAAAGTAGCTCAACTCAAGAAAAACCAAAACGTAACGATTCCTCCATGATAGTGAAAAACAGAACGACCACTACGATGAAAAACACCAATGTATCATTACCAATTGGCGAAGTCATGTCCAACAGCTATAGAACATCTCATAAATTAGGAAATTTTGCAGCAACATCGCCTAGCTGGAGATGTTAAGGAAATAAAAAGATACTACAGTACAGCCCCAAAGATCGAGCAATAATAACACGAAACCTAAAAATTCAATTTCGAGGGCGTCAAAAGACGTCTCACCCCACATTTAAGAACAGACGAAGCAAACTAAGATTTGTCTGAATGAAGGCTAAAAAACAAACGACAAGATACAAAACCCCCAGATATTTGAAACCTTCTATTCTTCAGCATCTCTATTTTATGAAGCGCTCACTCTAGTCTACCAGAAAAACCAGAAACCAATATTACTGTAGATGAAACGAAATTGAAAGCGAGCGGGCTAGCGAACAAGATAGAGATAGAGCGAGAGAAAAACCTGGGCATCATTCCGTCAGGTTGAATTCCATGTTCGAGGCAGTAGAGCTCCCAGCAGGAATTTCCGACCTGAATCCCTGCTTGACCTATGTGTATGCTTATGATTTCCCGCATCTCTCTCTTTGTCTGAGGAAATCGGGGGAACGGATTATTGAGTATGTATTGAGATTTGAGGGTGAACCAGATCTAGAAGACAGATATTTTGCTCTGAATGACAGCGAATATCTATATATGTAATGAAAAATGGATATTTTGCATATTTTGTGAGTTGGAGCCGGCGAAATATTTAATTTTAATGCAAATATTTAAATGATTTTTTGAAAAAAATTTTGTTGGGGCGAGGGACTTGGGGCCCGGCCATTTTGAATTTTTTTTGCTACTGCCTGGTGGGATCCAGCAAAGCTCGGCTGTCGTCCCATTCCTTGCACTACACTCTGTTATTATTCCGCTTCAGGGGTCTCAGTCAGGGGTCTCATCATTCCGCTTCAGTTTTGATTTTGAATATTTTTAAGAACTCAATCGGTATATACGAGCTTTAAAAATTTAAGAATTTTTATCAGATTGCTTTCAAATTTTTAATTTTTTCAGTTTCGATTTGATTGGGTTTAGTTTTTTAAATTTTTCAGAAAAATAAAATTATACTCTAACAAAATTTTAGCAAGTAATTAATCTATATTGCTCATTTTATGTTATATTAATTTTATATGTTATAAAATTGACATTTATATGTTAATATCAAAATTCAAATATTATATTAAAAAATATATGATTAATTTATGTTATTTCAAGAACAAATGTTATATTAAGATTTATAAGATTAATTTTATATTATATCACGTGTTCATGGGGTTTTGTGACCGAAATCCCAATTTCAGTTTGAAGAAATCCAACTCATACTATATTAATTTTATGTTATAAAATTAATAAACATGAATAATAAAATTTTAAAATTTCATTTTATCTTAACAAGTAATTTAGCATATAATCTATATAATATATATATAATCATATAAAATATTTTATATACGATATAAAAAAATTAAAATATATATATATATATATATATACACGTCCAATTCGAATCGGTGTTCTAAAAATTAAAACCGAAACCGGACCTTACTAAATAGAAACGGGTATAGACCAGACCGATTCACTTGTTTCTCGATTTTTTTTTTTTTTTTACAACCCTACACTCAACTAATTCTTGTAGTATAAGAGTATAAGATTCATTTTACTTTGTGGGATAGGATCATTTATCTCCACTAGACGAGCCTAAGGATATGTTTCGGAGCAAAGATGAGAAATCTCATCTCATCTCATCATTACATTTTTTTCAAATCTCCATACAAAATATAATAAACAATTCAACTTTTTCAAATTCTAATTTAACTCTTTCAAATCTCAAAACAATAATAATATTAAAAAATAAAATTTTAAACTTTCATCTTAATACTATTCATAAAATTTTTAAAAATTTTCATCTTATCTCATCTACCAAGCATAACCTAATTGTACCAAATAAAAGGCCCATATAATGGGCCCAACGAGCTAGAAAATTGCAATAGCACCATACACTCAGTACCATGAGATCATACTACACAATGGGATTAATATGGTAACTGTCACCGATCAAAGATATTTGCTCCAAAACAATGAGATATTTGAGATGTTTATCCTCGATATGTTAATCATTTCCTTCTGAAATCATATCTCAGGAATTTGACAATCAAGACCTTGAGATTTGGGAAAGGGTTGAACTATCCTTATCACTAACAATCTACCCCTATATAAAATACCAATGTTGGCGGCCTAAGGTAATAGATTCAAATCCCTCATTACAAGGCAATACACACATATTTCTAACTTAGACATTGGAGGTGCACTGAGCCACCCTCTTTCCTTGTTGCAGGTTAGTAGTCGAGATCAATTGGCACTGAAACATATCTGAAACATTGTGTATTTATATTTACAAGATTGCTACAAATATGGACCAATACATAGACTCAAAAACAGAACTGTGCCTTTTCCAGTTTTCCTCCATTATTTTCAAGCTTTTAGCCTCCGCTCCGACAATTGTATAAACATCCTCTTTGAAGCCATGACTCTAGTTTGTGCGAAACTACATTGTGGCTGAAATGGAACAGAGTTCAAAGAGTTTGATTGTTGCCTCAGACCCATCAGAGTTTGATTATACTGAGAAACACAAAAAGATGGTCACATGGTTCAACTAATAGAATCTGCAAATATGAAGTATGAAGTCCAAATAATAATAATAACTACAAATGGACATCAATGGCGATGAGCGAGAGAGAGAGGCATCAATGGAGGACAAGTTTCTATGTATTGAAAGGTTTTAGCTTTAAGGAATTCTCCACACACCAATTGGTGAGGAGTTCATTTGTATTTATAAAACCTATTTTACATAGCATCTGTATCCTATTAGAACTGCATATCAGTTGGGACAACCCGAACTTTGCCAAGTCCCCGTTCATATTTTTATTCAATAATATTTTAGTTATTGGATAAATGCTAAGTGTTAGAGGAAAGCCTATTCTATTTTGGACCTTAGAGTTCTAGACTTAAAAAGCCCACAAAGGCCCTTGTGGATTTCAGCCAACTAGGATGGAATTAGGATTTGGGAGCCCAAAGTGATTTCTAAGGATTGGTAGAGGCGCCACATGGCATAAGAGGAGCATTTGTTCTTTTCTAGAGCGGAACCTAGGAAAAGAGCAAATGCGACACTTGTCTAGCATGCATGGGATTCTAGAAGGAGTGAGCTGAAGATGAGGTCATTAGGTTAGGGCTTATACTGTAACATCCCGCTCATTTCTTTCTTGTGATGTAAGCAAATTCCAAGGATAGAATTTATTACGGAGAGGAGAGGACGGGTTACGTCCTCTCCTCTCTAGCGACTACGAGTCTCATTATGCGTGTCAAATCTTGATGGCGTATTTTTAAAGATATTATGTGATTTCTAAAGTTAGTTTTGTGTTTTAAAGTTATGAGTATTTTAAATGGGATATTCTCATCGCTGTTTGACTAAGTAATATTTTAAATAACTCAATTATAATATCTTTGAAAAGCTCCAAAAATATTATAATTGTGGGAAATCATTTTATTAAATGATTTCAATTATTTAAAATATTACGTGATTTAAATTATGTTAGAAACTTTAATTAATTTAATGGTTTTATTCTCTTAAATATTTTAAATAAGACTTTATCATTTTATTAATGATGGAGGAATATTATTTTATAAACTAAAGTTTAGTTTAAATTATATTCTATCTTAATTTCTCTCAGTGCTTTTAATTAAGTTAATGTGTACATATTTTTAAATCAGTATTAAAGGTCCATCGTTAGATCGTTTCATAGATCCTGAGACAATAGATTTTAGAATAAAACCCCAGCCCTCTCTCTCTCTCCTCCCTCTCCTTCAACTTGCACCATTGTTTGAAATACCAAACTGTACTTGCCAGTACGGTTGATATTTTCCATACCAGGCACTGGTCCGATACAAATATTTTGTATGTTTCATACCAGCCTAAATACCGGCCTGTACCAACCATACCGCCCGAAATATCGACTTGTACCGGCCTGTATTTTGGCTCATACCAGCCGATATTTCGACCTTTGATTTTGTTTTTCAATTTTTTAAACTACAAGTTCATTTTTTGACCCATAATTCATACTAGGCTATTTATAATTTATATATCTATGTATTTATATATAATTTATTCATATATAGACTATTAGTTTAAAATATAATTTATATATATAATTTATTCATATATCGACTATCCCGAAACGGTACACAAAATGGTACCGGTACTGAAATATTTCATTCCAGTACCTTGACCGATACAACATCCGGTACGGTATTCAAAACATTGGCTTGCACTGCACGACTCCCTTTCTCACTGATCTGTTCCATCGCACAGCCCAGCGCCGCCGTGCGCCCTCCACCATTAGCTCCACCTCACTCCGGCGAGTTCCCCCACACCAGCCTCTCTCTCTCACGCTCCCTCTTTCTCTCTCTCAACAGTGCACAGCTCGAACTTGCTTGATGCTACTGCGCTGCCCAATGGAGCCACCACCTCCAAGATAGCTTCCCCTTCCACCGACCATCCTCCTCTACCTCGCCGTTGTTTGCTTCCATGAAGTCCACCTATATGCAAGGATTTCCCCTTCTCCACCATGTACACCGCCACCCACGGCGCCTAACCACCATTCCCAGCCTCCTCCGGCCACCACCAACCCATCTCAGCCGCCCATAGCTCCGATCTACCACCCATGCACACTCACTCTCCCTCACTCTCTCATGGGCTCTCTTCCACCTCACGGCTAGATCTGCCGCCGTAAAGCCGCTGCACCACCACATCGACGCTACCACTACCTTGCCAAGGTCCTCCCAAGCCCCTCTATGGCCAGCCACGACCAGTCAAGCTCTCCCCCTCCACTTCCATGCCTTGAGACACACGGGTGTCCCTTGGAGACCCACGGCTCCGCCTTGCTCCGCCAACCCAGCCACCACGAGGCCACCCTCAGCCTCCCTTGATCTCCTTTGGCCTAGAGCTAAGCCCAAACCACCACATTATGTGGTGGACAGCTGCTACCCACGGTGGACAGCCACTGCATGTGGCTGATCGCTACTATATACGACTAGATCCACCGTGTTACGCCCCTTGACGCCACCATAAGGCCACCATGAGCCCTTGCAAGACCACACCTAGCTATCCAAACACCCAAATAGCCACCATATGCGATTTAGCCGCCACGTACGACCCTTCCGACGTCATCAACTGTGATGGTTAGCAGACAACGCACGAGTTATGCCGTCGATGGTATAATTTTCTATCCCCCGTTATTTATGTTAGATGTTAATTGGTTGGTTAGGTGTTGAATTGTGCTGTTAGTATTGTGGAGTTCATTGTGTAGTATGGGGATGTGATGTGTTGGACATAGTTGGGAGGTGTGCTGAGTAGTGCCGAGAACTGTGGAACAGTGTCCTGAAGTGGCTAAGATGTGGCCTGTAGTCTGAGGTGATAAGTGCCGCCGTGTAGTCGGCTTATGGTCTAGAGTATGTACGAAGTGGCTGGAAAGTATCATAATGGTGCAGCGGAAGCATGACTGGGCAACATCACAAAGTGAAATAGTCAACCGAGAAGTCGTGCTGTGATGAGTTAGGAGTGATGTATAAGTGATATAGTGGAAAGTCTAGCGACGTGACAAGGTCATGGTGTAGCTTGGGAATAGTCTTGGGCTATAACGTGATGTGAGATGTGGTTATGAATGGAGGCATGTCATGTTAAGTGTTGGGATGAACTATCAAGAGGTACGGGTAGCATGAAGAGTCGTACTAGCCGGGTAAGATAAGGTTGGTAACGGAGTATGACGCTTATCCATATGAGCATGTGATCAATGTATTATATGTTGGTCTTAAGTGATAAAGGGGTACGTGTGTAATCTGGTTTAACATATGTGCCGGACGGATTTACAATATGTAATGGGTAATCTGTCTTAAGCGTGGTTACACAATGCCTAAGCCTCAGAGTTGGTTTAGAGTCGTGTGACGTGTATGGATGAGCATGAGGATTTAGAGTCAACTAAGATACATGAAGGTAATGACGAGTATACTGTCTAAGAGTGGGATGCGTGACTTAGTCGGTTTGAGTTATGCGTCGAAATGTGGTTAATAAGAAGAACAAGATGAAGGTCTTAGTGTCTTAATCCTAAGGTAAATCATGGGTTCACCCTAGCGAGTAAACACTCGAAGTAGAAGGTTGAGTTGGAAGAGGTAATGATCGTAAATAGGTCCCTGAAGGTTTTATCATAGTAAATGACACGTAAGAGCACATGATAGAAGGAGAGTGTTCTAAGCAAAGCGTAGTTCTATTTCTAGTTCAGTTGCTTATGTACTAGATAGAGAATGACGCTAAGGTTATGTATATGCATGTAGGTTGTCATCTGACACGTGCATGAATGGACTGCATGGTATGAAAGTAGCATGGAGTCCATGAAAAGACATGTCATGAAAAGATGATTTTTGGGCCATGTGCCCCAAACGACATCTTCTCATGAAAAGATACTTTTCATGAAATGATGTTTTTCTCATGAAAGGAATGCTGAATGAATGAAAAGAAAAGAATGAAAACTCATGCTCATGCACATGAAATGAATGAAAGCTCCAGCTCTTTAGAGCTGACATGAATGAATGAAAAAAAAAAGAAATGCATGAAAGCATGAATGTATGAAGATACATAACAACCATATGAATGAAAGGGGTACCCAATGAATGAATGGGCAGATTGTAATGCCGGATAGTAGTATCTGGTAGTGCACCCAGTGCTGCACCTTGACGGAATGAGATTCCAACCCATGGCCATGAGCGAATCCATTGGCCAAAGGGTCACTAACCCTAACACGCGGGACGTAATAGTGTGCACCATGAAAGTGAAAAGAAAAGAATGTATGAATGCATGACATTCTTTAAGAAATGACGACACTGACGGGAGAAACGTTTTACGAAAGGAAAACCCTTTTTAAAAAAGAAAAGCCTCGTCTAGTGATGTTTCCAAAGGAACGCATGTATGCATTTATGTATAGTATGTATGGAATGATAAATGCATGACTGAAATCCTATGTTGCTATATTTTAACTATATGAAGTAATGCTTACTGTGTATTCAACTCATTTTAGTTTTTATATGTGTCCCTTCCCCCCCCCCACAGGAACTGGATGAGCGGTACGCTTCAAGACAGACACGGCCAAAGGGGAAGAGCACGAAAGTCTAGGCATGAGAGTTTTAACTGTATAAGAGGCCTTTTTATTTGAAATTTTATGTTTTCCGTTGTAAACCTCTTTTATCCCAAAAACACATTTTATTTTATAATATAGAGCCTTGCATCTTGGGAACGGAAGTAAAAAGTCTTAAATCAAACGGTAATTTCCATCGTCTTTTCTAAATTATTTTGTAAAAAGCCCCACCACAAGGACGGGCATTACATATATGCCCACATGCAAGGCCCCATTTCTATAGATGACACTTGATAAATATGGAGAAAGACCATTGGAGTTCTAAGAAGATCTTACTCGAGAAGAGAAAAAGGCATGTTCTAGAAGAATGTTGGAAAAGCAAGAAAGAGAGAGAAGGGGCAAAGTCACAAGCATGAGGAAGGTCAAAGATCACCTGGGGAAGAGCTAGGGTTTCGGCCAACACAAGGAACACACACTCCACTTGCCACATGGCAACCATGCACACGAAGTAGAGTACCAAGGAAGATTGAGTTTTGTGTTTTGACCTTTTTATCACCAAGTACATTGAACCTAGACAAAAGAAGAAGGGAAAGAGGGGAGAGAGGGTTTCAATTTTGGGAGGCCACACACCACTTGTAAGAGGAACTTTTGGTTTTCCAATGCCATCCCATCACAGGGAACAAGAATAGACTGTTTGCCAATAAGCCAAGTGGCATCCATGCACAAGGCCTTTGGTATTCTAAGAAGGGATAGAGACTCCTATAAAAGGGCATAGTCAAAAATTTGGAGGTCTTTTGCTCAAGTTCTCAACTTTGCTTCTAAGGAATTTTAGCCACCATTACTTGCTCTCTAGTTCTTACACTTTCTCACCAACCAAATGCCACCATTCTCTTCATCATTTTGAAAATCACCAAGAATATTTCTTCAACCTTTCGACTAGAGAAAGAGCACAAGGAGGTAAGAACCATTTCACTATTTCTTACACATACACCCACGGTCAAGAGGGAAAACAACACCAACAAGTTTTGGTTCTAGAGTTTTCCCACATGAACACACACTTTCACCTTAGAAACTAGGATTTTTCTTCAAAAAAAGGAAGAACCTGAAATATTCTTCTTGTTTTAATTCATGAACACGAAGTATGGCACCGGTGGCTTCACTCGGTCGTGGGTGAGGAAGTTCTCCATGGGAGAGAAAATTCTCCATGGTCCAGTGTGTACAAGGTCAATGAGAGTGGCGAGGAGCGTTTGTGTTATGAAACCTTGGTCACCATGGGGTGGTGAGGAGCTTCGTGGCGTGGAATCTTGGTTGTCCTGGTGTGAAACCTGAACTTATTGCATGCTCATTGCCTGCTAGAGGTGCTGCGTTCTGGTTATTCCCCACAAGGGTGGTGAGCTCGATGGGAGTATCGCCGATTACCAAAGGTCGTGTTCCTTTAGATGAGATCGTTGCCTGCCACTAGGTGGCGAGGACCTACCACTGGTTTGCAATTGGTCAAGTGGCAACTGCTGGTGGTATGCCAGCTCATGGCCATCTTGGTGTGGTGTTTCTCGGTACTCCAGATACCATCGACAATGACTCCATTCCTGCTAGTGATCTGACAACTCACGGCCATCTTAGTGTGCTCTTCTGAGTACTCCAGTTACTGTTAACAGTGACTCCATTCCATCAAGAACAAGCTAGATCTCATTGTGTCAGTGACAGAAAACTATGCGAGCGACAGTCGACATCGAGCAAGCTTCATGTTGTGTGCACTGGCGAGAATGGAGAAGGACGGTGGTGAGGACTACGATAGTGGTGGTAGACAATGTAATACCCGCATCTCACTACGTAGGTCTTTACGTCATTTCTTTTAAATTAATTTCTTAAGTTAAATATTTTCGAGATTAAGATTTTTATGATTTTAATATTTTATTATATGTGTGCTTTTATTTTAATGTGGGTCATTAGCATAATTTAAGGAAATATTTTCATGATCTTAAGATATATTTTCTAAAGCCCCTACCTTTTTATTTAATTGAAGAGTGACCCAAATATTATCCACCATAGGATAAACATACTTTTTTCATGGACTAATCCACACCATCCATTCATTTAGCTTCCAAGGGAAGCTTTGACTCATTTCCCTCAAGTGTTGACCGACCTCCCCCATCCCATTCGGACCCCTCTCTCTTACACGACACTTAGGCTTCTTGGATAAGCCAATCGGGTCTCCTCTTCTCCTTCTCCTACACGTAGGTTTCGGCTTCCAGAGCAAGCCAAGGAGAGCTTCTTCAAGCTCTAGTTTCAGCCATTCTAACCCCACGAAAATAAGGACCCTCTCGGTTTCACCTGCACCGAACACCTCTCCCTTCTCTCAAGCCGATTCTCTACCTCCTCTCTTACATTGAGTTTCGGCTGAAGCACCTTCAAGGAGGACGAGATTCGTTGGGTTGGTCCTTCGGTTTTCCTTCTCCTCTTCCATCCGTGGCTTGCTAAACTAGGTAGTGCTTTGTTCTTCAAATTCTTCTTGTGATTATGGGACTACCGAGTGAGTTTCTGCCATGTGTTTTGAGGTTTTCAAAAATTTCTGGGCAAACCGATTTCTATGTGGTGATTTATGAGTTGATTCCTCTTTTGTTCCTTTTGATTTTATGCCCTAACTAAGTGGAAACCGAATGGAGAAAATCATGCTCTATTTTTCTGGGTCTTTGCTGTACGTGTGCTCTGTTTTAGGGTGTTCCAGCCATGCTTTGATTCTCTGGAAATTCCAGCCATGTATATGTTTTGTGATTTCCATCCGTTTATTTGCTCTATTTTCCTTGTTAATTTCCTGTCAAATTATGCTCTGTTTTTGAGTTCTAGTTGTGCATATACTCTATTTTGTTGTGGGTGTTCCAGTCGTGTGTGTGCTCTGTTGGGTCTAGCCGTGTAATAGCATGTTAGTTCCAGCCGAGTGCATGTTCTCTTTTGGATTCCAGCCGTAGGTAACGATAGGATGTTTGTTTATTCCTTGAGATTTATTGAACCTAAGGTATGAATTAATTTATCTTGTCTTTAAGTGTTAAGTTAGTGAAGTTGAAGTGGTGATATTAAACATGCTTTTTTTCAAGACTTATGGCCTAAGTAAGCTTCTAATGATTCTAGTTTAAACTAGTAAGTTATCTTGGAAACTTTAAGTTTGCCAAGTGCTATATCTATTATTTATGATATGTTTTTAGAGAAAAATAAGGGATGTTTTCTTAAGCCTCTTACACCCTTAATATGTGGTTAAGCTATGTAGTTGAAATTTGGATTTAATAAAGGATGTTCACAAGCATGAAAGCACTAAGCCTATGGGCTGTCCAAGGGTTTCAGAATTTTCTTCTATGTTTTTATTGAGACTTAAATCAGCCCAAATCCATCCCTTTGTTCAAAGCTTTGCTTAGCTCAATTTAAGATGGAGTTTAGCATGAGAAACCAATGAAAAGAAGTGACAAAAAATCAACCATTTGTAAGCCTTGGCCTTTTTGTTTAGCTTACCTTTCAAATGATATTCAAAACTGTCAAATGCCCATTTTCCTGAAAATTTTCAGATTTGAAGCAAACGTCTTGTTCTTCCCTTTTTAAATGATTCCTACCATTTATGCGCTTTAATCTAGAATTTTTCCATTTACCCTTCATTTAGAAAATATTGGCCTTTAGAAGAGATAGCTAGTATGTTATTTATTTTCATAAGGTTCTTTAAAAATATTTGGAATAAAAGATTTTAATGTTTTGGCTTAATGCTATGCTTGGTGGGTAGACGAACGGGTTAAGGGAAAAGTTTAATTCCAAGTTGGAATTTAAGTGAGCGTGTGAGCGTATCGATTAGTAAGGCTTAAAGTAAGGTGGATGTTAATATATCTACCTCATTTTATTGAATAGGACTAGGAGTCTATTTCAAGATCAAAGGAACCCGCTAGTAAAGCTCACATGTAAGTAGCTATGACCATGCTTCTTACACCATGCTCTTTTTATGAAAGAATATCTTCCTCTTATTGCAAATGTTTCTCTAAGTAAATGAATATAGTATGTATAGCCCTTCCTTGATAGCCTCTGTTAAGTATCCTATCAATTATAATTGTGTGTACATGTATAAAGTAACGCATGCATGTAGATTCTAAGTCATGAGATTTTCATGCATGCTCTCTCAAGAAATTATGATTATTTTCTATATGTAGTATAACATGAAAAATGTATCCTGTTCGTAAAATAGCATATGCATTGAACTAAGAAAGATGATGAAAATGTTTAAATGTAAAGGAATGGAAAGGAACGTCTCATGTTTGATGCTTCAAATGATGCTTTAAATGAGTTTTAAAATGCCCCTGAGAATTGATGTTTTAAAATGTCCCTGAGAACTATCGTTTTAAAGGATGCCATGAGCTGGCCTTTTTAAAGATGTTTTGAAAGATGATGCTTAAGCTCTTGTTTTCAAAGGATGTTTATGCTCGTACTTTTAAATAATGTTTATACTCATGCTTTTAAATAAAGTTTATGCTCGTACTTTTAAATGATTTTAAGCTCATGTTTTGATTGGGGTTTACGCCTATTCTTTTAAATGATGTTTAAGTCGATGCCTTCAAATGATGTTTAAGCCTATGCTTTTAATTGATGTTTAAGCTTATGCTTTTAAATGATGTCAAGTTCATGCTTTTCAATGATGTTTAAGTTCATGATTTTAAATGATGTTCATTTCCTATGAATGAACTGTTAAATGAAAAGGACTGAAATGAATGAAAGTACGAAAAGACTGAAAGGAAATGAAAGTTTCAATGAATAAAAATATGTAACGGCCACATGAAAGGAAAGGGGTACCCAATGAATGAATGGGCAGATTGCAATGCCGGGTAGTAGTATCTGGTAGTGCACCCAGTGCTGCACCCTGACGGAATGGGATTCCAACTTGTGGCCACAGGCGAATCCATTGGCCATAGGGCCGCTAACCCTAGCACACGGGGCGTAACAGTGTGTAATGGCCTATGAAAGTGAAAAGATGAAGTGTATGAAATGCATGACATGCATGAAAAGATGTAAAGCATGAAAAGTATGAAAGAATGTTTATGCATGAAAGATGAAAAGCATGACAGAATGTTTATGCATGAAAGCCTAATTATTTCTAAGAACGTTTATGCATGAAATGAAACACAAATGTTTATGTATGCATGTTTCAAAAGGAAAAGAATAGATGCCTAGTATGTTCACTGCATGGTGTACTACTGACTGAGTATTAGACTCACTTTTGTTTTAATGTTTTAAACGTCCAGGAAATCATGAAAAGGGATGAGGAGCAAGGTATTACTGCAGAGAGAGAGGCAGAAGCTTAGTGTCTTCCCTGTTCGTGAGGAAAGAAAAAGAAATTACGCTAAGAAAAGGTACGCACGTGGCGGTCTCGCCCTTTCCCGGGCTGGGTCGTTACAGACAATGCCGCTGACGATTTCTAAGCACCATGCCGGTGGTGGGTCTGCACCTTCAATGTTACCATTGCATTTGCGAGGGGTTGGTGGCAAGGAGGCCAAACTCGGCCCAAGTACAAACGTTAGGTGCATTGTATTTGGGCTCTCCATGGGGGTGGGGGACCACCATGCTGGCAACTGAGTCCTTCGATAGGCTCGGTGGTGGCTGCTACTAGCCTTATTGGGTTGTGCACAGCAGGTGGTGCTAGTTGGTTACTCTTCTACTAGCTTCTAGCTCTCAAGGACGATGATCCGATCGTAAGACACCGATTGGCTCTACCTGGCTATTCTTCTAGGTGGCCGGACTTGGACTGCGCCTTGTGATAGGAGTGGTGGCTGCAAGCCTTGCACATGAAAAACTGGGTTCACAGCTCTCCCTCACATCTGCATTGCATGACATGCACAGTGCATCCATCACGTGTGGAGTGCATCCACCAGATTGTTTTTTTTTTTAACATGGTTAACGAAATTAAAGGAAAAATAAATAGAAAAATAGAAAAAATCTTATCTGTTAATTTGGAGACAATCTCACGAGTTAGGGAATCATCATCCTTCCAATTCCAATGTAGAAAATTAGTCGATCCCATAGACGGCGCCATTATTAATGCTTAAAATTCGCATAACAGACCAGAATGGAAGAAAGAATCATCTCTTGCCCACGATGATGGTTTGGGCGTCGATACGATACTCTTCGTGTTCATTCTTAAAATAAATAATAATAAGCAAATAAAAATAAATAAATAGAGACACAGAGATTTATGTGATTCAGCATAATGCCTACGTCCAAGGGTTATTTGGGGGCAAAATCTATTAAGATAGATGATTTTACAATCTCTCATGATCTCACATATCTCATAATACAATAGAGAAATTTAGAGAAGATCTTTTAGAGTCTTTATGTGGAGAGCCTTTGGAGAGTCTATAGAGAGTTTGTCAGATTTGTGGAGAATCTCCTCCTTATATAAAGATTTATTTTCTTGGAGTAATTGAGTCCAACTTGCCTTGAGAAACATTTTCTTTTTATAAGTCTGAGTCTCTTTCCTTTTAGGAGTTTGTGTGTCTTTTCTCTTAGGAATTTGAGTCAACTTGTCTTATCTTTTCTTGATTTTATCTTTTACCTTGGTTTTCATTCTTATCTCTTAGCTTTGTTTTCAGCCTTATCTCTTAGTTAAATTATAAGCTGCTGATTTGATCTATACAGTCACAAATTTAAACATTAACTCCACATATTAACTTATTTGCAATAATTTAATTTTTTTAAATACGTGATGATTTAATATAGTATCTGTAAGAAAGGGGCACCCATAGTGGGCACCCCTTCACCTTCTCTTGAAGGTTATGAAGTGGTTTAAGAACCACTTCATGAGGCTTGATGGCTGGCCATTAAGGGCCAGCTGGGGGTTACAATTAGAAGGGCTATTTACATAGCTCTTCACCTCTTTGAATAATATACTTGCATCAAGAATGATCTCTTTCTCAAATGGTTCTCTCTAGTCACGGCATCTAGGCTGTGGAACGGGTGAGTGTTGCTCTGGTATTACCACGTAGCACACTCCACCATCGATGTGAAGATCGTGGATGAATAACGACGCTGGAGAATCCGTGGAATAACCGCACTAGATCCGAGATATTTCCAACGAGGTAATATCGCTTCCGCTGTACTTTGATCTAGTATTTCTAACATTGGTATCAGAGCATAATCGGTGTTTCCCGATTTATGATTTGTCGTGCTGTTTCTTTTTAAGGAATATTTTTTCTATGATGTGAATTTGTATTCCTATGATTTGTAACCGTTACACACTAAGGTGTTGCGACATGCACCAGAGGGTGTTGTTTGCCTAATGCTGTGCTCCCCGGTGCTACGAACGCCGCATGGGGCAATATCTCACGAAAAAGGCTGCTGAACACGACGAAAGTGTTGCGCCTGGCCCCATGCTGCGTGATCTAGGTGTCACAGTAAGCACCATCCAGATGCTTCGTTGCTACGTCGCTTATGGTGCGACACTCACCTGTTCTGCGCCTTCCATGGCGCTGCGCGTGCCAGTGTTTAGCTGACCAGGGCGTTAAGCGCACCGACTGGGTGCAACGATGACCACGGCACTGTGTGCACCGTGTGGGTGCAGCGCAGCCAATGTCTTCAAGCATCGGATGTGTGCTGCATCGCTGTGCGGATAGGCAGCCCAGGTACAACGTTGCACCCTGTACTGAGCTAAGCAGCAACGCACCAGGCCCCACAGAAAGTGACACTGCTACAGGCAGCAGTGCCTTGGGCACTAAAGGCCGGTGGGGGCAAGCACCAGATGCGGCGAGTACCAAGAGCCGCGTGCACCAGGTGCCGCGCGCACGCACATGGTGCTGCGCGCACCAGCGGCCGCACGCACATGGTGCTGCACACACCAGGTGCTGCGCGCACCTAAGTCCGGCTGAGGAAGGCAGCTGAAGACAGCATGCTGCCCAGTGGCACTGTGCAATAGCAGCACCTCAGAAACGCTGCCATGGTGCAGCGCTGTACACAGTGCAACCCACTGAATGGGGACAGCGTTGCCATGGCTTGGAGGACCTTCAGAGTCTTGGTCAATGGCCACCCACTGCAACAGGCAGCGGTTACAAGCTGCTAAGTTTTAATTTTTCTTACGTTACATGTACTGTAACATGTTTGAGGAAGAAGATGAACAGTTTGTAACTTTGTGTTACATCTATACGGGCTGGAGGCTACACGGGCTTGGGCTGTGGGCTTGTTTCAAAATTTGTTTTGGACTGTTATATTTTATTTACTTGGGTCTGAGTTAAAAACCAGTAGACTTAACTTGGGCTTATTTTAAAATTACATTTTGGTGTGAAATTTTTTTTTGGGCTGAAATGTTTTGGATAATAAACAGATTTATTTTTAAATCCGGTCCATCTCTGTTCTTGTATTTAAAATGCAGCAGTCTATTATTATTATTTTTTTTTAAAAGGCAACTGGGAGATTTGGGCCATGAGCCCAGAAGGCACAAGCCTGTTCTGCAGTTGGGCGCCCATGAGGGTGCAGCCCACTGGCTGTGCCCAAGATCAGTGACACAAGTTTTTTTTTAAATGCTTGGGTAGTGTTTTTTGAATCCCAAGACCTCACACGCAAGAATTATAAGCTCAACCATTGGGGTAGAGATTATTGTTAGTGTATTTGCTTTTTTTTATTTCATGTAATTGTGGCATAAAATTTATTTTTTCTGAAATATATTTTTTTTGCATGTGCTTATTAAATACATGCATGCCATGATATTATGATGTCATATTTTATCACATTTGTTAGGCTTTTTATTTTATATTATAAATTGCCTAGATTATTATTTTTTGGTGAATAATAATTATTTGGATGAAATGTGATGTGATTATTTTTCGTACATGTATTGTGATTGCATGTAATTGTGAGCTTATTTTATCACTTGTATTGTTAGGCTATTTTTTAAGAATTAGTCTTCAAATTTTTTAAAAAATGTGATAAAATAAAAGATTTAAGTAGCCTGAGTTTGATTAGTCCATGATTATGATTGGCTGAAATTGATTTCTTCGATCTAGGAAGAAATTATTTTACATGTGATTGACTCGGTAGATTACTTATCCTAGTGGGAGTATGGTTGAGATTGATTTGGAATTAATCTCCTATACGATATAAATTTGCGCGAAAATTAAGTTAGAAATTAATAATTACGCATTGAGGCGCAAGAGATGATTAGGAAGCTTAGCGAATTTTCGATCTTGCGACGTGTATTAATTATTTTTTGTTCTAATTTAGATTAACGCGGCAAATTTCTTAGATGTGTGTACAATTATATACGCATAGTTTAGTAACTTTGAGATAACCAAGTAGAAAGCCTAGAGATTATTTATGCGATTTAATCGTCGCATTAATCTCCTCCATGAGCAATAGTTGGAAACAAATAAAGATTATTATCGATGTCAGATAGTCTTAGACCATCATTATTGTGAAACCTCTGAAAAGTCTAGAGTAAAATTGGAAGTGCGCGTGGGACGCATGCACTACAATTTTTATAGGATTTGATGGGATCAACTGTCAAATAAGAGCTAAACCACTATTTTGCCTTCAAGAATCTTGTGAGTAATAACAAAAGTTGCGCGTTATTTTTGGTGATGTAAAGATTAAATTGCTCCTATATTTGAGGTTGAGTATTATAATCTTAAAGCAATTTAGATTAACTCACAGATAATCACATACCCTCTCTACTTGCTAGTATGTCTGGCGAGTAAGGATATTAAAATTTGAGTGTGCAAGAGTGTTGAGGACATTCTTGATTGGTACATTCATTTTTTTAGGATTTTATCAGTGCACCTTAATGTGGTATTAGCACTGGTAATCTTGCTCAAGTTTTATTTATCTCTAGCGAGAACAAATAGGTTCTTGCATATATATAAACTTTGGAGCAACCCCTGAGAGTAATGTAATACCAAGCACCTTGGAGGTTTGCATGGTAACTGTGGCAAAAAAAAAAAAAAAAAAAAAAAAAAAAAAAAAAAGTCTAAATAATTAGGTATGACTTATCTAAAGCCTAAAAATTTTGCTCGTGGTTGCACTGATGCAAGATATGTTTAGGCTAAGATAATTTTTCGTAAAGTTTTTTTCTTTTCTCTCCTATAGTGAATTGGAGAATATGAAAAATATTGAATATACGAGAAATAAGGATATATCGCAAGTTAGCAGCTAAAACGTCACATACTGCATTTGTGATATTAAAGAAGTTTATACCTAATTTGATTTAAGACTCATTGAAAACAATAGTGGTAGTGAGAATTTCTAGAGGTTTTAAAGTTGGATGGTCACTCATTGACTCAGTGATATTATTTCTCAAGTGGAGAGATGGTATGCTACAATATGCCGTAGAGGCATAGGATGATGGGTGTGAAGCTTGAGAAATTGAAGTTTTTCTCGCTAATGAGATCCCTCTCCTGAGTTTAGAAGAGTCAAAGAGAAAAGGCAATATGAGCATTTTCTATGTGAAAGTTCCTATACATGCACACTAAGGACTTGGATAATAAAAAATTGTTTCATCATATAAATACGATTCCAAATATTTTTAAGGAAACTATATTTTTTCAGTTAAAATATATATATTTTTTAAATTGAAATCGTATGAGTTATATGATGAGAATAATTATCTCGCAGTTTAATGACGACTTGCTGAGGAAGGAGTTATAAATAAATTATGGCGCAAAACAATTTTTTATATCACACTTGGGTTGATATAATATGGTGTTGCGGCCTTAATTTTGATTTTCCATCCTTAGATAGAGTTCATTCGCTTTTGAGAAAGGCTGAGTGACTATTTTGTGCAAACGTGAATTCTAGAGGATTTAAGCTTGATCATTTTTTGGTTGAGTCAAGAAAATTACTCGTATTTTCGGCGAGGGTGGGGAATTGTGAATTTTTGTAAACACTTATTTTTTGAAAAAATATTTCATTACGTTTCATTCCACACTACCTTAATTTTTTCTAAAATTTCTTTACAAAAAATCGCCGAAAATAGTGGGAGTAATTCAATAACTAGTGTGAGTATACATTTGAGTGATGGTATACTACTAGTGATAGTGACTCCCAAAAGTTATAGAATATAAGGATCCTCATAAAAAGCGTGGTAGCTTTATATCAATATTCTCTCGTCGTTTAGAAACTAGAAGAGAATATTTGTAATATAGCTCCGCTAAAGGTATTGAATTCACATAGTAGGAATCCCAACATAGAATCTTAGATTCGCTTCACTTATATGATCCAACCTGGGGTTGTTGATCTAATTGATAAAGGAAAAGTGGAGTTAATAGAGGTATAGATCCATTTCTTGGCACTAATTGAGTTGCATTTAGATAGCTGTTGATCGCATATTTATTAAAACTTTTCTTGAAGGTGTTAAATAGCTGATTCTCATAGGAGAATTAGATGGTTAGCTTTTGTGATGTTTAGGCATGAAGTACTTGGAGCGCATGATTATTGCTAGTACTATTTTGGTGCATAAAGCGAATGAATGCTGCTGGTGCTGTTTACATGCGGCCTAAACGAACCATCTATTCAAAGATACCCAATGTACCTAGTCGTTTTTTTTATTAAACGACCTATTGAATTAAATTGGATTCTTTGAACGTTGTTGACAGTCTTAGAAAAGTGTCATCTTGAGAGATATTGCGAACTGGTTATCTTAGATAATTAATTGTCGCCTAATAAGAGGTGTCCATACTACGAGGTGATGGACATGGATTTGTGAAAAGTAGCTCAGGCTTCATGTCTTGTGAGACTGTTTATGAGAAAAACAGTTTCTACGAGCTCTTGTTCAAAATCCATAGACAATTAATGAGATGGAAAATACTAAAGAATCTAGTTTTGCCTATACTATTTGGTGTTTCCATTATGATTTGCTCATGGGAGTTAGAGGTTAAGATTTTGTTAGAGGGTAAATATGACTTACTTGATTAAGTAAGTTTGTGATGCGATTGTCGTTAAAAGTAATGACTAGACTATTAAATTGTCTTTGGGGCAAAGAGCCTAATCGCTTTACCCTTAATGAAAAATAAATTATGGTTATCTTACATGTTTTTGTTGAGTATAAAAGATTTATATAAAACCTTGAAGTCGCAAATTAAGTTTGTTGAATGACATTTGTGGTCACCTTGTAGATTCTTAAAAGTCGCAGTAAGACTTGCTGATTAGAATCTAAGGTTTATATTGTGAATTTGACCCAAATGAGATTCGCGATGAGTCGTCGCTGACTTCATGGTTGTGCAAATGACTTTTATATGTAAAAGCAGAGTCTCTTGGTAGGAGCATGTTTTGGAAAGTTACTACACATTAGAATGCGCATAGGGAGAAATGGTCATTAAACATCACTTGAGAGTTGTGATTTAATAATTGACCATGTAATTTCTCTCTATCTCATAGTATTGCTCGTCGTGCACATGATATTGATATGTTCTATGATCATGTGGCGTGATTAGAAGCATTTTTTTTTGTAAGCATACACATTCACCATAAATATAGTAATTATGGTGAAAAAAGGTATATCGACAGGTTTAGATCTGCTCACTCACACGAGCGATCGCCTTTGACGCTACAAATGGGTAGCGAGCAAAGATGAGACAGTGTGTCACTCGGTACTTGTCCAATGAGGGATAAGTTGTAAGACACAAAAGATATGTCGCCTTAGTGGGAGCTAAGATGAGGTCCATTATATTTAAAAGGACCGTGCATGGTTACCCATAATCCATGCAGCCTGTGGTTTAGCCAGATGCGAGATCCTCTTTGGCGCTTTGATAGCGAGCAAATGGAGGGACTCGGGTTAGGCGCTGAGATAGCGACTAGACTAAGATCTGTACGGTGCATTGAGATTAGATATACGCTCTTTCTTCCGAAAGAGAACTCCACCGTAACATGTATTTCATACTACATGTGCTTTTGCGACCAACAGTAGAGGTGAGTGAATAATTCCCTACTTCCTCACCGTGTGAGTCCTGTAGGTCATAATTGATGACCTTAATTTATTTATGCCCTTAGGAGACCTTTGACTATGTCACGAGGTTGATGTTTTAGTGTCTGCTACTTTGGCATGTTATCTATGGCCATGAATGATGCGGTCTAAAGAGGCATTGCTGGGAAAGCGACTGGACTGAAACTAAATGACATGAGTGCGAAGGGAAGACTATTTGGTAACACATCGATAATGATGTGTACTCATTGCCGGCAAGTTATGTTGCTTCTTGGGAGTTGCAACATAGCTGTGAGTACAACATATTTTATGGAGATTGAGCATTGCTCTGAGTCATTCTGACTCGAGAGGGATTAGAGATGCTTAGTCTGATGTGACCAAATAAGTCGGGGCATAACGAGACATTTTTTTTTAGGGATGTTGCTATGCTGGTCTTCTCTTGGAGAGATTTGGTATAGTGCTCCCATTTTTCTTTTATAGCTGTACTCGATGGTCGCACGGCCTATTTGCCAGTATGAACAAGATTGAGAACATATTGAGAGATGCAGACCTGGGGTCTTGCCCACTATGTGTGAGTGGGAGATGTAAGAAAGGGGCACCCATAGTGGGCACCCCTTCACCTTCTCTTGAAGGTTATGAAGTGGTTTAAGAACCACTTCATGAGGCTTGATGGCTGGCCATTAAGGGCCAGCTGGGGGTTACAATTAGAAGGGCTATTTACATAGCTCTTCACCTCTTTGAATAATATACTTGCATCAAGAATGATCTCTTTCTCAAATGGTTCTCTCTAGTCACGGCATCTAGGCTGTGGAACGGGTGAGTGTTGCTCTGGTATTACCACGTAGCACACTCCACCATCGATGTGAAGATCGTGGATGAATAACGACACTGGAGAATCCGTGGAATAACCGCACTAGATCCGAGATATTTCCAACGAGGTAATATCGCTTCCGCTGTACTTTGATCTAGTATTTCTAACAGTATCAAATCAAAGTTCAAGGGAGAAATTAGATTCCACACTTAAATCATATTTAATAAAATATTTTGCATGTTAAATTTAGTTATTAAGAATGAATTGAGTTTGATCCAAATTAAAAAAAAAAAAACTGTTAAAATCAAAATTAAATGATTAAGGTTGTATTATTACTTTACAACTTTTAATCAGATTGATTTTTCCTTTTTTTATGAAAAAAAAAAAAACTTACCACTGCTACAATGATAGAATCAATATATCATAACCTGACCAATTCTTTAGATCTAGATAATTTGAAGCGATGAGTTGGTTATTAGTTTCATAGTTTTTAGTTCATACCGTCTTATTTTTTTAATCCTAATTAAAAAAAAATTTATTTTAAAATAAAAATAATTTTATAATCCAATTTATAATTTATAATTTTTGTATATTAAGTCAGTTTGCCATCATGGCTTTTGCTATACAACCTCTTAACACTCTACACTTCACATTTTTTTAAATTTTTATTATTTTTTAATAATTTTTTAAAATTTTTTTTGAGTTTATTTTTTTAAAATTTTTTTAAATTTTTTATTCACTATTTATATAATAAATATTTAATAAAAAAATAAAAAAATATAAAATATAGAGTATTGAGAGGTTAAGAAGATCATCCTATAGCATGTCATAATTAGTGCCAAGAAAACGTTGCTGTTGGTGCACCACTTGGTCAAGAAGTTTTTATTCCTGATTTCTTCGATGCTGTTTATAACTTTGTTTTTTACTCGAATCACATGTTCTCTGTGAAAAGGATAGTGTCGGTTGCTTTGAGGGAGCCCTAGCCTTTCCCTTACAAATTTAAAGAATATTTTAAATTTCATTCCCTCGACAAAATATTTAAGGATTTTTTACGCAACTCAAGTATTGATACTAGCTAGGCTTGCAATACGCCTCTTCACAGTTCACGCATCTCTTTCTATCTTATTTAAATCTAGTTTTTTTCTTCACAGTTCACGCAACCGTTGCAACTTAAAAAAATAACTAGTTTTTTCTTTCTGTTTTTTTTTTTAAACCTTGACGTGGACGTTGCAACTATTGTTCATGTTTATAAATTTACGGATGGGTAGAAACCTTCAACAATGATACAGAACAATCAACATCTATTCTTAATACGTTTGTTTTCATAATCAACTTCATTTTATTTCTTTTAATTATTATAATTTTTTAAATTTTTATATAAAATATAATAAATAATTTAATTTTTTAAAATTTTAAAAGAAAAATAATATTAAAAAACGCTGGATGGAGTAATAATAATATTAAAAATATATTATTTAAATATTTTTCGTTTCGCGTATAAACAACGCTGCTGGAGCAATTATTGACACCTGGATAGGCGAAAATGTACACTGTATTACTATTGTTGTAGTATAGAGTTTCATGCTGCCCTTAAAAGTCATTGTGCTTTTCTACCGAGATTACCCTTGTATTTATAAGATATGAAAAGGAATGAGATTGACTTTTTGGACTTTTAACCACTGAACAGCTGTCGTGTCTCCCTTCCACGTTTCTCAATCTCGCGTCAGAAGTTAAGAACTCGAGCGGTCTTAAATCCTTGTTAGAAGAGCGAGTTTTGCATTCGTTGCTGCGTTTGTCCTGATATGTTGATGGGCGAAAATGCCCCTCCGATTGTCCTGATATATTCGATGGCTTCCATAGAAATAATACTTTTCCCGTTGGTTTTATAGGGATCATGCGTTTTCTCTACTTATGATCTTCTCTGTTCTCTCAAATCAAGTCGATAAAGCTTTTTGCCCTGTCGCCTTCCGGCTCTCCCATCAAGTCGCAGACTCGCAGAAGCATTCTTGCGCGTCTTTTTCTCCAGTCTCACTTCTAGCCCTTGAGATAAGTACAAATTTGAAGAGAGACGGATTCATATTTTAATAAGATAATTTAAATATAATAATGACTTAATTTAAACTAATATTTTATAAAATTTTGAAAATATAATAAAAATAATAAAAGTAAAATATTATAAGAATATAATATTTTAATATTATTTTTAATTAAAAATTTAAAAATATTTATTTATTTTTTTAAAATTTTAAAAAAATTTAATAATTAACTTGAAAAAATTATAACGTTCAGTTTAAAAATATTTATATTTAAATGATATTTAAAAAAAAGATGAAATTAGATTAGATAAAAATTTTTAAATAAAAATTTTTTCAAAACAAGCTCTAATACTTGGGCATATTGCTCGCATTGGCAATGGTGTACCTAATGTAAATATAAAAAGATATTATTAAATTTATTGGATTAATCAAATATAATTTTTTTTTTATTATAAAGAGTATTTTTACTTATTTTCATATGAACGGTTAACCCTTTATATTTTATTATTATTATTATTATTATTATTATTATTATTATTATTATTATTATTATTATTATTATTCTCTCCTCTCTCTCTCTCAATGGATTAATTTTGTTCTCTCTTGAAAGCTTCTCATTTTCTCTCGATAGAAGCCCTTCTTTGGACAAAATCCCTCATAGCTCTCTCTCAATGGCTCCCAATGGATCAACACCAACTCTCAACGAATCTCGCGATGGAATCGGTAAGATTCTCTCTCTCTCTCCCTCCCTCTGGTGAGTGAAGTTTTCCTATTTCTCCCTACTAAAACTCTTGATCATGTGATCATTTCTAAGTTTTCGATCTCCCATGAGGATGTTGCACTTCCTCCATCGACGTAGCTATTTATCACCACTGCCACTACACTTGCTTGGTGTTTTCTCTGTCGATGAATCTTACTATGATTTCAACTTGTTGTAATTATTGTTGTAGTTTTGCTTAATCTAGATTAGAGTTTTGATTTTAGGGATGATTTTCAGAATGATTTTAGGGTTTTGGTTTTTTGTTTTTAATGGGTCCTTTGATTTATTGGGAATGTATGCTCTTAATTGATATGAATGCCTTTAAATTGTTATAAATGAACATGTTCACATGTTCTAATATTTTCAAGCTGTAACGTGAAATACATTACATGCACGAATGTCATATGGTTATGAATAGACATTTCATGTGTCTCATAAAAGTCTAAATTTCATTGTCATGTCACATGTATTGGGATTGTAAAAACCCTAATAAAAAAAAAGGAAGAGTCTTTTTAAAAAGTAAAATTTTTATCACGACTCTAAATGCTGGAATGAAAAAATGTCCTAATGTAAGTCCTTTGTCCTCTCAGGAGTGTTTAAAATGGAGGGATGCCCCTAGAAAATACGAAGTACTGTCCACAGATCTCGAATGATTCTTAAAAGAAAAGGACACCGAAACGGGATCGCACCCAAAATAAGTGGGTGCACCTAAGGTGAAGGCGAAATGCGAGCTACTGTATATGAAAGATAAGACGTAGTCATCTTGGTCATGTCATCAATGGTTGATGCAGCATCTAGTGGGAAACACACGATGCATAGTGGAGCCGTGAAGTATCCAATTATATGTTAAAAGACAAGAAAGTCCACGAGTTCATAAGTATGTTAATGAACAAGTATGAAATGAAGAAAAAATGTTTATGAAAGTAAAAGTTATGAAATGTCATGTTTTATACGATGTAGGGGTGCACACGGTCCGGTCCGGCGATGGATCAAAGGTTTTCGGTCCATCCTTTTTTTTGGACCGGACCGGACCGAACACCCAAGGGGACTGGACCGGACCGATAGCTATCGGTCCGGTTCGGTCCGGCCTTTTTTTTTTTTAAATCAATTAATAAAAAAAATTATTTACAATACTAAATTAAACTAAGTGACTTATTAATGTGGATTATGTAACAAACTCAATAAAAAAAATATTTTATATGATCAATGATAATAAATTAGATGAAAATAACATTATTGATGATGTTAATTATTACTTTATTACTAACTTAAAGTATGTTAATGTATAATGAGCCATATACAACTTTTAACATTTTGTATATGAAGCAATAAGCATAAATAATTTAATTATCCATACATATTACATCTATAATTGAGAAAGATACATACTTAACGTACTATTATAAATAAGAATAAAATATTTAATTATACATACTATTATAAATTTATAAATTATACATATATTATAATTTATACTATAACTCTTAATAGTTAATAGTATTAGTAATACATTAAAGAATATATTAATACATTGATACTAAATATATAGTGATAGACTTATAGTGATTAGTTATTATGAATCATGATTAGTATAATTATATAATAGTATTAGTATAATTATCATGATATAGTGATACTAATACTATATATTATATAATAATACATTGATATAAATTATTACTAATACTATTATTACTATATACTATTATTACTATATATTATATTATATTTTATAGACTATAGTTATAATTTATACTATAACTCTTAATACTTAATAGTATTAGTAATACATTAAAGAATATATTAATACATTGATACTAAATAGTAAATATATATAGTTATAGACTTATAGTGATTAGTTATTATGAATCATGATTAGTATAAGTTGTATAACTGTATAACTATATAATAGTATAACTAGTATTAGTATAAAGTATTAGATTATTAGTAATCCACTTTAAGTTTATATATAAATTACTATATATATAAATCACTATAGCATTAGGTATACTAATACTCTAATACTATATCACTATATGATACTATTAACTATAGTGATATAGTAATACTAATACTAATATTTATACTAATACTAATACTAATATAGACTATAGTTATAACTTATACGTATACTAAACCACTATAACTTATACTAATATATTATTATATTATAATAATTATATAGTTATACTAAATCACTATAACTTATATTAATATATAATATAGTTATAATAAATCTCTATAATATAGTATAACTAATATAACTATTAATATAACTATATAATAGTATTAGTATAAAGTATTAGATATTAGTAATATAGTATAGGTTATAGCCATATATTAGTAATATTAGTATAAGTATAATTGTATAAGTATAACTATAGTCTATAGTTCATAGTCATAACTATACTAAATCATTATAACTTACACTAATATATAATATAGTTATAATAAATCACTATAATATGGTATAACTAAACTAATATAACTATTAGTATAACTATATAATAGTATTAGTATAAAATATTAGACTATTAGTAATATAGTATAGGCTATAAGCCTATAACTATATATTAGTAATATTAGTAATTTAGTATAAGTATAACAATAGTCTATATTTATAACTATACTAAATCATTATAACTTTTTTTGATGGAAATAGTCTCATTTAATTAATGAACCGAATTACAACTGTCGACTTATCAGTACATGGAAAATCCAAACTATAAGCCAAACTACACAGCAGCTCTGGGGCTTCCCCACACACAAATTACTTTGTGGCGGACATTGTCTTAACTTCTAAAAACTTTCTCTAAACAGAGAAAGCGTTCTGTAAAAACAGAACTTGCAAGCCCCCTCAATCCTTCTAAAGAGGATGAGTATGGGACACAGCTATGGACATTAAATCCAATAGCCTATTTCTAATAAATTAATAACTAAAATAAACGAAACAACTACAACTAAACACATTAACAACAAACAGGACCACAAGCACTGGTGAGAACCCGGACGACACGCCCACCGCAAGTATCGGCATCTCGAGCCCAGACTGAGCGAGTACCCAGTTAACATACGGACCACAACAGTCCGGCCGTACGATCACTAGTCGTAGCATCGCTCACCACTCTCGAACAGCTCTTGCCCGGATTACGTCTGATCTAAAGGCTCAACCACCTCACTTGGGTCAACAAAACAACAACAAACCACAAAAATAAAACAAAACCAAATATCGAGAAGAAAAAAAACTGAAACGAAATACAACCAAGATCAAAAGACGGGTGAACAGTGCGTAGGCGGTTGGCAGTGGCGTGTGCCGGAGACTGTTCACACTGGGAGGAAAACCGTCGGTCACTTTTCGAAGGTCCAGAATCAGAGATTCCACAAAAGCCGAGCGTGGCGTCAGAAAATGGCTCCTTGGTGGCGCGTGAAAGCCACGCGCCGTCTGGTTCTGAAAACTTCGTCCCGCGCGTGCGGGCTACGCGCCACTCCGATGGATGCCGGATTTGGTTGACTTGAAGATCGGCGGCTGGGCGTCATACCGGTGAGGCGCGTGTAGGAGGTTGACGGCTGGAATGACACGAACGGCTCTCCTCCTTATTTGGCCTGAAAAACAGAAAAGCAAACAATGAAAGCTACAAACACCGAAATAAAAGGAATAGAGGGGAGGGGGGAGGAGCCGAAGCTCCCACCCCCTCACGTATAAACTGGAGCCTGGAAAGTTCTAGAGAGGGAGCGGGGGAGTTTTCTAGATAGAGAGGGAGCGGGGTTTTAGGCACAGTTCTAAATCATTATAACTTATACTAATATATAATATAGTTATAATTTCTTATAAACTTATAACTTATAATAAATCACTATAATATAGTATAACTAAACTAATATAACAACTAATATAACCATTAGTATAACTATATAAATATATAATAGTATTAATAGTCTATACTTAATTATAATATAGTATAATTATATATATAAAAAATATATAAAAATTATTTACTTTCGGTCCGGTCCGATCTGAAAAATAGTCAGACCGTAGATCGGACCGAATGGCTTTAGTCCAAAAAAAATTGGACCGGACCAAGTCCGATTTTCTCAATCTGGACCACCCAATGCTCACCCCTAATACGATGTCTTTTGAAATATCAAGTGCATAAGTATAAGTTCATATCCATGCATTCATTGTTAAGTTTGCTTCATATGCTTATGATATCTGTTGCACGTTATTTGTTTACTTACTGAGACTTCTCAAAATTTCACTGTTGTATTTACCTACTAGATTTCCTACTCAAAATTATAGAAGCTGTGACAGGTTTAATCAATGCAAATGATGAAGCATAAGAGGAAAACACTTCCTTTAGAGAGGATTGTGCCTAAAATGGTCATGAGCCCATCAGAGCGATCTATTCCGGATCATCTCGAGTCGATTGATAAAGTAATCACTGAGATATTTGAGGACATATAAAAGTTTAGAAGATTTTGCAATATGAATAAGGACCGAGCTTTAAAGAAGTGAGTGAGGCCTGAACCTCACTAATGATCAAGATCAATGTTATGGGACCACTTTTGGGAAATGACTCTTTGTTTAAGTTAGATGTTTTTGGGTCCTGTGTTTTGGGAGACTTTTTGGAAACTTAAACACTTTTGATGACTCTAATGAATTATGAATTGTGATTTTATGTTTTCGGTACCATGACTAATGTTCCTATATTTGACTTAAGTTGACTTTTCGCTGCGATATACTGCATACTGTTAGTTATTATTAGGTGTATTGCATCTTATTTATCATGTACGAGGGGCAGAAAACCCTGGTGTTGTATATCCCAGCGTTTTAGTTGCCGTCAAATCCAAGCAAGGGCTGGGGGTGCACAACTTGTATGACCTAATGCCTAAGTTTTAATTATCACTAAGGTTATAATTACTATTGGCACTTGATGAATTTGAGTACACATGTATCCTTAGAGGTTGAATAGTTGAAACCACATCTAGACCTTAATGAAATGCGTGCCACGGGTTGAGTGTGATTGGTATAGTTGCACTTTGATTCTTAAAGTTCTAAAGGCATAGATAGTTTTCGAATATAGAAAATATGAGGTTTATAAAGTTTGGTAAATTTTGGGGCCAAAATGCAAATAGTAAAAATTTGGGGTCTTAGTGGAATTTTGCTAAGTTTAGGGACAATTATATAAATATTGAATTTTTGAACCCTTTGATTATGAATATCTTCCTTAGAGGTTTAAATCCTAACTTAGTATAATTTTGATTACAGACACTTCGATTCTCTAAACTCGGGAAGTTTGTAAGTTAGCTTCTAACTTACTCTTAAATAATTTATTTATAATTCTTGTGTAAATGCCACATTCATATTAAATGTCATTTTGAGCATGAAACATTGTTCTCATAAATATATATTCTATAAGTACATAGAATCATAATAAGTAGTAAAGTATTTAAAAAAAAATGAATATCGAACCCACAGGAAATAATTATGCTATTGAGTATTAAAGTTGATTAAATTAATTCTATTTAGAAAACCAAAATTTGAAAAATAGATTATCTAAATTAAACTAAAGAAAAAAGTATTAAAATTAAGATTTTAAAGATAATAAGAATAGATATAGAGTGTTTGACTTCACATAGCAAATCTCACACAATTTATTCTTCCTTATTATTAAATCTCAATTATCCCAAGTTGATGATAAAAATTCCTTAATTATTCAATATTTTCTCTCAAAAAATATAAAAAATATCTCCAACTAATAATTCCATATCTGTGGTGCCCCCAACTTCCATGCACGGACACGCACAGAAATCGAGACACTTGGGATGATGACAACACGGTCACGCATCCCAACGACACGTGCCGAGTGTGTGAAATGCAACACGTGTACAACAAATAATACGCAGCGGAAAGGTTAAGTCAAATAACTAAGTACCAGAGTTAATACAATACAAAAATAGTACTGAAATCCACAAGTCAACATAATACAATTTTCTTGTTCATAAAACAACCTCAAATAAAATACAAGTACAAAATAGAAGATAGCCAAATGTCCCTACTCCTCAGGCGGAGCCGCATCCTCGGGCTCAACCTCCTTAAAACCTGCATCAAAATCTGCAGTACCAATAAATGGTACCACAGGTAAGTAAAACCCAAAAATACTCCAAGATAACAAATATATAAATACAACAGTCACTATGCATGCACATGATGACCAAAACACCAAACCCGAGAAAAAACACAATTTCTCAAAAATTACAGTTTTCCACGCACGCCAAAAATCACCATTTGACACATAACAAAATCCAGGAATAGTTATATTAATTCCAATTTTAATCCGTATGTACCATGGCCTCCCCTAGAGATCATCCACATACCCTGGCTTCTTTATTCACTCCACGGGTAACGGCCGTGTGAGTAATAAACATGAGCGATGCCCAGTTCCGCGCCCACCGCGTACATAGCCAAGCATCCTCTGATCTCCGCCAGCCCGAGAGATCACGGAGTCGGATCGAGAGCGCTACCATCCCGTCCAAGTCCCGAACAACAGCTCCAGGGGACGACACTTAGTATATTCCGCTCCCGAGTGCCCAGAGAAGCTCCACCGAGATAATAACCCATCTCGACTTGGGGGTGATACACACACACCCGAAAAGCCTTTTCAAATTACACACCCACACATGCGTGCACAATGCCATGAAACAGACCAATTACCAACAACCAACAACCAACAGTTATCACTAATTTCTAATAACCAACACAGTCTATCCAGATAACCAATTCACAGTTTATAAAACAAGTTATTGCAAAAATATATTTAAATCTTAAAAGTCTTTTGGAGAAATACTTACAGCACTTTAAAATAATTTATGGAGGATCACGGAGGAACTGGAAGCACCAAAACAACAACTCCACAGTGTAAAAACACTGTAGCCGAAACACAGTGAAACTCAAATTCCACCCGGAGTCAAACGAAAACTTGGGAACGGTAAGGTAGGGCCTATAGGAGGTGGTGAAGCTAATGAAAGTGATGGTTGGCCATGGGTGGCGGCCGAAACGGTGGTTTTAAGGCCGAGAATGTCGAATCGGAGAGGAGGTTCGTATAGGCGGCTCCGGCGACGGATCAGAGCCGGGGTTGGGTGAAAAAGCTTGCTAGAGGGCCGGTGATGATGTGGTAGAAATTTGATGGCCGGAGGTGGCCGGACGGCGGCGGAACGGTGAAGAGAAGCCCACGACTTCGCATGGCTACTGGCGGCTAACGGCGGCGTTAGCCAGCCTAAAAATGGTGGGGCAAGGTCGCCGGTCGATGGGGAGCTGAACAGCACTAGCGGTGTCGACCAAGGCGGCAGGCAACGGCGACGGCGAGGGTAAAGCTGAACGAAACGTGGGAGAGGAGAGAGAGAGAGGGTCGACTGCACGCGGGAAAGGGAGGAAGAAAGAAGAAAAAGAGAAAAAGGAAAAAGAAAAGGAAAAGAGAAGGGGAAAAAGAGAGATCCAGTCTTTTCATCTTGGGTCCCGAAAAAAATCCAACGAAGAGGATTTTAAAACTGAAAACTAAATAAAATAATCTAAATACAGTGAAATATTTAAATAAAATAATAACTATTTTAAAACTCATAAACCAACCCATTTAAATTAAAGATCATTTTAAATGCCAAAACAGTAAATAAAATCAAGAAAACACCATAAAAAAATAATTTCCACAATTTAAATATTATAAAATAATATTTAAAAACTCTCAAAATTTTAAAACAAGATAATCAATCACTAAATAAATTAAAAATAATCATTCATTAAAATACACTAGAATACGGGATGTTACAATATCTCTATGTGAATTTAACTAATTGGAGATTCATTAAATTTTTTAGATTTTTCTTGGAAATCACACTAGTTGCGGTAAAGCATCTTTGCTTTCGCTCAACTAATGATATTTAATCCTAGAGTTTTAATCACAAATCATCTCTCAGTCTTATTGCAATTCAAAAGATTGAACAATAGTTAGCTATAAAATTGTAAGCATTAAGAATAAGGAATAAACACTCAATCATGGAAATATTTAAAATAAAATAACTTTGAATATAAATTGTGTGTTCAATGCTCGGCTGCATCAAAACTATAGAAAATATAATTAGTTCATAATGAAATTGAAAATAATAAAACTGGTATTCTTCGTTGAAGTTGGTTGATAAAGCATGCGGCTCTTACCTCTACCTTCCAGTTCCACATTCTCGAAAGAACAATTCAAGAATAAATTCTAGAACTCTAAACTCAGACCCAGACTCTAAAACATAAAAACTCTCTACTCTGATTCAGAGCTCCCCTTATTCATCCCACAAGACGAGATTAAATAGATGTCGAAATTTAAATATGGAAATAAGATAATTGCGGCTACAATCTAGCCTAAAGATCTGAAAAATAGTTTCTAAAGATAAATGTTAACATAAAAGGAATTATCTCAAGAATAATGAGATTATCTAAAATGGAAGATTCCGTGATATGCGGCTTGAATTACAGAATTTAGGAGGGTTTGGTCACCAACAGATTCATTGTAGAACTCGAATTTGGTGGTCAACAGCAGATTAATCTTGGTCGGGTAGAATTATCCCACCGAGTAGATGCCATGTGAGCTGAATATAACTGGCATGAAGGTCACAAATAAACAGGCGTGGAGGTCACAAAGACCACACAGCCCTCTCTTAGCCTACCGAGTGGAAAGACTCCTCTCACATTTTCTAGTTATTGCCCACGATGTCGTTTAGGTTAGTCTTTTAAGTTGGTCTTTTAAGTTGGTCATTTAGACTAGTCGTCCAATCTAACCGCTTAGAGCCTTGTTGCCAAATTTTCGCACCTTCTAGTTGCACCTTCTGGTTGTGAGTTTCCTTGCCTACCGAGAGGTAAGTCTTCTTGCCTTTGGGCGAGAGAAATCTCTTTACTGCTCACGAGACAAGGCTCCTTACCCAAATCTTATCGACTCTCTTTAGATCTCTCTACCTCTCATTAGTCTAGATCCATAGTCTCTTTTTTTTTGAACTAAAATGCTCTCATTTTGTATAAATCTTCTTATTCTTTCAAATCCAACAAAATAAATAAAAGCATGAAAAATAAAATAAAATCAATAGTATTGAAGGAAAAATGACACTTTTCATAAATAAAAGAGTGATAAAAATTACAAAAAAAAAAAAAACACACTTATCAAACATCTTATGATACATCATTGAGAATTTGATTACTTGTTTACATGACATGTGAAATTCTCACAATTTTAGCATATTGCATATATAAATATCATTTTTTATGAAAATTACTATGCACATGTCCTAAAATATATTTTTCAAAGCATTGCATGAAAATAAATTTTGTCACGAACCTAAAGGCTAGGATAGGGAATTATTTTAGTGGAATTCCTTTGTCCACTCTAGAGTGAGTAAAAATGGAGTGGTAATCCTTGGGTTGATGAAAAACAATCAACAGGTTTCGAATGTATTCTTTTTAAGGAACGTCGGAGTGAAATCAAATGTTATGATAACTATTGCTGGTGGGTGTATATGTTATGATGTTATGATGATGTTATATTATATTACCAATACATTAAGAATGAGTTTGCAGATAATGTAATCTCAACGTGAGTTGTACTATGATAACCAGTTGATACTCACTGGGGGAACTGTGACTATACCATACATTATGTTGTTAATGTTATGATTAATTATGAACTGCTAAAAATGATGAAATGTTATAATGAAATTTTGTTTCTGACAATTGAAGTAAAAATGTTCTCTAAAAGAAAATGTGCATAAAAGTTTTTATGAAAATGCTGAGGAATTTGGATAGGAAAAAAATATGGATTTTTTTTTTGGCATATCATTGCATGCATCTTATGTTTATAATTAATCATGCATATCTTATCTTTGAGCAAGTTGATTGTTTAACTTATTAAGATTTCAAGAAATCTCATTCTAGTAGTCCCACTACCATTCCCTCCGAAATGGTAAAAGTTATGTCAAGATTGGCATACGACGAGTATGATGAACCACTAGCTTCAGATGGTTGAGGAGGAGCTCGATTTGGAAAGGAGGCTGGATTTGATTTCAACTTTTGTAGCAACGGCTCTATATACTATAGAGCAGATGCAAGAGTTAGTCTGGTTAGGTAGATTCAGTTTTATAGAGATTCTATCTCCCATCTTATGTTGAACTCAAGTGGACCTCTTAAGTGAGGAAGTACCTATTTATGTTTATGAATGATATTGAGATGTTATAGTTTATTCTGGCATAAGTTTTTATTTACCTTTATTCTATTGCGGTTATTGCATATTGCTAGATGCATTTGTCGGATGCATTGCATATTAACTATTATGAACAGGGGTATACAATCTTGCATTGCATGCCCCGACCCTCCAAGTCTCCGTTCCATCCTAAGTAGAGGCTGGGGGCGTCACAATCATCTTTTGGGGATCAACTACTCACAAGCACTGGTCTACCTTACACAGAAGAATCGATGGCTATGCCCTTGCCACCAAAGTTCTGGGCCCCCACCATGGAGATGTACGATGGGGGGAGAGATCCCCTTGATCACCTAAAAAATTTCAGGGCTCACATGACGTTGCATGGCTTCCCGAGAGAGGTGCTATGCAGGGCGTTCCCGTTGACCCAAAAGGGGCTAGCACTAGTATGGTTCAGGTTTCTGGTGCCTGGTTTCATAGATAGTTTTGGTGAGCTAGTTCGACTATTTTTGACCTAGCTCAAGTCAAGTTGAAGAAGGCGACACCCAACAACATACCTCTTCACCATTAAGCAAGGAGAGGAGGAAAGTCTGAAGGCATACCTGTCCTAATTCAACAGGGAGTGCAAAACCACCAATGACCAGGATGAAAAAGATAACCCTGGTGGGGCTTCTAGGAGGGGTCTGGCCACGATCCCAATTCATGGCCGAGCTAGTGAGAAGGACTTCTGTAACGCTGCGGGAGTTTATGGACCAAGCCAACAATTTCATTAACGCTAAAGACACTCTTCGAGCCTTAACGAAGACAAGGAAGAAGGAGCTGAAGCGAGCGAAGAGGAAGGCAAAGGCCCTAGCCAAGGCTGAGGATGATGAGAAGCTGAAAAAGAGCTCTCGGACAAGAGAACGGAGGAAGCTGCTATGAGGGGACCGGGACCTCGCCTTGACTGACCAACATTTACCATCCACGAGGCTGACCCCTCCGCCGCCCTCAAAGATGATGACTGAGGCATTGTTCGCCACTATTGTACATACCACAGGTCCACCTTGCACAATACCAAAGACTGTTTGATGGGCACTAAGATGGTCTAGTCTTAAAAATCTTTTGCAAGTTCCAGATGGGCCAATTATAAGGTCAAGAGCCAAGAAGATCAAGGAGGCAATGCAAGGATTGATGCAATCCACTTGGGACGAGTCTAGCAAGAGCCCAACACACAAGATGGACTTTAAAGAAGAATAACTAGTTTTGATACACATGATACAAGCTATGGAAGAGTGCAACATAAATTAGGGCCTATTATTATGTTTATATGATTGAAGACATTAGACTTGTTTATTTCATTAAAGTGACTTATTTTTATTAGTTTTAGGAATTAGTCTAGAATAATTGGGCTTAAAGATGCTTGGCCTACTTATGTTTTATTTTGTTAAACTAGGGTTTCAAGAAGTACTGTAGCAAACTAGGGTTTCAAGTACTATAGTCGCGGCACTATTCACTCAGGGGCATTTTTGGAAGATGGGGATTTATTTTGGTTAGGGTTTTCATTAGGTTTTCCTTTAAATACTATTTGTAGCCTCAGTTTAATCAGTTTATGAAATTTGATGAATTTATTCATTGTGAGTCGAGTTTATTTCCTCTTGTTCTTGATTGAACTTTTGAACTTATCAAAGATAAATCACAACCTTTGTGGCGTTCCTCATTGTAATCTGAGTTCTTGAGACAGGTTCTCTAACGAGTCTAGATTTTAATATTATCTAGGTTCTTGAAACGAGTTCTCAACGGATCTAAAATTTTCATCCATTGACTTGATTTTGGCTTTCTTGGGTGAGTTTTCAAATTGACTGTGGGTTCAAAGGATTCTATTCAGATGGGTTCATATCATTTGATATTCAAAACTCGATTTCCATTCAGGTCTGATTCTATCTTTTAATTCTTACATTACTTATAAAAAAAAAAATGCAGGAGTTTCCTTTATCTTAGGGCTGCCGTATATCACTTATTCTAGGGTTTTGAGTTATTGTTAGGGTTTTGTCAATTGCTTATTCTTTTGATTGTGATCAAATCATTTGGTGAAAAGAAAAGAAAAGAAAGGAAAAGAAAAGAAAGGAAAGGAAAAGAAAAGAAAATAAAAGAAAGGAAACAAAAAAAAAATTGAAAAAAAAAAAAAATATTCAAAAAAAAAATGGTAGCATATTCAAAGGTTGCTACATAGTTAGAAGAAATAGAAAGAAGGAAATTTGTTGATTGAGCCTTATCTTTAATGGGGCTGAATACATCATTATAGTTGGTATCTTGTTTTATACTTATTCTTTCACTCGTATAAATTCCTTGAGTCTCGTCTCATTTTATTCCTTCCTTGTTTCTTGTTCTTCTTGGATCTATATTACTAGTTGGAATAATACAAGATTGGATTGTCTTTATTTAGTTTAACTAGTTCTTAAAGAACTTGAGCGGAAAAACTATTGAGGTAAAAGTCAAGAGTGTGTGAGACTATTATCGGGAAAAAGCCAATTAAGAGTGAAACACAAGTGGAATGTCATTATTTGAGTGTAAACACGCAAGGAAGTGTGTGAGGTTTTCTACTAACATTATTTTTGTACAGCACATTATGATGTCTCATAAGAGTGACTCATCACCAAGGAGATAGCAGATAACTCATTTTTTGTATTGCAAGCCACTCAACAACAGTTTGAGCGGTTGAACATGGTGTTGGGTGAAGTGAGGGATATGATAGATCATCAAAAAGCGGTAATTAGAAATCTACAGGGCATGAGAGATATGAGGAGGCATGAGCCTAGTATTGAACATGAGTATAAGAATGAAAAGAATAATGATTCTCTTGTTGCCAGGCGTGCTCTCAATACACAAATTAGGATGGATGATACAGAGCAACGGAGAGAGAATATTTTTCATACTAGATGCCACATTAATACAAAGGTATGTAGTATGATCATTGATGGGGGGAGTTGTATTAATTTAGCTAGTACTACTTTAATTGAGAAATTGAGTTTACCTACCTTGAAATGCCCTAGACCATATAAGTTGTAGTGATTGAGTGATTGTGGAGAGGTTAGGGTAAATAAGCAAGTGCTAGTTTCTTTTTCAATATAGAAATACCAAAATGCGGTGTTTTGTGATGTAGTGCCTATTCATGCTGTCTATATTTTGTTGGGGAGGCCGGGGCAATATGATAGGAAAGTGATCCATGATTGGTTAAGGAACATTTACAGTTATGGAAAGGATAGAAAAATAATCAAATTTGCTTCTTTAACTCCAACACAGGTCCATGATGACCAACCAGAGTTGAAAAGTGAGATTGATAAAAAAAGAGGGTGTAAAAGTGAGGATGAGATTGAGGAAAAAAGAAATAGTGAGATCGAAAGGAGAGAGAAAAAAGATGAGGGTGGGGCTGAAATCTCAAGAAAAAGAGAGAATGAGTTGAAAAACAATTGGGAGGCCTAGAGTTCAAAAAAAGAGGAAAGTGAAAGAAAAAAAGAGAGTAAAAAGGAAAAAGAGAGAGATGGAAAAAGAGAATGAGGCCAAAACATCAAGAGAAAGAGAGAGTGAAAAAGAAAATAGAGAGGTGGCTGAGAGTCAAGAAAAAAGAGTGGAGCCACGAAAGGAAAAAAAAGGAGAAATTGCAAAGAGAAGCGGAAAAATAAAAGTGAGTTTTTATACTAAAGCAATCTTTTATACTAACGAATTTAATGACTCTTTACCTAGTGTTGTTGTTTCTTTGTTGTAGGGATTTGAGGTCATGATTTCTAGTGGTGTGTTTAGTGGATTGCCACCTATTAGAGAGATAGAGCATTATATTGATTTTGTGCCAGTGTGACAATTCCTATCCGACATATCTTTGAAGAATATGAGTACTTGACGCACTTGAAGGGACAAGGTAAGTTGAATAGAATGCATGCCAAGTGGGTGCAACTCATTGAGACATTTTGATTGAGTTGCATTATTACATATTTTATATATTTAAAATCAATATATTTTTAATTATTTTATTATTTTATCATTGGTTTTAGATAGAAAAATGATTAAAAGGCATAAATCCAAGTTGTGGTTTAAATTGATTAAAAATATATTTTATACTAGATTTAAATACTTGTGATTTAATTGTGTAATATTTATTCACTTGCACAACACACTTTTAATATTTTATTCTCAATCTTTTTGTCTAATTTTATTTTTATTTTTATTTTTAATTAATTAATTATTTTATTTTCTTTGTCTAGTTTCATTTTTGTTTCTTTAATTATTTATGATTCTGATTGTCTATGTTTTATTTTTATTTTATTGATTTTAATTTTAATTTTAATTTCTGTTTTACAGGTTTTTCTAAACGACGTGTCGTTTTGTCGGTAGACAAAAAACGACATGTCGTTTTCACTATGAATGAACTCAGCCTCCTCCTAAACGATATGTAGTTTAGTTCATAGACCAAAAGTACATGTCGTTTTGGTTCATCTTCAACCTTTAGCTCGTCCAGTAGCATGCACGGCATCCACACTGCACTGCACCTACACAGCACAGTGCCCAGCCACCATGAGCAACTTTCCACAACCGTGAGCCACGAAGCACCACTGCGCATGCCGTAACACCAACCTCTGTTTTAAGAAGTGAAAACAGAGTAAAACTCCTTCGCAACCCACTGCCTCCACATCCAGAAAATCCACCTCCATTTCTGCAACCTGAACAGACCACACCTCCCCCTCCTGTAACGCCACTACACAGACCAACCGCATGTCGAAAACACCTCTGCTAGCCTCCATGCATGCGTTTGGAGCATGCACAGCCAAACTTTCACGTAACCTCCACACACGGCAACATCTTCCTGCGCACTGCACCATCACCATGCACACAGAGCACATCCAAACTAGCCACTGCACGGGTCACTCAGCAGTTGCGTTTTGAAGACCTGCAGGAAGAAGAAAAGAAAACACAACCGAAAGAAATGAAAATGAAAAACATAACGCAAATGAAGACTGGGCACTGCAGTAGAAAGAATAAATCGATTCTTCTGCATGTGGGGAACAATACATTTGCATGTGGGGAATAGACGCACACATGGGCGATGAAACGATGGGCAAGAAAAGAAATGCGTTGGAAGACTCACTCGGACAGCTCGTAATAGCTTGGTAGAATAATAGAGAAACACGCTGAGGAAGACTTAGACGGAAGAAAAGAAATGAAGAAAAGAAAGCACTCACAATGGAAAGCCTTCTGCATGTGGGGAACAAGACGCACTAAGGCACAGAACAACTAACATGCATATGGAACGCTGAAAGGAATAAAAAAAAGAAAGAAGAAATAACGACTAACATGCATTTGGGAAGCCGGAACAAGAAACACATGGGCAAGACACACTAAGACACGGCTTGGTGGAAGAATGCAAGGGGAAGATGCACTGCAAGAAAAGAAAATAATAAAGAGAATTGAAGACATGTGGACGCGAGAGTTATTCACTTTCGGCTGGATGCGAGACACAAAGATGAAAGGCCGAATGCTAGTTGGAAGTTGGATAGGAAATGAAAAGAAGAAAAGAAAAATAATAATAAAGAACCCAAGAGCACATGCACGCAAGGACCATTCGGTAGAAGAATAAGATAAAGAAAGACAATTGTCAAAGTGGCCAGCGAAGACACGGGAAGGCATGGAGTTCTATATAAAGGGCTGAAGAAGAGAGTTCAAGGACACAATTAATTCAAAGGAGAGTTTTCAGAGAGACTCTCTAAGTCTTTAAGTAAAGCTAGGGATGAACTTGCACAATTGAGGGTATTTTTAGTTTATTTTTTATTCATGTGATTGTTCGTTATTAATGCAAACTCTTATTTATCATTCTCTAATTATCAATAGTATTTTCTTATCTCCAAATAATCTTGGAATTGATTCCTTTCATAGATTCAGTCATGCTTTTTCTATAGAATGGTTAAGATCCTTGATTATGTTTGGATTAATTCATTATCTTTATTGATTTAATTCTTTACTGCAGTATTGCCTCTGGGTATATTGTTGTCATTGGATTTGTCAATAAAGATGATAATTCACAGAGCTTTAAAAAGTATTGAATGATTTATCAAAGAGTTATCTTTTGATTAATGTAGTTTGTAGTTCTACATCTTCCAATTGGGGACTCTGGAGATGAATCCCCACTAAATTAAGAATAAATATAAATACCCGATTTGTGCAAAGAATTCCTGATGCTTTACTATTTATAATTTCAGTGATCCCAATTTTTATCCTTATAATTTTATTTGCTAAATCACATTAAAACCAATTCTTTCTTATTGATCATTAAATATTTTTCTTTAATTCTTTTTATTATTTGTTGTGTTTTCTTTAATCTGTCTCCCTGAGGAATCGACAACCCAAAGTTGTGCTACAACTACCACGTTATTCTTTGGGCATAATCACATTTCCTCGTGTAATCAAGTATACACAAGGTAAGAAAATTTTTGTGGCTGATGCTTTAGCAAGAAAGTATGTTCTTGTCATTATTTTAGATGCAAAGTTATTGAGACTTGAATATGATAATAAATTGTATGTTAATGATGATGGCTTGGCTAGTGTGTATGGAGTACGTGAGAAAGCCTTGTTTGGTTAGTTCTATAGACTAGATTGGTATTTGTTTAAAGAGAATAGACATTGTCAGCCTACTAGTTTTATGCGTGAGTTGCTTGTGCATGGATTTGGTTTGATGGATCATTTTGGTGTAAAGAAGATTTTAGACGTGTTGCATGAACATTTGTGGGAGTATCATTTTCTATTCATTGACTTGTTGTATGAACGTTTGTGGGAGTACCATTTGCCTTTCATTGTGTTTGCATATAATTGGAGTGATCATTTTGGTGTAAAGAAGATTTTAGACGTGTTGCATGAACGTTTGTGGGAGTGTCATTTGTCATTCATTGACTTGTTGCATGAACGTTTGCGGGAGTATCATTTGCCTTTCATTGAGTGTGCATATAATTGAAGTGGTTATTTTGGTGTAAGGAAGACTTAAGATGTGTTTCATGAAAGTTTGTGGGAGTATTGTTTGCCATTTATTGAGTTTACATATAATTGGAGTGTTCATGCCACTACAAAGTTTTCACATTTTGAAATTGTTTATAGACTTAATCCATTTACTCCTTTAGATTTAATTTCTTTACCTGTTGATGACAGGAGTAGCTTGAACAAATTAATGATAATGCATATCAAGTGGATCTTCTAGGTAAGTCTCATGTTTATGCTATTTTCAATGTTACTAACATTTTTCCTTTGATGCAGGTGAAGATTCGAGATTGAATCCATTTGAAGAGAGGGGGAATGATGGGCACCAAGATAGACCTAGTCTTAAAGATCATTTGTAAGTTTCAGATGGGCCAATTACAAGGTTAAAAGCCAAGAAAATCAAGAAGGCAATGCAAGGATTGGTGCAATCCACTTGGGACGAGTCTAGCAAGAACCCAACACACAAGATGAGCTTTAAAGAAGAAGAACTAGTTTTGATCCACGTGATACATGCTATGGAAGAGTACAACATAAATTAGGGCCTATTATTATATTTATGTGATTGAAGGTCTTGGACTTATTTATTTTCTTAAAGGGACTTATTTTATTAGTTTTAAGAATTAGTTTAGAATAATTAGGCTTGAGGATGCTTGGCCCATATATGTTTTTTTTTTTTGTTAAACTAGGGTTTCAAGAAGTACTGTAGCGAATTAGAGTTTCAAGTACTGTAGCCGAGGCACTATTTGTATTATAGCCGCGACACTATTCACTCAAGAATGCCACAAAGGTTTCAAGTACTGTTACCGTGACACTATTCACTCAGGGGCATTTTTGGAAGATGGGGATTTATTTTGGTTAAGATTTTAATTAGGTTTTGCTTTTAATACTATTTGCAATATCATTTTAATCAGTGTATGAAATTTGATGAATTTATTCATCGTGAGTTGAGTTTATCTCTTCTTGTTCTTGATTGAACTTTTGAACTTATCAAAGGTAAATCACAATTTTTGTGGCATTTCTCCTTGTAATCTTAGTTCTTGAGACATGTTTTTTTAATGGGTCTAGATTTTAATATAATCTAGGTTCTTGAAACGAGTTCTCAACAGATTTAGATTTTCCATCCATTAACTTGATTTTGGCTTTCTTGGATGAGTTTTTAAATTGTTTGTAGGTTCAAGAGATTCCTTCCGATGAGTTTATATCACTGCTTCTCCCAGCAAGGGAGAAGGGAATACACAAAATGGACAAGACAATGTTACTTGCCCGCCCGAAGGCTAGAGCGGAAAAGGAGGGGAAGGTTGAGGGAGAGGAGTACGGACCAGGTCGATCGACGCAGAAGGGAAGAAAGCCTCTGCAACAACCACCAGTAAGACCGCCCCCACTCTCCAATAAGGGGAGGGACCCTAGTCGGAGAAATCAGGACCATAGTGGGAGGATTCGCATGCGGGGGAGCTACCTCTTCGAGCAGAAAGGCACATCCTAGGCAGGCTCGGTACCATAAGATATACTCGGCAAAGTACCACCCCGCCAAGCACCAAAGGGGCAAACTGACCTCAATCATCTCCTTTGGGGAGGCTAATGAAGAAGGGGTCTTATACCCTCATAATGATGCACTAGTGGTGACCATGTTGATCGCCAACTTCATCACTGGAGAATCCTCATCGACAATGAGAGCTCAGCTGACATCTTGTTTTGGAAAGCCTTCACCCAGATGTGAATAGATGCTGCACGGCTGCATCCAGCCCCCATGCCACTGAAGGGCTTCTCCGAGGATATGGTTCATCCTATGGGAACCATTGCGCTATCAGTCCTAGCAGGCAGCGCTCCCTAAATTGCCTCAATCATGGTCAACTTCTTGGTGGTGAGGACCCCGTCATCCTACAACACCATCATCGAAGGCCCACCCTCAACCACTTGTAGCCGGTTACATAGACCTATGACCTTAAGATGAAATTCCTGACTTTCCATGGAGTGGGCGAAATCCAAGGCGAACAGATCCTAGCGAGTGAATGTTACATCCAAGAACTGAAGTAGAAGGATGGTAAGGGCACCTCGAACGACACCTCCATAAAAGAGTAGGGCATGCACCGCTTAAGGAGCCCTGACAGGCCTTAAGCCCCTCGGCCCAACTTGCAGGTAGACTCCCTTGGACGCAACCCCCATATGGGAGTAGACTGTAGGGAGATGGGACTCGCAATCCTGGACATCACTTGAACAACATCCATCCCTTGAGTACCTGCCCACATGAACGAGTGGGAACCAAGCAAGACCCTCGATCCTCTAACAAGGTGTCATTGACAGACCACTGAAGACACCACCAGAGTAAGACAAATCAAGGAACCATGCCGCATTAATGTACCACTACCTGAGCAACACACCGCATTAATGGCACTACAATACGAGCAACACGCCACATTAATGACACTGTCACAAAGACACACTGCATTAAAAGATTCTAAAAAAAGGAACAATAAAAAGGACATGGGCTCTACGGGGGTAGAAATGATTTGTACCCCCAGACTCTCGGGTATAAATAGCAATTTTCAAGTACAAAAAAACTCTTTGGCCTTTAGACTCTCTTATTATTTTACAAACTTCCAAAATACTCTACTGACTTTGGCATTAGAGACTTCCAAGCCCCATGATCACCCTTTCCTAGCTGCTTTCTTCTTCATCTTTGTAGGCCCAACTTTGAATACTTGAGTTACTGGAACATGGCCCAAATGCATACAAAACACGACATTAACCTAGGCTTGCACTGGGTTGCTCTTTGCTGCATTGGGGGTTGGGGTAAGGATTTGGATGAGTGGGAGGTTGAACCCGCTTTCTGTCGCGGAAAGGTCAAGGTGACCTTTGGCCTGACCCGTCTCTTTTGTCCTCGTAGGAGGTAGGTTGTTCGGGTAGTTTGGGACTGGACTCGCTCCCGCCCATTGACATTGTGTATTTAATTCCAGACTAAAAAATAGGCAGGCTATCATAATTTTATTCTTAGCTTTGTAAGAGTTAGACTTCGCAAACATGGGCCCTTTGGCCTATGACGCGCTGTAATTGCTGCTTTTTACTATGTTGTTGATGTCCACATTCCTTAGTGCAGCATTTGGGTGTCCGTGTTCCTTGGTGCAGCATTTGGGCGGTCGAAGGACTAGGCCCGTACTCCATCAGGGAGAGGTGAGGATGCCTCAGGCCAACCTACCCCTATAACCCACGAGGAGGTAATTTCTTTGGGCGGCCGTGGGCTCGGTTGGCTTTTTATTGTGATGAGAGTCGGGGCAAGTATTCTATCTATCAAAAGGGTGGGCTTGCTTTCCTCTGTGGGAGGGTCTAAGCGGCCTCTGGCACAACTCATCCCTGCAACCTTATAGGGAGGTAATTTGTTAGGGGAGTTCAAGACTGAACCTGCTCCCATTCGTTAACATCACGTAGTTTGCCATTTAACTAGGTTACTCGGCCTTTTGAGTGGCACACCTATTGCTTTGACTTTTTATCATAGGAGATTTTGTTCACGTCGGGTATTCGAAAGACTAGGCCCGCACTCCATCACGGAGAGGTCAGGATGCCTCCAGTCAAACCCACCCATTTGGTTCCCCGAGGAGGTAACTTCTTTGGACGGCCATGAGGCTTGTCTGCTCTTTTGCTGCAATGGGAGTTGGGGTAAGTATTCGGACAGCTGAAAGGATGGACCCACTCTCCTCCGCAGGAGGGTCTGAGCGGCCTCTGGGGAAACTTGCCCCTGCTACCCCACGGGGAGGTAATTTGTTCGGACAGTTTGGGATTAAACTCGCTCCTGCTCATTGACATCGTAGGGAAATGTAAGATTTGTATGAGGCTGGAGCTGAACCCACTCTTCGTTCAAAACAGAGGTCAGGGTAAGTCTTCAGGCCTTCGAAGGGGCTCGACCTGCACTCCTCTGCGGGAGGGGTAGAGCAGCCTTTGGCATGACTCACCCCTTTAAATCCTGCGAGGGGGTAAGTTTTCAGGCAGTTTCCAACTAGACTTGCTCTCGCCTATTGATGCTTACGAGGAAGGTAAGTCTTCATTTTTGGGCAACTGAGGACTGGCCCTCACTCATCCCTTTGGTATAAAGCAGCCTTAGCTATTACACTCATCCTTTTGGTATCCCGCGCTGGAGGTAAGTTCAGATTGTGACATAACTGGTTCGCTCTTCGTCGCAATAAGGGTCGGGGTAAGTTGTTATGGCCACCATGGGGCAGGATCTGCTCTCCATCATGGGAGGGATAGAACAACCTTTGGCCTAATTCTCCCATTTGGTCCTGCAGGAGGTACGCTGTTTGGACAGTTTGAGACTGGACCCACTCCTGCCAGTTGATATTGCAGGGAAGATAAGACTTTGTCTTTGAGCAGCTAAGGGTTGGCCTGCACTCTGTTGCAGTAAAGATGAAGCACCCTCTGGCATACTCATCCTTTTGGTACCCCGTAAGGGAGGTAACTTTTTTCGAACAGCGATGAAGATGGTCTGCTATTCGCTGCAATGGGGGTCAGGGTAAGTTGGGGGGCAGGACCCACTCTCCATCACGAAAGGGGTAGAGCGGCCTTCTATGTGAGTCAGGATTGCCTGAACAAGTGGATCTTTGCATAGACTTACCGAACCCATGCTGACTACAAGATCCAAAATGAGCCCACCACAAGAGTTGACTACAACATCTCATCTAGAATGACTTGTGCTCCTCTCTATGCCACAAGAGCTGGATCGTCTTGTCCCACAACAGTAGGCAAAGATGTTGCAGGAGGTGTCTTAAAACACTTTCACTATCTAAATGGAGCTTAAACACTCTATTTTCGTCTTTTATCTCCCTCTCCTTCTCTTGTAATGACCGGGTCTTCTAGCGATTACTAACCAATTGGAGTTGGCTGAAGATAAAAAGGGGGACATTGCTTCAGACGGAATATCCTCTTCCATACAAGCAGAGTGCTCACCGTTGCCAACGCTAAACAGTGAGTCCTTTCCCTTCACGTATGACCCTCTCTTTCTCTCCAGCCTTTCCCCTCTGTTGTTCTCTAACTGCAGCACATCCCTATTAACGTAGACACCACGCTAAACACAAATCACCTTACAATCGCTGACGAAATCGAGACCACCACCGTCTCTAGATTCCGCATAACAGCATGCCATTTGAACACAAAAATCATAAAAAAAGGCCCTCTGCACTTGAAACCGAGACCTTCAGTGACCCTATTCAGCCACCCTCACCCTGGAAACCACCAAGAGACACCACAGAAGGTGCCGATCAATAAGTCCCTTCCTCCCTCCATGACGGTTCATGTCGTCCTTATTCCTCTCCTCTGTCGTTTCCTCTCACTAAAACGTAACGGTTAATTTTCATGTTTTAGGTGTGCTCCACTGTTGATCACCACAAGAGTTGGAGATCATCTACCGTGATCGATCCTCAACACAGCTGCTCCAATCTCTTGGCGTAGACTCAGTAAACCACCTCCTTTCAGTTTTTTCTATTTTAACCCATATATGATGCGTAAAACATGAGACACGTACAGGCTTGATTGGTCTTAAGATCTTATTATATTTTAGGGTGCTCTTATAGGTTAGTGTGCTTGCTTGGGTTCGTGAGCACTGTTATTATTCAGTGTGATTATTCGGGTAGCAAACTCTCTTACTCTTCCATGTGCTCGTCTAGGTTGTCGAGCACTGTTACTCTTTAGTGTGCTCGTCTGGGTTGGCAAGCCGGTAAAAGTAATCCCAAGCATTTAGCGCAAGGCGAGCTTCATTTCTCAATCACCATACTTGTTGGTTAATGAGAAATGTAGTACTTGGGAACTAAGTGTTGGTGCTCATTTTGCTGGGGTGAGCTTCATTACCCGTGTGGTGCCCTCAACCATCGGTAACGTGCTATTGGAATGGTACAGGGACCCGTAGACCCATTCCATGATTTTAGAATGCTTGGAAGATGTGACACTTAGAATCACACCAACTTAAAATCACGACGTAAAGATAGCCAATAAATATAATAAGAAAAGATCCATTTGTTTTTGTAAAAAATATGTGAGATACATAATATGCAAACATTGAACAAACTCACAATGATTTATCCCACATTCTCAGTATAGCTATAATAGCAAAACTACCTAAAAAATATTGCTAATACTAAAATCGCTCTGTTGCCAATTCCTCATTGGTGATGCTTCAGAGTTCCTTGCTTCCTTGAAGGTTTCAAATAGAATAAAGTGAAACACTTTATGATCTCAAAAGTGAGATGTTGGCTCTTGTCCAATGTCTTTTATACGGTAGAACTGTCATGTTATAGTCTTGACATTCTTTTGACTCTTGATATGCTTAAATGAGAGAAATTCAATCTCAATCGTCCATTTTTACTCTGAACTTGAAGAATCGTAGAGACTGAATGACTGATTGGACAAGGCATGCATATCCTTGCAGCTTACCTTGGGTCCAATCCCGCAGTCTTTCTCCTAGTAAGGGTCTCCCACATGGTGCTAGGCCATACTTTTGAGATAAGAAGATATGGCCTTTTTTTTTTTAAGAAGAGCCGGTAGCTACCCTCATAGTAGCTCCGTCCCATGTTTATTAATGAACCCTCACATATGTTGGAGGAAAACCGTGGTTACAAAAAAAACCACTTGAGGGATAACACAGGTGATCAAGAAAATTCCAAGCTCAAAAAATAAAGCATAAAGCAAAAAAATTACATCCACAAATATAGAAGTCCCCAATAATTTGTCCGTAATAAGCCTATAAGAATCCCCCTCTCAATATCAGAATCTATAAAATACTTACATCGATTATAAGCACCTTCTTTAGCAAGATAATCCGCAACCATATTAGCTTCTCTATAAATGTGATGAATGGAACAATTTAATTCAGACAACAACCTCTTTATATCATCCAAACAATCCCACAAATACCATAATTACAATTGCCAGCCTCGACCCATCTCACAATGACTTCAGAATCTGACTCCACCTCTATGTCTCGAATACCCAATTGTTGAGTCAATTTTAACCCATCAAGTAAAGCTTTTCCTTCAGCCACATTATTGGAAACCTGCCCATAGTGAGTTGCAAAGCCCGCAACTAAATGACCACCATGATCTTTAATCACACCTCCTCCACCCCCAAAACCAAGATTTCCAAGCGAGCTACCATCAACATTAAGTTTATACTTACCTCTACACGGTTTCATCCAAGCCACAGCTCTCATATTTTTATTAACGACTTGAGCAATGGGGCAATTTAAATCTTGTAAAATTTTTAGATCATTTTGCCGCCATCTATCAAACTTCTGATGCACAGAAAAAATGTATATTAACATCAGCTTAATCCACTGCACCACACCTCTCCAATCAGTTTTTTTTTTCCTTCCATTCTATCATCACAACGCGCTCTTCATAATGCCCAAGAGATAGTGATAGGCAAAATGCCACGACAACAACCTGCTTGAGAAGATGGCGAGGCACGAAGCCACCAACCATTCATGACTACTTGCCATCTACGGAGTTAAGGCAACCGAACCCCCACAATAGCTGCAAAATAATTCCACACCGTAACAACCAAGTCACCGCTACAAAGAATATGATCAATAGATTCTTGTTGTGGTAAAACACAACAATGACACTTAGAGACTAGAGAAATTCCAAGCTTAATAAGGGTATCATCAACTAGTAGCACTTGTTTTTTAGCACACCAACAAAGAAATTACATTTTCTTGGGAACAAATTTATGCCAAAGCCATTTTCTCCACAAAGAAACTGGCCCTTGAGCTCTAATGAGATGCCAAGCAGATTTAGTAGTGAAATTCCCATCCGAACTAGGTTGCCAAATATGCACATTAGTACCCCTAGAAACTTGAATCGACGAGGCAGTAATTTTCTCAACCATTTCTTCCGACACCAACATATGCAATTTCGTGACATCCCACCCTGCATTAGTTATTATTCTAGCCACCAATAATTTTTCAACTCCACTAACATCTTCCAAATTCACAATGGTTGCATCCCCTAGCCAATTGTCAAACCAAAAATTGCACTCACCATTTCTAATTAAGATTCTTGAATTATTGATCACAATCGGCATTATTGACATAATACCCTTCCAAAATCTTGAACGTATAGAGTTAGAAAGGAGCAATGGATGCTTCTCACCCATATATTTAGCCAGAATAAATTTTGCCCAACACGATTTACCATCTAGTAATTTCCAAGCAAATTTCATGAAAATGACATTTGCACATCGACGAGATTCCGAATGCCCAATCCCCCCTCCTCAATCAGTAAGCAAATATTTTTCCAGGACACCCATTTCCTTTTCTTTTTATCCTCATTCGAGCTCCAAAGAAAATTAGAAAAAATACTCTTGAGAGCTTTGAACACACCCTTAGGTAAATTCATAACAGATAAAACATGAATTGGCATGCTAGATAAAACATGTTTGAGAATTTGTCTTCCCTAGACTTTGTGAGGATCTCACCAGTGAAAGAGTACAGACCACTTTTCGAGGACAAATGGAAGGCAAAGAAGAGAGCCTTTACTTGGCAAGTGGAAGGTAAAAATGATCTTCCCTTAGTAGCTTGGTGAAAAATGAGGAGGAGAAGTCTGCAGAGTGCAACTAGTCCAAAGAAAGGATGAGTGACACTATGTAGAAAGCCTGACAGACACATATCAACACAAGGTATAACAAAGGAATTTTCATCCTATGCTGCGTGAGAAAACACGAAGGGGAGCAAGGCTAATGAAGAAGATGAGAAAGTGGAGCTAAAGAGGTCATAGCTCAGACAAAGGGGGAGGTATGAGCCCAATGCTAACAATAAACGGTCAAGGACAAGACCTATGCGGATGTATAGGCTTTCCAAGACAACACGAAAATGTTTAGTGGGTAGCATTGTCATGGAAGCTCACAATCCATTTGAAAGGTCACATCTAGAATGGGTCTGTAGGGAAAGGGCTATGGCTTTGCAGGCTATACCTTCTCAATCTAGAGGTATGGTGTAGCTCCATGTGGAAGGCTAGTACTTGCAAAAACAATGCAGATTGGACGCAAGGCAAAATGCAAAAACCTATGTGCCTTGTCCCGTCAATATGTCATTATCATCTTGTGGAGGGATGATTGAGGCAAAATGGCTCATATTAGGGCAAATTAGAAATCAGAAGGACACCTAATGATACCACCCTATAAGTGGATTAAGGTAAAAGCCAAAGTGTTGGATCTTCGATTTGAATTTGTGATGTGGTAATTTCAAGTGTGTGAGTCTTACCGCTAGTCAATCATCATGGGCAGGAAGAAATGCAGATCGCTGATATGTTGGGATGAAGTGGGAGAGTCAAGAGTGATTGGACTAATCATCCAAGAGATGATGAAACAAGTCAACCTTATACGAGCCATAATGGCTATTGGTCAGACCAGACAATAGAGCTATGCCGATGAGGAGAAGAGATTTAACATTTGAGGAAGGTGGCTAGGTATATCTCAAGGTATCAAGCATGAAAGGGGGGAAGAGATTTGGGCTGAAAGGAAAACTAAGCCCAAGATACATTGGACCTTACGTAGTAGTGGAAAGGGTAGGCTCAGTGGCATATCAAGTTGCGTTATAAAGGAACACAAAGGGATTTACAATGTATTCAACGTTTCCTCATTAAGGAAAAGTCTTGAGAAACAGAAAGCCTCAGTAATTAACCCAGATCTAGTTCCACTGCAACCGAATCTCACCTATGAGGAGAGACTAGTATGAATCGTAGATTAGAATGAGTAAAGATTACAATATAAAATTGTATCATTGGTGAAGATGCAATGGGGAGATTCAGGAAAGGATGAGTTTACTTGGAAAAGTGAGCGGGTCATGTGAAAGTAGTTCCCATATTTATTCGAACTGTAATAAGTGTAGTGTTATGTATGAGGAAAGGGAAAATTGGACAAATCAAGGGTAAAAGCAAGTCTATACATATTGATTTACCCTTTAGACCACAGCACTAAGAGCCCTAAAAAATATAACCATGGTGCAAGAGAAGAGAACAACACGAAGGGTAGTTGTACCTCCGGAAATAATAAGTTGATTCTTGGAGGAACAACATGAAATTGCGAGGCTAGAGGCTGAACGCAGCTGAGATGAAGAAAGTTCTTGGAGGCCTAGAGTCCTAATAAAGGAAATGCTGGGCCACAACGGCATATGCGACATGGTTACATACCTGTATACATGACAGTTAATATGCAATGCACCTAGCATACTTATACCAGTATGCAATAATCGTCGCAGCGGAAAGATTTGTTCAATTTATTTATTTATTTATTTTGTCTTTCTTTTCATCCAAATAATAGAATAAAGAATAAACTAAAATCTAAATTATTTACACAAACAAAACTACATTGTAGATTGTACGGACAACTAGTCAACACAATATATACAAACCAAAACATTGCATAACATTTTGTCTTGGAGTGGCATACTCATTCATTTCAAACTTGAACTATCACATTGTTTCCATAACACAAACTTAATAACGTAAACCATAAATAACTAATACTATATATACAACAACATTCCTTCATCCAAGCAAAGATTCTTGTTAGTCAACTACATCCAATAATGTGGTCTTTTCTTGAGTAGACCTAACTCTTTATAACCTATCACATATTCTACTATTCTGATATGGGAATGGTAGTTAGGACTATCATGGTGTGATTTATACAAATATCAATAAGTTAGGCTAAAAACATAAAAAAAAAATATAATAGTGTGGTTAACAATAAACATGAAATGTATGCATGAATGACATTAACTTGCATTACAAAAACTGTATTTTTTCCCTGCCGGATTCCTTTACAAAATAGAGTAACGTCGTAACATCTTCATTAGAACATCATACTTTCATGACATGCTTTTTTTCACAAAACATCATCATCTTTCTTGTCATTACAAAGGGTGGTACCTTACAGTTTCCCATTAGACCGCGTGCACCTATTGGTTATCTTTACCACATGACAAGTAACACTCGTCTGTGACTTTGTCTCAATAGTACTCAAACTTCACATAAACTTCCTTCACTTAACGAGCTCTCTGGCCTTCACTAGCAAGAAGGCACATACATACCCTCGCTCTCGGACTGTTACTATCATATTCAAGGTCACTAACAGTTCTTCATTAACTTAGGGGATTCCACTCCATATTTATTCACTTTAGAGTGGATAGAGTAGTTCCATTAGGACAATCCCTCATCCTAGTATTGGATTTGTGACAAAACATTTTAATACGTAACTTATGCTTCGTGACATGTGCACATGCTTCATGAAAGATGAAAAAATATCATGACATGAATACTTAGGATTTCAATGGAACTTTAGAACGTAAGCATAAATCTTGATGCATCGTTTATCAATAATCATACTATCACAAACCATGAGTACGTTAAGAGCTAACTTACAAATTTCTTTGCTATAAGAGAAATCTTCAAAGGCTGAAGTAAATAAATATGTAAACTATGGTTAGAAAATCCCTAAACGAAATATAAAGGGGTCACAATATTCTGGACTTCCAAAACTTACCTAAATTGCACTTTAACCCTTTACTCTTGGAAATTACATATAAGCCCCTAAACTTATATATTTGCAATTCGACCCCAAGTTTCACCAAACTTCACAAACTTGCATAAACAACATGTATTCTCTGTTCTAAACCCACTTTTGACCTTAGAATATGATTTATCACATAGCAAATTCAAGAAAACTCCAAATATGAAATGTACAAACTTGAACATTTTACTAAGTGCAAATTGAACCTAATCTCATGTTTAAAGACTTTACACCGATTATAGCTTGATCAAATCTCTAAAACAGGTTTTTAAAAACATGTTTACTCACTAAACTCACCTTAAAATGTTCCGATTTGAAAGAAACCACAATTAGAACAAACTTTGTCAATATGCATCAAAACCATGACTCACTCATTATAGCATTATTTGTTCTATTTGTGCATTACAACTTTTAATGCAAAATAACCTACGAGTTTCAACGTACTCATGCCCAAAAATTATTCTAGCAAGTACTAAAACCAAACATTCACATAAAATTGAGATTTAGATGGAAAGGAAACCATCTTCCAAATTCTTACGAATTAAGTGTTCACATCTTGATTCATTGGAGGGTGAGATTTGAGTCCCAGTGTTTCAAGCTCATGTCCATGTACTTTCCAAAGGTCATTGGGCATTACAAACTAGGGGAAATGAGAAATGAGAATGAGAAAAATGGGAAAGTGAAATTCGGATTGTTGATGTATATCTCCCACTAATTCTCTCTCATACACAACTTTATTGACAAGTGTTCACTTCTTGATTCATTGGAGGGTGAGATAAGAGTCCAGTGTTTCAAGCTCATGTTCATTTACTTTCCAAAGGTCATTGGGCATTACAAACTAGGCGAAATCGATTGGTAAGCTTCTGACGCCCCAAACTCTACTTAGGGTTTGACGAAACATGAACCATAGGAGCATGTAACATAAGGTCACGTACTCCCGTTCATGACAATTAAGAATGCAATGCACCTAACATGCTTATAACTATATACAATATTCGCAGTGGATAATATTTTTTAACAATACATACTGTGCTAGAATGCTAATCCCAAGATATAATCATTCTTTCATTAATATCTACATAAACCAAAGCTATGTATTTCATTAGGCCTTATTTGGATAGTGAAAGTGTTTCATCTCATTTTATCTTATCATTACAACTTTCAATTTCTACATAAAATATAATAAACAACTCAACATTTTCAAATTTCAAAACAATAATAATATCAAAAAATAATATTCTAATAATATTTTATTCAATTTTTAACTTTTATAAAAAACCATTTCATCTCGTCTCACTATCCAAACCGTACCTTAGAAAGCTAAATTTGAACATTCATATAACAAAAGTAGGGTCCCAAAACATGAACCCTTTTAAACCTCAAAGGATAAGCACTTAGTACATGTTACAAGATTCTAATCCTGATCTTGATCTTGTACTTCCCAAAATCTCTACTATCTCATTCGATAGTGTCTAATTGACTTCCATGAAATGGTTAGCTAATACAAAGAGATTCTCGAAGGTGAGAAACTCTTAATGGTATGACATCCATTGGGGCTTAGGATTTGCCCAAAATTCCTTCAATACCATTTACTAGACTATGATAATATATATATATATATATATATATATATATTTATATAGCAATCAATCAGACAAAAATGATCATCTACAGTAAACCAGCTTTGACCACCGCACTCTTTGCCTCTTCCAGTTTGGTTCCATTGGTCTCTGCCACGACTCCTACCATTCTCGGGAGGGGGGGCAGAATGGTAGTTGAGACTACCATAGTGAGATTTATAAATCTTTTCAAGTAAAACTCCTAAACTACTAACAATATAAATAAGCATGCATGATAGTAACATGACATGTATGCTTGATGAACATGGACTTGTTTGTGAAAATATGACTTAGGAACATCAAAACTTGACATGATCACGACATGCTTGCTTGTTAAGAGATAAACGATCATTCTTGTTCTTGCTTGTTACATAGAGGTCTTATTTCATGGGATTACCATGATATCTTATCTCACGGAGTTTTCACGATATCTTATCTCATGGGATTACCATGATATCTTAGAAAAAATTTATGCTTGACTCATAAAAAGATTTCATGACATTCTTGTATGTTTCATGACATGGCAATCATGACAAATACTCATGCTTGATATACATACAAACATGTCATGACATAATATAATTCAATTAGTAAATTTAAAGGAAACATGAACATAACTTATGAGTCTTACCATCATACATATATAAGGATACTATATGTAACTTAGAAATCCTGTGCGTAGCGTAAAGTAGTGTAGGCTAAATTAAAGACGTTCTAAGGTTAGATTATCTCACTTAATTCTCATAAAATTAAAATTTACTAATTTAGTGCCAAATTTGTATAGTTACCCCCTAAAATTTTGAAATTACCAATTTGCCCCTAAACTTAAGGAATTTGCAAATGAACTCCAAAACTTACCAAAATTTATATTCCTCATGTAAATTTCATCCCAAATCCAAATATGAACTTAGAATCTTCAAAACCTAAATCCAAATATGAAAACTCCTCTTGGCCAATTCACTCCTAGGCTAAAATCCATGATTTTGTTGTCAATTGGCCAATTAACACACTAAAATACTTAAACCGAATATAACAACTCTAAAAACTCACATCATTAGTTCTAAAATCATACATTAAAGGAACCTTAAACTCAACACTTTAAGGAAAAACCCAAAACATCAAGACTAGGTCAAATAAAACTAAATCTTGGTGTTCTTGGTCTAACACTTTCATATCAACTCTAAGGACTCTAAAAGTATATAGAAAACTAAATCTTGGTGTTCTTGGTGATAGCATGCTTGACTAACTTAAAAATCACAAAACACAACAACTTAGAATCGGTTTGCATGGAAATCCTTGAAATCGAATATGCATGCTTTTAGACTTGAATCATAGTGGCTAGATCCTTGATTTTCATGCAACAAATGTTTAAATAATGTAACCATATACCTCATATTCAAGTTCTGACTTGATCTACTCATCAAATCTAACGTGTCATAGAAAATAACCCATCAAAATAATCATCAAACCCGAGAGCCTCTATATCATGCTTAAAATCAAATTCTTACATATTCAGCAACAATCCAACAAAGATCTAAGTTATAAATATCAAAATATCCAATCTTAATTCATAGATCAAAACTGTAAAAATAAGATTTACAAAAATCATAACCATTGAATTGGAATCCTAAAGCTAAAATCACAAACTAAACCAACAAAACCCACTTTGAACCAATTGGTTTCTACCACTTCAAAGATCATGTACAACCATTTTATAAAATCCTAACATGGTTTGAATCAAACGGTAACTCCTTTACGTTTTCTCTCTAGGAAAGGAATGAAAAAGTGTTAAGTATCTGGAAGAAAGGGAAGGTGGCATGGGGCTTAAGGGAAGAGGGTGTTGGCTGATTTGGAGTGGGTGAGATGATGGGAAGTTTCCTTGTAAAAGTGGTGGAGTTGTTGGAGTGATGGCCGAACAGTGAGTTTGAGGAGTCTTTTGGTTGCTTGTTTGACTAGCCAGACTATTTGGAGTTGTAAATGAGGTGGGATGGCAAACAAGGTATGTCCTTGTAAGAGATGGGAACTTGTTGAGGAAGCTTGTTGAAACAAGCTAGTTTCGATGGGACTAAGGATGGCAAACATAATGGACTTCCATTAGGGGTTTCAATGGGGTTTCAGTTATGGTTCAGTCTCATTCTAAATTTTCTTTCTCAAATGCAATTATCAAGGTGTAAGAGAATGGATGAGGGTGTAAGAGTGTATATTTTAGTGGTTTGTTGCTTGTGGAAGTGATTTAACTAAGTGGGAAAACACTTAAATACAAACCAGCCATGTTTAGGGTTTGGGAGGATTTAGGGTTTCAACTTCAACAAAGCGTTTGGGGTTTTGGTTTGCTGCTAACTTTTTGGAGGTTAATTATGGTTGAAACTCTATTTTGGTTAGCCATATAATGTTTGGTTGGATGGAATAGTGAATGGTATAAGATAGCATGATGACAAGCTTGATTCATACTCCATCACTTACACACTTGTACTCATTTTGACTAGTGTCCTAGGATTTCCAAGTGGATGGCTAAGATTGTGCTATGTGTCCAAGAAAACATTTTCTAGTAATCTTAAGTGGATTTGGACATCCTACATGGTGTTTTGACAACTGTTTGAAATAGATGCCACATGTCGCTCTCCTGAAGGGTTTCTATTCACTTGCAAAGCTCAAAACTTTTTATTGTACCATAAAATATAAATATTCATATGAGTATAATAGTACAATTCATTTCGTAAAATAATTCTGCGGCTCCCTTTCTGATGGGTGTATTTGTAATTAAATAAGTTGTAAAGTAAATAGGGCTCTTCGAGGGGCCATTGTCCTCCAGTGACCATTATGGGTCTGAAAAGCTGTCTTGTGTATGTCATCTCGATGCATTTTGATTTGATGATAACCAGAACGCAAATCTAATTTAGAAAAACTTTCTGTTCCGTAGTGTTCATCTATTATTCATCAATATTTGGGATATGGTACTTATCTTTCACCCGTCTTTGTTGAGGGCACAGTAATCCACACACATTCTCTAACTTCCATCCGCCTTCCTGACCAAGAGGACATGAGAAGAATAGGGACTTTGACTTCCTCTAATTATGCCATTGCTTAGCATTTCAGCAACAGGACGCTTTATTTCTGTTTTCTGATATTAAGGATACCTGTAAGGTTGCACACACGTTGTTTTTAAGCCTTTATGTAACTGTATCTTATGATCATGACTCTATGGAGGAGGCAAAAATTGCTTCAAACTCCTCCATGACTTGTTGTACAATAGGATTAATTGCAACTTTAGACTTCACCAAGTTCTCTCCTATTAAATGTAGCCAAATCCCTTTAACAGACCCCTTTTTGAACTTAGGAAAATGATTTCTTCCTCCAATGCCTTGCTAGGTGGCTAAAGTCCTTGTAATTTCACCACTGCACCATGGAAAGTAAATTGCATAGTAAGGTTAGAAAAGTTTCATAAAATATAGCCAAGACTTCTTAGCCAATCCACATCCAAAACCACATCCAAAACCACATCACAACCTCCCAAGGTCAATAGATAAAGATGAACCTTAACCTATAGGTTTTGTAGTTGAATAGGTACTGCCCTATAGAAACCTTTGCAAGGAAGGCTATCACCATTAGCTACTTTGACTATCAATTGGCTTTCTCCCATTGGCAGTTTGCATAGGGATACACAAAGCTATAAATACTACCTGTATCAATCAACACCTTTTGTTGGTTAATACTGCCTTCCACCCTCATAGCTTTTGGTGAAAGTGAACTTGCCATGGCATGTAAGGAAATGCCTAGCAGTTCACCTACTTCTGTCCCTTCCCTAATAGATTCTCCCGATTATATAATGGATAAGTTTCCTTCAGATGCTTCTTACTCTTCTTCAACAACATTTTGGGTTTGTTACACCTATGACCAGGGTGAAATTTTTCATCACAATAATAACAGAGGTTCCTTTTCTTGTCTCTTGCATCTGGGTTGGTGTGATTCTTCTAATGGGTATAGTGGGTTTTCTTACTGGGTTGGTTAGGTTGTCCTTGGTAGGGTTAGATCTTGGATCTTGTCAGCTAGGTGGGGCCGGTAACCTCAGTATGGGTGCTGGTGCATGTAGTTTAGGAGTGTATTGTGGTGCAAAGTGGGTTTGTGTTGCGTTTATGGGTACTACTCCCTGACTCCATCTAGAAACTTCTTCTTCCTGCAATTTAGATAACCCAAAACCAGTTGAAAGGGTAAGTGGGTTTAAACATAGTCACCATAATTCTAAGATCACCCCTTAACCCACTAATAAAAGTACTAATATGGAACTCCTCCATTAGCACCATTGATCCTATTGGATAGGGCTTCAAATTAGGTCTGGTACTCCTTAACCCTAACTATTTCTCAAGGCCCTATTTGGATAGTGAAAGTGTTTTCTCTCATCTCATCATTACAATTTTCTCAAATTTCCATACAAAATATAATAAACAATTCAATTTTTTTAAATTTCAAAACAACTGTGAGATCCCAAAAATTTATTGTGTTTTATTTTATTTTATTGTATTTTAATCTTTGCTTTGAGGGTATTTTTTTATGAGCCCAATTGGTTGGTTGTGGGTTTTGGGTTGTTGTAGGTGTTGTGGGCCAAATTATAGGCTTGAAAGAGAGGAAAACTGGGCCCAACCCCCTCTTTCAAAACGACGCCATTTAGTGGCTTGGGAAGTGAATTCCCCCCCCCCCTAGAATGACATTATTTTGGCTTGTAGGGTGAAAAACCCTAATTTGTTTTCTTCCTTCTTCCCCTGGTGCCGCACCCTTCTCTTTTTCTTTTTCTTATTCCTTCCTCCTCCCATGGCCCTCACCAGCAGTGCTGCCCCCATTGCAAGTCATCCTTCACCACGCGTGCATCGAGCATGGACCTCCACTGTCGACGGTCCCACCTCTTTTCTTCCCCAATTTGAGCGCCCATTTTATTTGGTTTTCTCCCACTCCCTCTGCTTCGAAAATCACATTGGCCATGGTGAACCCTTGTCGCCACCACCAGCCACTCGAAGCCTGTGCCACCCTACACCCCTAATCGCAAGAAACACCCCTCAATTAGCTTCCTCCTCCCTCAAAACTATGTTCTAGTTTCCCCCCACCCTCTGATCTTATTTTTGAAACCTTTAGGGTTAATTTTTCCCTAACGCCATCATGCGTTGTTGCTCCCAGTTGTCTTTTAGTGGCTGCGTAACCATCCCCATGTACCCCACTTCCTTGGGTTCCACCCAACCCGTGAGCTAATGCTCATCGTAGCCGATGTTCCGCCGTAGTCCTTCTGTTATGTCCATTTCACCATTGCCACCGCCTGTCATCACTACTCCGCCCCTCTAGACGCCACGATAGTAAGCTTTTATGCCTCTTGCCTTGTGTTTCATTTTATCGGATGACCAATTTTTGATCTATCCAACTTTTTCCGTCCGCGGAGTGATGCGCGCACTCGTTCTATCGCAAGACCCCGTAAACCATCATGCGCGATCATCCAGAATATTTGCCTTCCGCATTGTAAGTAACTCTTCAGCAGGACCCTTGAATTTCTAATGGGAAATTATCACTAACTTTGTTGCAATCTGGTTGTGTTTGAGAAGGGCCTTGGTCTCGGGGAAGTGTTGGGATTATTTGACGTAGTTGTTATCGGAATTTGGGCCAAGAGCCTGATGGAGGATGAGAAATGCGTGTAGTTGGGGTTTGTGAAACTTTGGAGTTGTGACTGTTGTGTTGTTGTGTGTGACTGTTGTGTGCTATGCCATGCCATCCAATAAACTGTTTGTCATGCATCTGCATATTACTGTTATTGATGTTTGCCATGATTCATTCAATTGTGCTATGTTCTATGTTATGCTGCGTATTTTGAAAACTAGATTTTTGGTAAATATATTTTTTTGTGGGTGCGTGCGTGTGATGACCTCAAGCCGAGATGAGGTATTATCTTGGTGGAGTTTTTTTGGTCACTCGAGAGCGTGTAAAACTAAATGGCGTCCCCTGGATTGTTGCCAAGCCACAATAGGCTCGGCCAAGATGGTAACGCTCTTGGTACGACTCCGAAGCCCCTCTGCTGGTAAGGGATAGGGGATGTCTGGTTACGTTACGCGTCAGGCTCGTAGCTAGGCATCGCACATAACAAAGTCACACGCGCAATCGTTACCCATGGTGTGACTAAGGGAGCTAGATTGTGCAAGTGGTCCCGAGTGGAGACTATGGTGTACACAATAATAAATGGTTGTGTTTGGGTACAAATGAGATTTTTGGAGGGAGTGGCTGTAATTAAATGATTTTTGGGAAGGAGTAAAAATGGCTATTTTGAATAGTTGCTTTCATAACTATTGAACACGTTTGCTTATATAATTTCAAGCTTGAATATCTTGGTTGTTGTTCCATTGATTTATTTACTGAGATTGCAAAATCTCATTGTGGTATTCCTACCTACGGTTCTATTTTGTGGAATCGTAGACTTTGATGCATATGAGGGGTATGAGCAGGAGGGACTAGCTCCATCTGAGAAGTGATGGCTCGAGACTTTTCGCGTTATTTGTTGTTGGACCTTTTTTTTCCTTTCCTTTTTTTTTTTTTTTTTTTTCAGCCGGATGACTATATTTACCTCTTGTTGGACTCTATTTCGGGTTATATTGTTGTTAGAAGTACTTAGTTTGACTGCCTTATATGTTTCTACTGTGATATTTATGTTGTACACATTTCACATGTTTACACACACTTGCACAATGCGATTGGGTGTATGATCCGTGTGGTCATCATTCGAGTGTCATGACTTCCACCAAATCACACGTAGGGGTCGAAGGCGCAATAACAATAATATATTAAAAATAATATTCTAACAATATTTTATTCAATTTTCAACTTTCATATCAACTCATTTAATTTCAACTCACTATTTAAACAGTACCTTAATTTTGTAAAAGTCCCCACTAGATCCTCATAGGTAGAGGGCCCAAAGTGCACCTTGAGTGCTAAGACAAAATCCTCCTGATTATGAACCGGCCAAGCTTCCATTAACCACCAATACCATCTGTAGCTTATGATTATCTGGGGTATTAAAATAAGAGAAAAACTATTGGGCCTTAAGTCTTCAGACCCATCAAATTTAGGAAAGTCAAACCTAAGAGTTCTAGCATGAATTCCCCCCATTCCATTCAAATAAAAGATTGTTATTGACCTGACTCTTGGGGTTGGAAGAACATTATCCTGAGTGTTGATTACCATCTATGACTACCAACTGATCATAGCTAGCTGCCAAATTGTTGATCTCTTGTAACATTGCTTCTAATATTTGTCTCTATTTGTCTTGCTCTTCTTGTAGGTGCACCGTCTCTCCTTTCAATGTGGACACATCCTTTGCAAGCTGAGCATGGCAGGTGCCGTCAGCCATGGAGCAGGAACATGGCTTTGAGACCACTGTAATATGGTGATGGATGTATTTGTAATTAAATGAGCTGTAAAGTAAATAGGGCTCTTCGATGGGCCACTGTCCTCCAACACTTAGTGACAAGATGGATGAGTCTGATGATTTTCATTGATACTTTGTTACAATATTTATAAACATAGATAGTAGACTGATTCAACCAGAGGTTACTGAACTTGATGAGATTAGCGGACACTAACATGAACAACTTGATGAGGTTACCCACTACATAACGAGCCGAGATTCATGACCCACGACTAAACCCTACCAGACAGACACTTAATGAAATAAAATTACGTAAATATCCATAACAATATGAGATTGAAAGCTTTGCCTTATGGCCCTTGGACATCAGCCGAATAACTGACCCATAACAAGCCCAATAATTTTTTTTTAAATCGGTGCTGATTGATCTATGGGAAGAAAATAAAATAAAATGCTCATCAACCAAACAAATGATGGGTCTGTTGAGTATGCGATTGGTTTGGCCGAAGGTCACAGGAAAGGCAATTCTTTGGCCGATGATGGGTATAATGAGTCGAGTTTTGTTATTCATCATTTCTACACATCACATACCATATATATTTTTTAATTTTCTTTTGGTTTTATTCTTCTTAAATTTATTGAATTATTTTACTTATCATCTATATATCATACATTTGGTAAGAGAGAAAAAAAAAATATAATATATAATATGTGGAATGATAAATAGAATTTTTCAATTGAGTCTGGGATGGGTCTTTGCTTTGTGAGAGAAGGTATTCAATTTCCATAAAAAAATTTTCCACGTCATTGGATGTGCAGGGTGTCGAATTTTAACGGTGGAAAAGATCCTCCCGCTACTAAAAGATTCTGGCTTCTCTTTTTCCCCCGATGAATTCAGAGTGCTTGGAGAGAACTAGGGAAAAAAAAAATGACATAAGGTGCAAACAAAATGTGTTGACATTGTAATCTTGCAATCTCAATCATATACGTACCCGTCAATCATGTACACCCGTTTATGGGTATATTAAAGTGAACAGAAAGAAAGGATGAAAGGCCATTAAAATTCACCAAATTTAGCAAAACAATGAACATAATGGTGGAAGATCCCAGAGAGCCTCAGCAGGATCATGAACAGTTTCCATATACTCGTGCACTCCATTCACTGCATAGAGCGAAGCCGATATCTGTCTTTCGACTTTCATTCTTTCAAATTCCGATATCTCCAACTCAGCGGTATCATGCAAAGCTGCATTATTTGGCAGATCCACCGCTTCTTGAGTGAACAAAAACCGATCATACCCAGGCCCAAAACCCCATGAAGCAGGATACTGTTGAGACGCAAACTCTTCACTGCAATTGCTCAAATCTGGTTTATATGCATCATCAAAAAACTGGTTATTTCCTCTAGAAAGATCAGAGTTATCACCGTTGCTCGAGGAAGTGGAATTACTACTAGTTCTAGAACAAGGATTAGTACTAGTTGTACTAATTGTGGGAGTAGGGGATACAACGGCCTGTTGTTCTTTATTGGCTCCTTTTTTGTTGTTTAGGAGATTCCTAATCCTAGAAGCGAGGGGAGAATCTGAGAACACATGGGTAATGAAGTTTGTGCGAGTATTGGATCCACGAAGAAGGCAAGCGGCTTGATCATAAGCTCGGGCAGCCTCCTCAGCAGTCTCAAATGTGCCGAGCCACATCCTAATCTTTTGTGTTGTGTCTTTGATCTCAGCCACCCATCTCCCAGATGGCCTTTGTCTCACCCCAACAAACTTGTTTGTGTTACTACTGCTGCTTCTGCTTCTGCCTCTTCCCTTGAACTTGCTCTCTTTGCTTATTCCTGGGATGTCAGACTTCTTGTACTGCTTGTGTTGGTGGAATTGAATCTCCATTGCTAAGTTTTACAAGAAAACTAATTAAATTGGCCAAGAGAAAGGGTTTCGATCCAAACGAGAGAGACAGAAGGAGAGGGAATTGTTTTAGCTCTAAAAGATAGTGGGGAGCTGATTCAGTATTGAGTATTAATATATAGGGACATTGGCAAGTTTTTCTATCCTTTTTTTTTTATCCTTCTTCCTTGTCTTTTTATTTCTACTTGTCATGATCTGTTAGTTCCTTTATAGTGTGGACAAAATATCACTCAACTACCTACCTGTTTTCTCCCCAATTTAAGTATCCTAGCTCTGATATTCTACTGTCTATATATCTTCAACTTCAGAAAGAAAAAAGATACTCCTAATAAGGAATAATTTCTTAAACATGAAATAATAAGGAAGTTTAAACAGTACTGGAGGAATATTTTAAAGTCAATACAGAAACAGCCCAGGGTTATTCTAAGAAAGAGAAAAAGAAGACAACGTTAAAGACAAGCTTGCATGAGTATAAATTATCCGAGGTCTCGCGGATGCCTAGTCGTTGTCCCTTCTCTCTCTTGCCTGGTCAAACATTCGACAAAGAAAGTCGTCGAGGCTCGAAAGCTTGCCACTTGGAGGCATCAGAATAACCCTCTAGATAAACCCAAAAACTAAAGGGTTGGAAACATTGATTGAATCAATTAAGGATGGCCTTCTCACTTTTATATTTATTCAACACAGTGCACAAGAATACCTTGTCGTGCACTCTGCGTTAGGTTTTAACATCCTTCATTACCAAACAAAACTTGATGCTTCAAAGAGATTCTTATAGCTATCATCCTCACAGTGTTTCTATTTCAAAAGAACTTGATTTATAACTATTTTGTTGCTAATCTGATTGAAGAAAGTTTAACCAATGATCATGATTGTAAACTAGAGAGGGGAGGCCCAATGCCTAAGGCCCCTACCATATAAGTATAAGCACCCTCTGAAAAACATATTCAGGACCGGAAAATTCTTTACATCAGCCTACTATTTAGGAGCAGCCACAACACACCCTATGTATCATCATCTAAATCACTCACATTATTCAAATCACTTACATCCAAACCACTCATATGAAGACACATCAGGTGTGCTATGCATCAGCCCGTGAACAGGGGCTGATGCATAGCACGGCTCATTCAGGACCTACCAAGAAAGAAAATTCCCCAAAGGGTGTGTAATAAATATTGTTAATATTAAAAAATGTCTAGGATATAATATTAGAATAATCTTATGAAATAAAAATTTCATACAAAATAGCAGTAAAATGCCTTTAATTAAGAGTTAAAACTGATCATGCAAACAACACATATATTTTTTAAAAACAAAAAGAATAAGAGCAATATAAGATACAATGTTAAGGTGTGCAAGTCACAACATTCATTTTGTAAAAAGGTGGAGTCCACTATTAACTATTAAAAAAATAATTTTTTTTCATTTGCTGATTTATCTTTTTTTTTTTTTTTAAGAAAAATGATATTTGTAGTCGTAAGTGTCGTACAATTTCTTTAAAAAAATTGAGTAAATATGATATCCACATGAAAATATTAATTTTTTAATATTAGACTTTACATTTTTTTAAAGTGATTACGCGATGTTTATGCACTCTATAACTATATATAATAATATTATTATTTTTTTGTAAAGAGATATGCGGTGTCTATACATCCTAAAACTGTAACGATCATTTCTCAAAAAATAATTTGTTCACGTACAGCAGAAGGAATGCAGTATATTTTTGTGAGAGCGTAATACGTACATCTGATGCCATTGGCCCATTGGGATGAAATGGTCATGGAGAGCAATGTGACATGACGAGATTCCTTAATTAAACAATTGAGGAATGATGGAGAAACATAAAAGGGCATCAAACACGGCGTCATAGGTTGGTTAGTTACTCAGCATTTTACAAATTAAAACAAAAAATAAAGCAAATGAGTACTATTTTTCAAATCCTCACGACCATGAGACTACTTTATGTGGCCTCCGAAACTAACATGTGCACAAACAATAAGAAAAGGAAAGGCCTTGCGTGACGATGTCATTTTAAGGTCAATACAATGAATCGATCCTATAGATCAGATGGTCCCCTGCCAACGTCCTTAATTATACCAAATGAGGGTTGCATTCATATATATAAATATATATATATTTATATATATTATACCTTGGACGAGAACAACGTAATATTGTAAGACCGTTTGTCGCAGTCAACAGAAAGTGTTGGACCAACAACCTAGCCGTTTATCAAAAAAAAAAAAAAAGAGGCCTGTAATGGCAATTATTACCGTATAAATTTTAGCTTTAAGGTTTTTCTTTTGCATAACAAAATTTCAGTAAATACACAAAAGGCTGGTGTGTTTTCTGTATTCATATATACAAGATGTATAGAAAAAGAATCATTTGTAAGATTATATCCAAAGTCATATGAGCACGGTTATGGAAAACATTATTTCAATGTCTCAAAATACCTTTGTGAAAAGGGAGGCAAATTTTGGACTCGGTCATTATTGTCAATGAATATTTGGAGCCTAGAATCAAAGCTTTAGTGCCAGCATGTGACGCAAATTGGATATAGAGAAGGTGTATGACCATGTAAATTGGGAATTTTTGCATTACTTAGAGAATGTGATTTCAGAAAGAGATGGTGCTCTTGTATTAAGCATTGTGTTTCCACAATCCGTTTTTAAGCCTTGGTGAATGGCTCCCAATTGACTTCTTTAATTATAATCATCTTCTGTTGAAACAAGGGAGCCCTTGTCCCCTTTTCTATTTTTCATCATTATATGTGACCTAACTTGCACGCTAGAGGCCATTGTCGGAGGAAGATTTCTTCATGCTTTCTGTGAGAACTATGACTTTAGAAGGTCAGAACATCCCGCGTACGAGGATAAGAGATTTTTCATCGCGGGCGTAAGAAGCCAAAAGACCTGTCGAACCGTCCAGGCAAGTAGAAGTTGAGGTGAAGAAAGACCTAGGCAAGCACAACCCTAGGCGGGAAAAGATTCGCGAGAAGAGTAATGAAGAAATGAATTACGCACCATTTTAGGCAGACAAAGGTAAGGTGATTAAGGGGATGCGAGTTTTACATCGAGCGAGTAAGAATTAACGGGTGACACACAATGTAAGCAAGTTCAGAAGTGAGCAAAGGAATGTGGTGGACAATGAGTGAGTTAGGAAGTGGGCGAACAAAGACAAACAAGTACAATACGGTAAGAGAAACAAGAACGCAACAGGCAAACAATGAGTAGCGTGAGGGAATTTCTAGATGAGCAATGGAAAATTGGGGTGCCCAGAAAATAACCTAGGAGTGTTCAAAGAGTGGCGGGCAACCTCAAAGATTATACTCAAACCATGACATTTCTACAAGGAGCACGAGTGGGAAAGTAAGATCAAAGACTCAAATACGCCGACCAAACGCAAAAGCTTTTGAACACATGGGCAACATTCACAAGTGGCAGACTGAACTCCTTTCCTTGGCTAAACTACTAAAATGTGCACGTCCCTTCCGTCCTTGCCACCCCATTCATCAAATTACACCTATACAATGGAGGATTCACCTATTTAACAGCCAACCTACATCGAGATTTGTGAGACTCGGGATAGGTTAATCACTCTGTATAAAAGTTTCACCTCTCAGAACTCTTCACTCACGCTTTGGGATTTCTAGAAAGGACTTAGAGGAGAACACAAAACTTTTTCAATTTTGAAATCTTCAAAATTTTTATCTAATCATTACGTAATCTTATCCAAATGCAAAATCCAATACAAATTTTTTAAATTTTCAAACAAAACACAAAAAATACAATTTTTTCAAATTTCAAAACAAAAATAATATTATAAATTATATTCAAATAGTTTTTTAACTTTATAATGTTTTTTTTCAAATCTTCTCTCTCATTTCCCAAAGCACAATAAAATATTTTAATTCAAACCATTTCACTACTATTCACAAAACTCCAAGATATTCTAACTGTCCAAACGTGTCCTATATACTTCTCTGGTACTGATATTTCTAGATACGACGTGTATTATTCTTAAATTTTCTACTATGATTTTCTTGTGCACGTATGCTGGGCATACTAACACATAATGTTCACAAAACATAAGGGGTGTTGCTTAGGTGTAGTACTAGAGTTTAGCTTTTAAATCTTAGTATAGTAAGCTTGAACACTGGTAGTGTTGGGAACAAGCAAAAGTGATGGGGCTTGGGTCTTTCATAAGAAAAGAAATATGGTATGACCAAGACTCCCCTGCAACAAATGACTTAGAGAGGTGCTTGAGGAGGATCAATCGCATAACAATGGGAATTATTCTATGGCTCAAGCGATTGAGTGCATGATGGAGATGGTATGACAATAGCAACAGTCCTTCCAACAACTACTCAAATATCAAAGGATGTAGGTGGAATCACAACAGATAACAAGGAAATCATCAGTTAGGAAAAGGGCAACTTGATGGTATCCATAGCTAAGTGAGGACGATACGCCCAGCTATGGATAGTGGTCTTAGTCACAAGGCAACAACGAAAGTCTTATACTAAGGAAGGGAGCAGCCTTGGATCACACCAGGAGTTTATGACTTGTCCGTGGTTATCCCCACTAGTGGCCTTGGAAAATTGTAGGGGCAACCAAAAACCTGTGTGAAATTGGTGCCACAGGTCTCATAAGGGAGAGTGCAGGCTAGGCACAATCCTATGCTTTAGATGTGGGCAGCTCGGGCACATCGCCAAGGAATGCCCTAGGGCAACCCAAGGAAGCAAGCCTTTCATAGTCGGAAGGAGAGAAGAGCTATGCCGACACGTGAAGGAGACTTGATCTTCGAGAAAGGAGATTATGTGTACTTAAAGGTGTCACCCATAAAGGGCATAAGACGATTCAGAAAGAAAGGAAACTTGAGTCCAAGGTATATCAGACCATATGAAGTGGTTGAAAAGATAGGCCTAGAGGCCTATAAAGTTGCCCAACTGGCCAAATTTGGAGATGTGCACAACGTATTCCATGTCCCCACTCTGAGGAAAAGTTTTGAGTTGCAACAACCTTGAATGGTTAAGTGAGATTCAGCTCCAACCAAATCTTACCTATAAAAAAACGTTGATACAAATTTTAGGCTGGAAGGAACAAAAGTTAAAGTATAAGACAATACCCTTGGTAAAGGTATTGTGGGGTAGCTTGGAGGCCCAAGAGATCACTCGATCTATGAGAGGAGCTGATGGATGAGCAGGCTTCCCCTTTCGATTCATAGGATGTGATATGGGACACGATGGGAGTTTGCGTGACTTGAGGGATAGCAAAAGCGTGATGAGGGAATAGTTTTCCTATTTATTCGGGTTCCAATAACTCGACAATTGCGCATAATAAGTGGGGGGCATTAATGTCATTTTGATTGTTTGGTAGACGTTACTTTATATAGTTATTGAACCCGTTTGTCTTTGTGGTACGCCCATTTGAGTATTCTAAGTAATAAATGTAATTGCATGAAAGAAATTTGATAGGCGAATTTCTTTTGACCTTAGAAACGTTGTGAAATCTCGAAAGGAATTCATGAATCAAATAATTGATTAGGTTCTAATTTGCTAGTGTAATCAGATTTTGATCCATTATGGTGACAGATTTGCCTTTATATTTAAATAAGCACTTAGGGGTATAAGTTTAGGAAACGAATTACACCATTAGCCTTAAATGAATATTTAGGATTTTCGAATGAATGGTAGACACGAGTGCTTCTATTTAATTAAAGCACGTAAGAGTAGAATTTCGTGAAACTAAGTGTACCATTAGACTCATAGGAATATTTAAAATTTTATAGTGCAATAAAAAGTTATGAGATTTTTTGGATGAATAGTAACACCCAGGAGCGCCACTTGTCAATTGGTTCAAACAACTGTCAAATCGCCTTGTAGGATGTCCAAATTCACTTAGAATCACTTTTTAGTTGGACACATGGGACAATCCCAGCCACTCATATGAATAGTATTAGGACACATGTCAAGTGGGAGACAAATGTGATGAAATGGAGTGTGTTTCAAGCCATGTGATCATGCCTCTTACACAAATACTATTCTATCCAATCAAAACAATTTTTGGTCAACCAAAAAGGTGGTTTCAAACCTAACAAAACCCCAAACCATTGGAATCCAACCAAAACCCTAAACCCCATGTGATGGCCGATACCCCAAATTTGTTTTCCAAAACCCTAAACCACTTAGTTTTGATTAAGTGTATAACAGCCCGCATAGGTTTTAGTCTGTTAGTATAGTCAGTGTTACTACTCTCACTATGGTGCGAGAAGTGCGATTTTATTTATTTGATATAGTTAGAATTGTCATAATGCAATATGGTCTGCACCATTAGACTTAAAGGAATATTTAGGATTTTAAGTTGCAATAAATCCATTTTTAATTTTGGACGAAATGCTTGTTTGAAAACACACTTTTTTTTTTTAATTTCAAGGTTATTCGGAGTTGAATTTCGATAAACGAATTTCACAGTTAGGTTAGTGTGTATATTTAAAATTTTACAGTGTAAATTTTATTTTTACTTTTCCCAAAGTGAATAGTAACCTCCAGAGTAGCAACAAGTGTAGTGTAAATCACAATGTGAAATGTCCAAATTAGGTTAGATAAGTTTTATTTGGACACTTGGCAACATCTTAGTCACACTTAATGAATAGTATTGGACATTTGGCACCAAAAGGAATTAGGAGATGGAAATGTGAAGGAAATCGAGGTGTGAGTTCATGCCACCTAAGCAAAACCATATTCCATCCAACCACCCAAATTGTGCCAAACCAAATAGGAAAATCCTAAATACTTAGAATCCAATTGAAACCCTAAAAACTTGGTTGAAACTGAAACCCTAAACGGTTTCCCCAAACCCTAAAGTTGGCCTCCAAACCCTAGTTGATCTGACTTATAGTATTATATTTAATCACTTGATTAAATCACTTTCACATCCTATTAATTCCTCAAATTCATGTTATAACATCATTATCCAACTCTTAAAACCTTGAAAATTTAATTGGGTCAAGAAAAATTGAATTTGGGCTTTATAATATCTCAAATCCTAATCAAACCCTCTTTAAAACCCAAATGAAACCCACTTGTTTAAGGCCCATTAAGGCCAACAAATTTTGGCCACCTTAGGAAAGTTTCTTGAGAAAGTTTTCCCCCACCCATGGTAGATCATCCACTGCTCCTAATAGTCTGAAAGTCAGGCATGAAGTGAAGGCCAAAGGCCACCCCACTCTTCTCTTAGAACTTTCCTTGGCTGAAAACCACTCACTATTTGTACCTTTTTGTGATCTAATCACCATACCTCAAGATGTCATACAAGACCATACCTCCATTTTCAGAATTACTTGAGGCGTGCAGGTCATCACTTCCCTCATTTCACCACTTTTCACCCCCATTCTTGGAAAGAAACCCTTAGAAGCTCTCTCGGGCATATTCCATAGTCTTTTTGCATGCCCTTTTTGGAACCTTTTTAAGTATCTTTTCACAATGATTCCTTCATAAAATTTTGATCGGTCAAAATTTGTTTTAACCTTGGAAAGGTATTTATGGGCGATTATGTAGATAGTGTGTTGTATTTTAGAGTTTTTGACCAAGCTAATGGACAAATCTTGGTCCGAAATTTTTATGGAGTATTGTAAACATGTTTATATGAATTTTTGTTGGAGATTAGTTGCATGATTAAAGCTTTTGATGAAATATTTTCTTAGATTTGGAAACTTAGAAACTGGAAGAGGAAAAACAATTTCTATTTTAAGAATGTTTGGATCTTTTGGTCTCTATTCTTACTCCAATGGCTTTGATTTTTTATTTAATGATTCTAAGCCTTTCATCTACATTTTAGGATGTTGGTATGAAAATTTTAGTTGTTAATTTGTGAAGATATGATTTTTATGCAAGAGAATGCTTGGTTGGGTCAAAAGTTTGATATTTTTGGCTAGATCCACGTTTTGGTTTATTTTTATCCATGTGATCTTAAGTTTAATGCTTGGATCTAATTTAGGACACATTTTTTAAACCACTTGATATTTTGTTTTTGAAGATTTCATCTTGGTATGCCTTGGATCAAGTGTTTGATCAAAGCAAGTTGAGAAAAGATTTCGGTTTTTGGCGAGTGTTGGAGCCAAGTACTTCAAGTGAGATTTTGTGATTTGTGGTGACTTTTATGTGTTGATTCAAAGCATGTTAGTTCTTAGAAATGTGTTATGAGCATGTTAGAAGAAAGTTTTGAATTTTTGAAAGTTCATGGAGATGTTTTGAAAAAGGTCAAAACTTGAGATTCAAGAGTTGTATTTTAGTCAAAAAGTTTGAATTTTTTTACTAAAGAGTTTTGTGATTATGTGAAGTATATTTTTTGGATGTCTTAAGCATGTTTTTAAGCTTAAGATAGAAAGATCTTTGTTGCAATATTTCGGTTTAAGCATATGTTTGAAGTTGAATAAAATTGCAACAAAAATCAAAGAGAAATGACCTTTGGAAGTTTTAGCCCTATCATGTTTTGCCTAGTTGTGTTTGGTTTTAAATTTTTCTAAGTTGATATTTGAGTTTAGGAGAAAAGTTAAATGAGGACTATAAATTTTGGTGATTTTTGGGGTTAGGATGTGAGATCCTTAAATTAGAAGTAAAATGATCATTTTTCTACATGTAGAGGGTAAAATGTAATTTTACTCTAAGTTAGCATTTTTTCATGTTTCTAATTATTAGTGATTAGAAGTTGATAGTAGTGCCTTCTCTTTTCTCTCTTGGGAGGTAGAGTGAGGTTTTAGTGCCTTTGAATAAATTCAAAGGTTCAGTTCTCACTTCTTGTGAGTTGGTTCTTGGCACTGGTTTTATTGGATTTCGAATGGAAACTGAGGATTTGGTAAATCTATGGGAACACCTATGTCTATCTATGGAAGAAAATTCTTTCTTCCATGTCAAAGAAGTTGATAGGAGGGATGCTGAAAGACATGGGACTCACTACATAGTTGGGAGGGTTTTAACCGAGAAGGTGGTTAACAGTGAAGCTTTCCATACCACTATGTCTCAAATATGGAGGTTAGAAGGTTGGGTTCGATTCAAAGAGTTAAGGGATCAGATTTTCCTAATAGAGTTTCAGACCCTGGTAGACAAAGAGAAGGTCCTTAGTGGACGCCCTTGGTGTTTTGACAGAAATCTGCTTACCCTATTAAAGGTTGATGGCGCAACATCAATAAATGGTCTTCAGTTTGGTTTTGAACCATTTTGGGTGCAACTACACAACCTCCCTTTGGCCACCATAACGAAGGAGTTTGGGGAACAGTTTGTAGCCTCTATTGGACACGTTATTAGGGTGGATACAGAGTCAAATGGACGTGCATGGGGAAGGTGTCTATGGGTATGAGTGGCCATTGATATACACAAACCTCTCCTACAAGGTAAATGACTCATGTTAAGGGTTAAAAAATACTGGATATCTTTCAAATATGAAAGACTACAAAATTTTTGCTTCTAGTGTGGTATTCTTTTCCATAAAGGCAAGAATTGCACTTGCCCTCGTTATGATCAACAGGCAAAGGACCAAACTTCCTAACAGTTTGGCTCATGGCTTAGAGGACAAACAAGGAACACCGGTATCTTTGATGGCCGTAAATATGGCGGCTCTTACGGCGATGAACAGTAGCATGGGATTAAACCAGAAGAAAGAGAAACAGAGGTCAGGAAGGAGAAAAAGTCCAACGTATCTGCAGAAAATCTATTTTGTTCAGCAGTTTTTCAGGAAAAGCTAGTAGAGGAGACTCAGGAAAGATGTCATCAAGGGGATATGGGTCACCAGTCAACAGAGATAGATCCTGATAAAGGTAAATCTACTTCTATCTTTCTCAGTTCCCCCCATAAAGTGCATCTAGAAAGTCAACCTCCAAGTACCAAACTACCACGGGGCTTGTCAGAAGCATCTACAGTTATTTTTTACCACGGAGACCGGCACTCACAAAGCAATGACTCGAACATGGATGTAGAAACAAGACAACCACCTTGGCCATCTGACGACCAACCTATGTTACTAAGGCCATCAGCAGGTCTCCATGATGACCTTAATAGAATTGGCAGGGATCCATTGAAAGAGTGGAATGGTTTCATCAAAAAAGGCAAACCATAATGCAGCTTGGGAAGGTTGGTACAGGATACAGTCCCTGAGAAGAATCATAAAAAGGCCATCAAAAGGGTATCTTCCAGAAAATGGAAAAGGCTAGCTCTTGGGAGGGACAAACACTACAGAGAGGATGGTATTGAAACTTTGGTTGACAGGTCAATCTGGCCTAGGAGGGAGTACTATAAGAGGGGCTGTAAGAGAAGCAATGATGATGAGAAACAAGGCGAGAAGAGGTTTAAACTACTTGATGACAATAAGGAGAACACAACTTCAATGGCAGAGGCTGGGTCCCAGCTCTGCCAGCACTAATGAGCATCTTGGTGTGGAACTGCTGAGGGCTTGGGAACTCTCGGTCAGTTAATATCCTTAAGAACCTGACTAAGGAAAAGTATCCCTACCTAGTTTTCCTAGTGGAAACTAAGTGTAGAAATAAAAGGATGGAGGAGATTAGAAGAAAACTAAAGAGGGATAGTTGTTTTGCAGTGGCTAGTGTGGGTATGAGTGGTGGCATTGCTCTCATTTGGAAAGAACATTGGCATGTTAGAGTAATTAACTACACACGATGGTGCATCGGTGCATTGATTCAGGAGGAATCTGGAACTACCTGGCAGTTCATAGGTTTTTATGGCCACCTATAAACTGCCAAGAGAAGTAGCAGCTGGCAACTCCTTAGGATGCTAAGGCCCTCAACACTTATGGCATGGCTTTGTGCAGGGGACTTCAATGAAATGGGGAGCAACCAGTAGACCTTACAAACAAATCGAGGAGTTTAGACAGGTGGTGGAGTTTTGTGGCCTTAGTGATAGTCATGCTCAGGGGCAAAGGTTTACATAGTCGAATAATAGAAAAGGGAGGGCATTCACCAAGGAAAGAATTGACAGAGCTCTAGCTAATAAAGAATGGGGGGATCTTTTTCAATCTGCCACATGCATTGCCCTTGCTGCATTAAGATCAGATCATTCTCCTCTTCATATTAACAAACAGACCACCAAAAAGGGCAGGTTTAGGTAAGGGAAGTGTTTTAGATATGAGGTTGCATGGGAGTTTTAAGAAGAAAGCCTGTCTATAGTAACTGAGGCATGGAAGAAGGTCAGTATAGGGAATGGGGAGATTCAGTCTATTAGAGGGAAACTAGAGTCATGCTAAAAGGGGTTGGTGCACTGGAATAAGTCCAAGTATCAACAGGGAGTTACACAAAAATTGGCTAAATTAAGTCATCTGTAAAATATGGGCAATGGCCAACACTTGGGACAAATGCAACAACTACAAAATGAAGTAGAGACCTCACTTGCAGAAAGGGACTTGAAGTGGCAGAAAAGAGCAAAACAACACTGGTTCAAACATGGAGATAGAAACACTCATTTTTTTCACTTGTAGGCCAGCCAAAGAAGGAAGACAAATTCTATCCAAAGAATTGAAGACTCACAAGGAAGTGTAACTAGGCAGGAAGCAATTGGTGACACCTTTACTGGTTTTTTCTCAAACCTTTGTGCTTCCACTAGCCCTATTAATATTGAGGAATGTCTAGTTGGTCTGGATACTAAATTGAATTTGGAGATGAAAAGCTAACTCATGTCCCCTTTTACTCGGGAGGATATTAAAGCAACTGTTTTGCAAATGAACCCATTGGGTTCCCTTGGCCCCGATGGGTTCCCAGCCCAGTTTTATGAAAAGCATTGGGAGTTGGTGGGGGAGGATTTATGTAACTTTGCCCTTCAAATCCTAAACCATGGGGGCAATCTATCTGAGGTTAATGACACTTTCATCTCCCTTATTCCTAAAGTAAAGAATCCAAAGACAGTAGGTGACTATAGATCCATCAGCCTGTGCAATGTATTGTATAAAATTGTCTCAAAAACCCTTGCTAATAGACTAAAAACCATCCTTCCCAAGCTCATTTCGTTGAACCATAGAGCTTTTGTACCTGGTAGGCTAATCACAGATAATACACTGGTTGCTTATGAGGTACTGCACTCTATGAACACGAGGATGAAAGGTAAAAAAGGGTTCATAGCTCTTAAACTTGACACGAGCAAGGCTTATGATAGAGTCGAATGGAAGTTTGTTGCTGCAGTTATGTCCAAGATGGAGTTCCCTCAGCAATGGATTAACACCATACATAATTGCCTTAGCTCAGTGTCTTACTCCATCCTGGTTAATGGTGAACGTCAGCAGCAGTTTAGGACTTCAAGGGGCCTTAGACAAGGGGACCCTATTTCCCCATACATTTTTATTCTATGTGTTGAAATCCTGACTTCCCTTCTCAATAGAGCTGAAAGCAATAGGGCCTTGACACCTATTCAAATTGGGAGACGTCCAATCACAGTGAGCCACCTTTTCTTTGCAGAAGATAGCCTTATGTTTTGCCAAGCTAGCACTTAGGAGCTTAATTGTGTGTTGCATATCCTTAATCTACATGAGAGGGCCTCGGGGCAGGTTTTGAACAAAGAAAAATCCTCAATCTTTTTCAGCAAGAATACCAAGCATGAGACCAACCAAGAGGTCTTGCATTTAATAGGATTGAAATCCTCTGGGGCTTTTGAAAAATACTTGGGGTTGCCTGCATTGGTGGGAAGAGCAAAAGTTTCAGCCTTCCATTCACTTGTGGACAGAACATGGACTTGAGTTGCTAATTGGAAGACAAAGCACTTATCTGCAACAGGGAAAGAAACCCTTCTTAAAGCTGTGCTTCAAGCTATCCTTATATATGCCATGGGGATGTTTCTACTTCCTGCTTCCATCACCAGGAAATTGAACCAACTGATTAAAAAATTCTGGTGGGGGTACAATGAAGATACTTCTAAAATTCAGTGGGTGAGTTGGGACAAACTTAGCACCAACAAAGAGTCTGGAGGCCTTGGTTTCAGGGACTTTAGAAGGTTCAACCTAGCCTTACTATCGAGGCAAGGGTGGAGGATGTTACAGAATCCAACCTCTTTGGTGTCCATGGTTCTTAAACAGAAGTATTTTAGCCAGGTGAGGCTGCTAGAGTTAAGACTGGACCAGGACCTTCCTTTGCGTGGAGAGGCATATAAGCAGGTCTAAACTTACTAAGGAATGGACTCATGTGGAGGATTGGTAATGGAATCAAGGTGAACATTTGGGAAGATAGCTGGATTCCAGGTTTTTAGTCAGGCAAGGTAATATACACTCATGATGTAGATTGTTGGTGTGAGAAAGTCAGTGACCTCATAGACCTTCAACAAAAAAAATGGAAGGAACCTCTTCTAGTGGAACTCTTTTCTCACCAGGAAATAGAAGCCATAAAAGCTATCCTGATTAGCTTGGGTAGGAAGGATGATGTGTTGGTCTGGCCTTTGACCAATAATAGGCTATTTACTGTAAAAAGCTGCTACCACCTCAACAGAGACATGGATAGATCTCAGGAAGGGGAGACCTCTGAAATAGCTAGAGAAAAATTGATATGGAAGAAGCTGTGGAAGTTGGATATACCTCCTGCAACAAAGATGTTCATATGGAGAGCTTGTAGTGAGGCTCTCCCAACTCTTGCTAATCTGCACATGAGGAAGGTAGTAGATAACAACTCATGTCCCATCTGTAAGCAGTGGCCTGAAACCTCTGGACACATTCTATGGGGATGTGTAGCAGCTCAGGATGTTTGGAGTCAAGCTGGTAAGAGAGTACAAAAGATGAATTTCTGCAGTGACTGTTTTTTGACATTTGGGCAGCTTTAGTAGACCATCTTGACACATCAGAACTAGAAGAGGTAGCCACCCTATTGAGAGGCATATGGGCAAGGAGGAATGAATTTGTCCATGACAAAGTACTCAAACACCCTACAAGGCTCTACCAACAGGCCAAGACCAAATTGTTATCATTCAAAGAAGCACTGAAGGATTCAAGGGAGATCACTGTCATACCCCCTACTGTGAAGCCAAAATGGTCTAAACCTACTGTGGATTGTTTCAAGGTGAATTGGGATGCTACTGTGAGGACTGGTGAGGGGAAGATAGGCATTGGGGTAATAATTCGAGATCACCAAGGTCAAGTTATAGGCACCTTTAGTGCAAAAAGACTCCTCAGGGGTACCCCTTCGATGCAAAGGCTTATGGCCTACTGCTAGCAGCTGTATTTTGCAAGGAGTTAGGCCTATCCCGAATCTATCTTGAAGGGGATTCCAAACAAGTGGTTGATATACTACAAACCAGTAACCCTAACTTGACTATAGGAGGCTGCATCATAGAAGACTCTCACATTGTTTTGGATTCATGCACTACCTGGATAGCCACACATGTTAATCGGGAAGCCAACATGGCAGCTCACCTTTTGGCTAAAGTTGGACTGGAAGGCAGGGAGGATCTCTATGATATTGAACAATGTCCAAGTTGTATTTTGCCAATTGTGACTAAAGAGATGTTATAAGCCTCAAGCATTATGCCTTTGGTTTATTCACATTATTGTAATCGTTTTCTTATTCTAATGAGATCAGATTTCTCTTTCCAAAAAAAAAAAACAATTGTTAGTGATTAAGTTTCTAACATTTAGAACTCTCACTTATAGTTTCTTGTGTTTCATGCATTGCTTCGTAAAATGCGACGATCACTGTAAGTTAGCTTTTAACTCACTGCCAAATTACTGTGTATGTATGTTGGTAAGAAAACTACTATGTATATACTTATTTTACCCTATATGTCATACTACATCATGTATGTCTGTTATGCATGTTATATTCTATCATGACATTTGTATTCTGTCACATAATATCTTTTGTCATGTAATATTTATCTGTTATACAATATACTTGTCATGTAATGTTATTTGTTACACGTAATGCAATGTCATGAAATTTTATTTGTTACATGTTATGTCATGTCACATAATGTTATTTGTTATACGTTATGCCATATGACAAAATGTTTGTCTGTTACATATTATGCCATGTCATGAGATGTTTATTTGTTACATATTATGCTATGTTATGAGATGTTTTTCTGATATATATTATGCCATGCCACGAAATATTTGTCTGTTACATATTATGTCATGTCACAAAATATTTATCTGTTATGTTATATATTATGCCATGTCATGAAATTTTTGTCTATTTTATATTATGTTATGTCATTCATCTCACATACATGTCACATTACCTTACATTAGGTAAGTTGTCCTTTCACTTTATGTCACGTCATGTCTCGAGTACAAAGTGTCTCAAAAACAATATTTCCATCTCAGTCAAGTCAGTTTCAAGTTTTAGTTTCATGCATTATTAATTCACATTCAATTTGAATTCGTATTACCAGTTAATTTATACTACGGTCAAGGAATATATGATCTGTCTGGTATTGCAGTCAAGGCATATGCTTTGCCCGGTACTACGATGACGGAATATAATCTGTCGTGAATACAAAAGGGATACTCATGGTGAAGGTGTAGGAGCTACCTGAGCACTCCCATTTTCTTAATCAGAATACATAATTTCAGTTATACGAGCTAGCATTTTCAGTTCAATTCAGTCTACGTTTAGTTCAGTTCATGTTAAGTCTCAATTTAGTTCACATTTAGTACAAGTTCAAATCATGTTCAGTTTCACGTCCATCTTTACATCATGTTTAGTTCACGTTAGTTTAGTTCTTCTCATGTCAACTTAAGTCATGTTAGTACACATCTTGTTAAATGTCAAGTCATGTCAGGTTTATTTATAATCATGTATGCATTCAAGCTTTTACTGCCATGCACGCATCTTTAACCTGTATGTTAAGTTATCTACTAACTTGTTGAGATTTGTAATCAAATCCACTTGGTAGTCCCGACTACCATTCTCCCCGGAATGATAGATGATGTGTCAGGATTTGGAGAACCCACGCATGGGAGATTGGATGAGGTTGAATAGAATGTGGAGCAAATAAAGAGCTGATGGAGCATAACACCGATTTTCTAGATGTCGGTTTGGATATCATAGTTGAGCTACGTGAATGGCTCAGCAAATTAGTACAATAGTTTTTATTTCCAGACTGTAGTTATGGAGTGTTATCTCCAATACTCTCTATGTTATAGAGTTGTTTGATAAGTACTGTAACCATTTGGATACTAGCTATCACTTGAATCTTATGAAGCATGTTTATGTTTTGGGATATATTACTTATGACACATAGTATTGCTGAAAGAAAAAAAAAATTATCTGCTGTGAAAATTACATATTTCTATATGTATGCTAGGTGCATTGTATCCTTAATTGTCATAAATGGGGGCAGGTAATCTTGTGTTCCATGTCTCGACGCATTAAGTTTCATCAAATCCCAAGCAAAATTTGGAGGCATCACAAAGTGTTTTATCATTTGGTTAAATCACTTATATATGCAATTAACCGCTTAAATCCACAATCTTACACCCTCATCCACTCTCTTACATCTTGTTTACATTTGACCAATAAAATTTGCATTGGACTTAAACCTTGTCGAAACACTAACTAAACCCCATTGAGACCTTAGATTGAGCCCATTCAGTTAAGCCCATCTTTGCCCCGACTGAAAGCTCCTTTTGGGCCAAACTTCTTGAGCAGGTTTCTTCCCTCTTCCACGGCCATTCCTAGGGTGTTATGCCACCTCATGATTGTCCTAGATAGTGGCTTGATGGCGAACCCAAAACCACCCTCATGAGCCCACATGGCAAAGCCTGCAGCGGAAAAACCAGTAGAACTTTAGCCCTTTTCTCCTCCACTTTCACAAGCAACATCTCCCATTAAAGTGTCATAACTTAATGCCTAAGTCAGACCCTCTTGTACACCCCATGCCCCTCACAATTTCATTCCACATTTAGTCACTTTTCACTTATTTTTCTAGAGAAAATCTAGAGAGAGTTGAGCAGCAGTGTTTTTGGGTAGTTTGGTTCTTGCATTCCAGCCCCTTTTTGAGTATTTTCTGTGATGCCCCCGAACTCTTGTTGGGATGGAATATAGACTTAGAGCGTTGGGACATGCAGCACAAGGTTACATACTCTCGTTCATGACAGTTAATATGAAATGCATCTTAGTATGTGATTGAGCTGAATTATTGCGTATTTTATATATCTAGAACCAATATATTTTAATTATTTCATTACATTATTATTGGTTTTAGATAAAAAAATAGTTAAGAGGCATAAATCCAAGTTGTGATTTAAATTGATTAATACAATGGTTTATATTTAATTTTAAACTTGTGATTTAATTGGCCAATATTTCTTTACATGCGCAACACATCTTTGATATTCTATTCTTCGTTTTTTTTTCTGGTTTCTTTTTTTTTTAGGCCAAGAAACACACATAATTAGAAAAGAAAGAGAGAAAAAATACCCAGTTGTTGGCTCCTCACAAAACGAAACACAGCAGGCATTATTTAGTGGCCTGGCATTGGAGGGTAATTTTGACAAAAGAAGGCACGCAGGACCCAAACTATTTTTGGGTTTTGATGGAAAGTTTTGAGTTTTAGTACGTGGGGTGTTTTGGAGAGAAACGGTAGCACAGTTTGGCATTTTGAGAAATAAAGCCTAAGCGAGTTTTAAGCATGCGGGATTTTTGGTTTTACGAACAGAACGACACGAAAGATTTAATTTTGTTTTTGGATGCTGGGGTTTTAATAGTTTTTCACCGCATGGAAAAGAGGTTTTGTTTTTTTATTTTTGGGTTTTAGACGGGAAACAGCAGATTAGACAGATAGAACGCGAGAGTCTTTTTCCTTTTTGGATGAACACTGCAGCACTGTGCTTGAAGAACCTTGAGGGGTCCAATTGTGGCTATCCAAATTTCCTCCACTGCCTAACACCACCATCTCCATGCATTTAGTTTGCTATTTCCATTCCCTACTTTTTATTTAATTTTAATTTAAAGTTTATGATGCATTTTTGAGATATTTGGCTTAGAACTTTGGACGTTTTATTTGCTGTTTATTTACTTGATGCTAGTTATTTTTCTTGCTTCTTTAAGCTTTCATTAAATAGGCATTACAATGGTTATGGATTGATTTTAAGAATTTGTGATTTGAATACAAAGATGAACCCTAGAATCTTGATTTTGAGACTTTTCAATTTTTAGCTCGTATTGCATCATATATTTTCTAATCTAGCATAGTTTTTAGCTTAGTTTTGTGAATCTCTTAGTTCCATTAGACATTAGATTGATTAAAGGGTAATTAGGACTTAATTAATTTCGTTTTTGCTAATTAATTTTCTGATTAATTAAGATTATTTAGCTTAGTTGGTTCCTTGATTGTTAATTTTAATTTGTTAGTCTCTTACATTTTATTTTGACACTCAAAAATCTAAAAATCTGAATCTAGTCCACGACTAGTGCCCTTTTCATTCCCATTGCACTCTTCCACTCATTGTACATACCACCACTTTTATTTTCTCTTTGTGAATATTTTCACCATTTTAAATGAGTTTTATTTTAAACAACTTTCTCGGTGGAGACAATCAAGGAATTTATTCCTAACTATTACGCGACATCCTCCTGCACTTGAGCCAACCTTTGTGCCGCTCATTTTTAAGCAAGTCAATATGCAACCAGCAGTATATAATAACGTAGCAGAAATAAGGGTGATAAAAATAATTGATGCTGGAATGAACTAAACATCGACATGATTAATAAACCATAAATAGGTACTTCTTCACTTAAAAGGTCCACATAAGTTCAACATAACATGGGAGATAAAATATCCATAATACTGAAACTATATAATAGATTAACTCTTGCATCTGCTCTATGGTATATAAAGTCAAAGCTATGAATGTTAAAATTAAGTCTAGCTTCTTCTACAAATCAAGCTTGTCCTCAACCATCTGGAGCCAGCAGTTCATCCTACTCATCCTAGGATGGCCTTAGCACAACTTTTATCATTTGGGAAAATGGTAGTGGGTCCACAAGGGTGAGATTTACTTGAAATCTTAGTAAGTTAAACAATCAACTTGCACAGAGATAAAATATGCATAATTAATTATAAACATAAGATACATGCTATGCAGAAAAATTCCTATTTGTCTCCCATCTAGATTCCTCAATATTTTTCAAACAAAACTTTGATGCACATTTTTTTTAGAGATCATTTTTCACTTTGTCATTTAAAAAACATGACAATTTGAGAGAGAACATTTCATACTTCATCATTTCGAAAACATAACATCTTTTTTTCTTCTTAACATCATTAACAAAAACATAACGTATGGTATCGTCACAACTATCCTATATGCGCTGTGAGTACCTGTTGATGACCATAGTACAACTCATGTTGAAACTATGTTGTCTGCAAACATGCTCTAAATGCATTGGTAACATAACATTTCATCATAACATATCATCATCGTATACACTTACCAACATTAGGTGCCATAAATGACTTTGCTTCTGCATTCTTCAAAAGGAATCCATTCGAAACTCGTTGACATTTCTTTGACAATGCAGGAGTTACCACTCCATTCATATTCACTCCAAAGTGGACAAAAGAGTTCCACTAGGATAATTTCTCATCCTAGCCTTTGGGGTCATAACAAAAATTATTTTCATGCAATGTTTTGAAAAGTATATTTCATGACATTTATATATGCAATATGCTAAAATAGTGAAAATTTCACATATCATGTTACAAGTGATCAAATGCTCAATGATGTATCTTATGATGTTTATGCATAAAATGACATTTATGAAATAAATGTGGCACTTATACAAAAATAATAAATAAATTATCTAAGAGTAAGTTAGAAGCTAACTTACAAAATTTTCAAGTGTTATAAAATTGGTGTGGCTATAAGAAAATGTATTATAAGTTAGGAATTTAACTAGGAAGATGTTCATAATCAAAGGTTCAAAAATCAGTATTTACAAAATTACCCTTATATTATCTCGAAATTGCCACTTAGGTCTAAATTTTTACTATTTATATTTGGGCCCAAAATTCACTAAAATTCACAAACCTCATATTTTTTATGTTCTAAATCTATATATTCCCTTAGAATTGAAATAATAAATTCACAACTATGCCAAAATCAATCAACCCGTGGCATGCATCCTTGTGGGCCTATTTGTGATCTAAGTCTATAACCTCTATGGATGCATGTGTGCTCAATTTCCATCAAGTGGCAACCATGCATATGATCTTAGGGACAAGTTAATAACTTGTTTAGGTCACATGAATTCATCTTGACACATATGTATTGAATAACACCTAATTCATCAACAACCTTCAAACCGTGAATATGCATGGTGTTTCTAGCTTTTCCACGTCAATACAAGTTTAAAACCTAAATGGATCATGCATTTAAACCCTTAACATGATGATAACTAATTTTTAAAGATTCTTAAGGCCATCCTTGGGAAAATAAAGCATGATATGCCAAGATCATTCTCATACAAGTGCAAACCCAATACTTAAATGATCAACACAAGATATTGGCTCGTAAAACCTATCATGGCATGTTGTTTTCCTCAAATTTGAAATTTTAGTCAATCACTGAGGATCTTAACTATACTTAAGGTAACATATCAATACATGTCATGACTAAAATTTCATACCAAAACAATATATTCATGCTAAGGAATTGTATCACTTGAGTAAAACCTTTTTATAACTTCATCAAATTCTCATTCTCATGCCATAAATCAAAGCCTAACATGTTAATCTAATACCCAAAAAAAGATAAGGCAATATTTCTTACATGAATGTGGCCCTTGAGCTCTCAAAACTCAACTCACTCCAAAAACCTCAATCAAGCTACTCGTTCTCACCTTCCTCACAGTTTGAATGCTTTGCTCTCAAGAACACCAAAGGAAAGCTAGAGGGAGTTGTGTAAAGAAGTGAGGAGTGGAGGGGGTTATTTATAGGATTCAATGGAGGGCTCGAGGCAAGGAGGGGTGTTGATTTTGGCTGAAGAAAGAGGGAGTTGACTGGTGGAGTTGGGCCGTGGAGTGTGTTTTTCCATTTTTTTCATGGCTTGGTTAGCTGAATAGTGACCTAAATCTTCATGATTAAACCATGGAAAGGATCTAGGGGAAATCCATAGGTGTAGGGCTGCATTGGTTCAAAAAATAAAATAATAATAATAAAAAATCTAAATGAGAATACACAATGGAGGCCAATGGTTTTCAATCAAAACTGTCCAGATTTTTATTCCCTTCTTGTCCCTTCTTTTTTGTCTATTTTGAGGGCATTATTATCTCTATTTGGTGAATTTTTTAGGTGAGGGAAATAGGCATGAGTTGCTGCCAAGTGATTATGCTTGAGTAGAAAATGAAAGGGATGAAGTGGGTAGTGATTATCTCTTTCACTATTCAAATGAAAGAGATGAATAGTGATCTTAACTCAAGTTAAAATTTTAACCAAGGTTGAATTGGGAACCCTAGTGGCGTTTGGTTGGGGCTTGGGTAAGATGAAAACCAATGATATACTGTATGTGGGTCCTATTTGGAAGAGTGAAATGAAATACAAGGCTTGGGCTTCATGGGTTGGGCTTTTATTGGACCATATAAACAAGCCTTGGTTGTGGGCCTAGGAGTGGGCTTATTGATGATTTTTATGTCCAGATTTATGGGGCCCATCCTTGTTCTCGATGACTCACTAGGTTAGGTCCTAACTTGGGTCTTTTCTAGATTGGTTCATCAGCGTTGGATATCACTAAGTTGGGCCCAATAGTCTAATATCCACTAAGTTGAGCCTAAAGTCTTATATCTCCCAAGTTTGGGCCTAAGGCATTTAACATCTATCCTTAGCCCATTTCATCTTAGTAAACTAGGGCCCTTACTAAAACACTCTTGGGCTTCTCTAAATCCGTCCAATGTTTAACCCATTTACCTAGGCTATCAATTTTCTGTGTATCATTCTTCCATTAGTCTCTTGAAATTTATTCTCAAATTAATAAAGCACTAAAAATTCTCCAAAATAATATTACTAAACTAATCAAGTTCCAAAAATTTCATTTTTTCTCAAAATCAATATTGCATTAGAATCTTCTAAAAGTTCTACTAAACCTCAAGTAAACGGCCCTTTTTACAAACTCAAGATCCCAAAATGTTCTTACTCTCAAATAGCCTAACTCCTAAATAAGTAGGATTATGGCTACTAAGGTCTAGAGGCCTAAGGGGTTTCTAAGTGGGGTGTTACATTTTCTATGGCTCGATCCTCTTGTATTTAGTGCTATATTGAGTCTAATTTATTTGAGTGCATGTTGGTGAATTTGTGTGGAGTTTTGACAAATGAAAGTTTGGTTTGATTATGGAAAGGTCTAAGTGTTGATAGTTTTGATGTTTGTGTAAAATTTTGGAACATTTGTGAATTTTTGATGAAATGATGGGTAGAACTTGCTATGGTAAAGTGTTAACAAGTTTATATACAAGTTAGGATTGGATTCAAAGAATGGTATTATTTTTATAAAAAACTTTTGCATGATTTCAAAGTGATAGAAACCGTATGGCTAAAAATAGTTTCTATTTTGGCTTTGGTTGTATTTTGGTTCTAGAAACTTGATCCTATGGTTTTAATTTTCATATATGATGTTCTTGAGCCTTTGATATATGGATTGAGAGTTTATTTTTGTAGAATATTGGTTTAGATATTTGTTAGAATTATGTTGAACATGCAAGAGTTTTGGTTTAAGCTCAATCTAGAGGCTCTTGAGTACGATGATTTGTTTTAATGAAATTTTTCCATGACATGCTAGTTCTAATGCTTAGATCTAGTTAGAACATGAATTTTAGGTATATGTTTGTGTTACCTCAAGTTTTATTACATGAAAATCAAAGATTTAGTCACTTCGTTTCAAGTTCAAAGCATGCTATACTCGATTTCATGGTCTTTGTGCAAACCGATTGTGTTGAGTTGTATTTTGTGATTTTTTGTTGTTTAGTCAAGCATGATATCACTTAGGTTTGAATGATGAGCATGTTAGGAGAGTGTTTTTGGACTTTTGGAGTCCTTGGATTTGATTTGGAAATGTTAGACCAAGAAACATCCATACTTGGTTCTGTTTGACCTTATCCTGATATTTTGGCATTTCTAGGGTGTAGCAAGTTAAGTTTTTCATGAAATGTATAAATTGATGTGTTAGCGTAATTTTAGAACCAAGGATGTGATTTTTGAGAGTTAATAAAAAAATTTTAAGCATGTTAGTATGTTGGAAGGTCTAGTAGCAACAAAAGTTTGGTTTTTGGCCTAGGAGTGTTTCGGGTTAAGCATGTTTCTCATAATTCTGTTCATATTTTCCTGAGTTTATATTTGGATTTAGGACAAAATTTAAATTATAAATGTAAATCTTGGTAAGTTTTGGAGTTCATTTGCAAAATTCTTATTTTAGGACAAATTTGTAATTTTTCGCAAGTAGAGGGATAACCTTGCAAATTTAAGCCTAAGTTAGTAAGTCTTATGTTTATAAGAACTTAGTGGGATATTATAACCCTAAAAAATATCTCATTTAAGTTCACACTCTTTTTACCAAAGTATAAGTAACAGTACTCTAACGAGAATATAGTTCTTGCTCTATGTTTACACCAGTATAAGTAACAGTACTTCTAATGAGAATTATTCCTATAAAGACATGGTTAGAGTCAAATGGACAGCACTCAAGGTTGTTCCACCACCATATGTAATTAGACGATTCATCCAAGAAAGGAGAGAAGTGGCAAGCTACAAGAGGAAAAACAATGAACTGAAGAAGAACATCAACAAGTAATGACAAGAATTTTGAGACAACGCAATGAAGTACTAGCCTACCGCAACGGAGTCATAGCCAGACCATGTGAAGTGAGACTCGTGGCATGGAAATGAGACTTCGAAGGGGAAGGTGAGATGAGGAGCGCATGGGAAATTGTTTGACTAGAAGTAAAGTCTATTAGGATGCCAGAAGCAAGAGTAAGACATGGAAGAAGGAGACATCAAGAACAAGGCAAAAGAGAACTAATGGAAGGACCTCCAAACACTGTATGAAGGATTAGATCTAAATGCATTCGTAATTGCCTTTTTCAACTCGAACAATGAACAATTCCACTACTACTCATATAGCATAAGAATGATTAGACATACCCCCACCATTGCTAACTGAACCAACCGACAATAGTGGAAGAAACCATTAAGGTATTAATTCGTTTAACCCTCGTTTAGTTTCAATAGTAATAGTTGTAGCGATAACCCCAAATTCTGAGGATGAAATATTCTTTTAAAGGGGGAGGATGTAAGAACTACACCCTTATAAGGTAAGAACATTCCGCATACAAGGCTGAGAGATTCTTCATCTCAGGTGTAAGAAGGCCAAAGACTTGTTGAACCATCCAAGCGAGTAAAAGTTGAGGCGACCAAAAACCTAATGTGAGGATTGCAAGGACAAACCACCTTCCAAGGGCAAAGAGAATGTGAAGAAGAGTCTTTCCTTGGAAAATGGAAGACAAAGATTATCCTCCCTCGACAAGTGGAAGGAAAATATTATCTTCCCTCATTGATTTGGTGAAAAAAAAAAGAGAGGCAAGGTCTGTAGAGTGCAACCAGTCCAAAGAAAGGACGAGTGGCACCATATAGAAAGCCTGGCAGATACATCTCAGCAAAGGGTGCAACAAAAAACTTCTTATCCTATGCTAGGTGAGCAAACACGAAGGCAAGAAAGGTTGGTATAGAAGCCAAGAAAGAGGACTTGAAGAGTTTGGTAACTGAGATGAAGGGTGAGATACGAGCCTAATGCGAGAAACAATCAAGGAAAAGATCCATGCGGATGTACGAGCTTTCCGAGATAACACAAAAATGGTCAAGGGTAGCATTGTCGTACACAAAAGCCCACACACCATCTGAAAAGTCACATCTGGAGTGGTTTTGCAGGGAGAAGGCTACGGCTCCACAGGCAATATCTTTTGAACCTAGAGGTTTGGTCTAGCGCCATGTGGGTGGCCCGTACTTGAGAAAGGACTACAGATTGGACGCAAGTCAAGCCGCATAAATGTGCATGCCTCATCTTGTTAGTCAATTTTTCATCCTGCAGATGGATGGTTAAGACTAAAGGGCTCTTATTCGAGCACATCAGAAGTCTGAAGGACACCTAACGATACCGCCAATAAATAGCTTAAGGTAAAATCCAAAATCTCACTTTTGAGATCGTAGAGTGTTTAATCTAATTTGGAGTTGGAACCTTCAAAGAAAGGAAATGACTTCAAGGGTAAGAAAGAGAGAAACTATTATTAAGAATTGTGGGCTAAATATTGTGGGTATGTCATCGGATTTGCATTGCATATATTTTGTAACCTTTCCCTTTTTGTTCATGAAATAATAAATATTTTCCTTCATTATCTTTACAAATATATTTACTTCATGATTATGAGATCTCAACTTGTGAATGGTTCAGATTGGTGATGTGGTGATTTTGTGTGTGTGAGTCTTACTGTCCATCAATCATCATGGACGGGTTGAGGATTCCTCGGGCCATTCCTATGACATGTTTCCACTAGTTTCTTATGTGAAGGAAAATGCCTCATGATGATCTGTATGGAACGTTTTTGTATTAGTTTCACTTAATAGAAGGAAGGCGAATACCCCGGGCGTGTATCATATGTGGTGTCTTCAAGTTGGTTGGCTGAGTAGAATGTGTCCTTGTGAGGAACTACCTAGCGTGAAAGGGGACAGACCATTCTTGGAATTGTGTGGAAGGCAAAGATGAGAGATACTCCAATGGTCTAAGGAAGTAGTAGCAAGTGTTGTAAAGTGTAGCCTATCCAATATGTGGGTGAGCAAGCACCTTGCAAATATTCGACTGATGCATCCCAAAGCAAAGTGGGGATAAGTGTGTTGTTTCAATTAAGGTGAGCACAAAAAGGGCACTTACCGAGAAGGCAAGAATGAGGATCTGCGGAAGCCAGTAACTCTAACAAGACAAAGTTACTTGCAAGGCGAGTAGCAATTTGGAAGAGATTGGGTAAGTGAGGGAGTTTTCCACAGGTACTTGGAGGTGCTTAGAAAAGTGGCTGTATAATTGGCCGAAGCCCCACTCCACCTGAATGGTTACATCGAGAGTGGTTCAGAGATGAAAGGTGAAGGCTTGATGGGTCATGTCATCTGAACGTAACAGTACCATGCTTAACAGGTCTCTGTCATCTTGCAGTATGATAGGGAAGGATTAAAGAAATTCCTTACCACAGATCTGGAGTCAGAAATGACATCTAACAATCCCATCCTATTTAAAGGACCTAGACGTGAGACAAGTTCTCACTTTTGAGACCTTAATCAAAAGCAAGGAGTAGAGAGGCGAGGAAAGGATTTTCGACATAGGAAGATAGGTTAGCTTCTAAGACAATGTTGAGAAATGTGTGGTGAATGTTGTGAGTAAGAGACATTGGATTATTTCTACAACTTCTCTCCCCCATTCTACAAGCATGAATAAGTATTTCAATCATTATACTTAGGCCTATATTTATGCATTGATTTCTAATGTTTTGAATGTTTGAATGTGTTAACTGTTTTCAATACATGACTCTGAATCCTTGTGTGGGAACTTGATATCTCCATGTGAGAATGTCTATCTTTGTGTGAGAATTCAGTGACTCGGTAGCATGAATCTATGATCAAGGAATAGGAAGGGGAATTCTTCAAGCCATTCCTGTGAAACTTTGCCACGTGCTTCACATAAGAAAGAGAATGACTCGTTGGGACTAGGGTGGAATGATATCGTATTTGACCTCACCTGATAGTCGAGATGTTGGTTCCCCAAACGTATCACGTGTTCATGTCCTCGAGTTGGTTGGTAGGGTAAAAGCATCCCAATGCATCAAGTATCTATGTGTGAGGGCGAACATCTGTCTGTGTGCATGTTAAAGTCGGATTGGCTGAATGTTACTGGGCTAAAATTGGCTAAATACTGGTTTTTACGAGTTTTTTTTACTTATATTAGAGTCAGATTATTCCTCACCATATTAGTACTAATGTGTTTATTTGCTTTGCATAAGAGTAAAGGGCAACGTCCCTAGAGGAAGAATCCTTGCCATGCCTGTATAGACATGTGTTATCTAAGAAGGTGATTCTTCACCACATTTGAGGATGCACGTAGCTGTAAGAGTGAGGGTGATTCATCTAGGGACCCAAATATGTGTCTGTCAAATCTTTCCATGAAAGTTTTCATAGCATCTTCGATAGCATTCTCTCTTATTATCAGTATTGTCATAGACACCTAACCAACCTACGGTTTCATTGTTGAGAACATAGATTTTAATGCACATTCAAGATCCCAACATGATGCCCGAGGAAGAAGAGTTAAACCCGCCTGAGTCTTGAGTACAGAGACCAGTGGCAACTGTAGTTACCTTGTACCTTCCATTAGAATATATAATATTAATTCGAGCGACTACTTGTAATTGGTTCACCACCTTGTGATGTGTAACTTTATGTACGTTTGGATGATGTAATATCTTGGGATTTTTTTGACATAGATTTTTATTAAGGGAGCGTTTTTTAGGAGGGAAGCATTTTTTAGGGATTCTAAGGTGATTTGATATATATATATATATATATATATATATATATATATATTTTTTGGGAAGTTCCGCTTCCTACGAGATTCCTTTTGGGATCAATTTTTTGAATTGTACTCTTAGGGTTGGCCATGTTGGCGCCCGTTGCCCCTCTGATGGCAGCGCCATCGGCGAGGCCACCAGTTTCTAGTGTTCTGAATAATCCATCTTATGCTAAGGTAGTGACCAAACAGAGTGATTCTTCTGGGTTTAAAATTCCTATGCGTTATCCTATGGATATTAATGGTGAATTGGGATTTATTTTCACAGAACTTGAGATGGTGAAGGCAGCAAAGGATTTCCAGTTTGCACTGGTCATGAAGTTCATGCGTGCTAGACCTTCTATAGACCATATTTGTCTGGCAGTTGTGAAGATGTGGGGTTTGGTGGAGATTCCCACTATTAGCTTTATGGATGATTATCATGTACTTATTCAGATGAAGAATGAACGTGATTTTGTGCATGGATGGGCATGTGAAGGGCGAGTGCTGGAGGGGTATGTTTTTCGGTTGTTCAAGTGGACAACAGATTTTGACTTGTCTAAGGAATCTCCATTGGCTCCTCAATGGATTTACTTACCAGGGCTGCCGATGCATCTATATAGGAAGGATTGCTTGCAAATCCTTGCTACTCGTTTTGGCCGTTTCCTTGGAACAGATAATGCCACTCTTAATCGGACTAGGGCCTCGGGAGCAAGAATATGTGTTGAAGTGGATTTATCTATCGAGCCGATGCAGGGTTTTCCTATAATTTTCTCTTCCACAAAGCGTATTTGGCAAGAGGCTCAGTATGAACGAATAGGTTTCTATTGCACCAAGTGTTTTCGGCAAGGACACACTTCAGTTGTTTGTAGGGTTGGTGAGGGGCGGAAGGCAGATCTCAAGCAAAAAGGAAAAAATACGTGGTAGCCGAAAATGAAACATGGGGGGGATGACTTACATGCCATTCCTGTGGTTTTGGTTCAGAACAATGATGAGGGATATACTCAAAAGATTGTGGGAGAGTCAGTTTTGAAGCTTACTGATGATGGACAGAATACAACGATATTTGAGGAAGGAGGATTAATGCCAAAAAATAATATGGGAGGATTAACGCAGGAAAATAATAAGGGTGGATCATTGTCGCATATTAATACGGGATGTTTACTGCAGGAAAATAATCAGGAAGGTTCAACGCAAGGAAAAAATAAGGGAGGATCTATTCAGGAAATTGTGAAGGGCCATGTTTTGTTTGATGATAGGGAAGAGAATTATCAGAGTAGTGAGGAGGATTGTGAGGAAGTCTGGTGTGATGTCATCCCTAGCATGTCCAAAACTTTTTTGACTTTGCAGAATGTGGCCATGATGTCGCCATCTTTACCTATAGAGAACAGAGATAATATCTTAGATGCTCCAGCTCAAGCTGAGGAGGATCACGAAGTTGAGGGCAGGTAGGGCTCTGTTTCTGATAGAGAGGAAGGGGAACCTACGTCATTGTTGGGGAAGGATAAAGGCTATGTTTTGGATGTGGAGCCCTATCAACACTCAAATATATTGAGAGGAAATTTATGTAAGGCAGTTCATAAGTCTCTACGGGTTCATACCCGATCTCAAAAATTTAATCTATGATTGAGAATATTTTTTTTTGGAATGTGCGTGGGTTAGGCAGGTCTCAAGCAAGACTGAAAAATTTAATTTCTAAAAACAATGCGTCTCTGGTTGCGATTTCTGAGCCTTTTGTTGAGGCAGATTGGATGTCTTTCATGGCAATTTTCTTAACTTTACTCATCATTGTTCCAATGAGGTTGAGGGGGGAAAGCTATGGATTTTCTAGAAGGATCATAACACTTTTGAGATTTTATGGCGTTCGAAACAAATGATTACAGGTTTATTTTGAGATGGATAATAAAAGAATTCTAGTATCTTTTGTCTACGCTAAGTGTTCTTATATTGAAAGAAGAGCTCTCTGGCAGGAGTTAGAAGAGATGCAAGTGGTGGATCATCCGTGGGTAGTGATGGGGGATTTTAATTCTATTCATTATGATTCGGAACGCATTGGAGGCAATCCTAGACCGATGGTATCTATGGCAGATTTTAACGATTGCCTCGACCAGTGTGGTCTCATTGATCTTACTAGCGGAGGGAATCACATGTCGTGGTGTAATGGGCATGAAAGGAGTTCAAGAAGCTGGGCTAAATTGGATAGTGGTTGTAAACAATGCTTTTTCCTCAAATTTTTTGTCTGCGCATCTTGTGTATTTAAGAAGGAAAACATCGGATCATTGTCCGATGATTGTTCAGTTTTACAGGCAGCACATGGCTTATGGTCCCTCCCCTTTTCAGTTTCAGAATATGTGGTGCACGCATGATGGTTTTTTGGCTTATGTTGAAGAGGTTTGGAAGAGACCTACACTAGCTACTGGGTTGACTAAACTGGCTTACCGTCTTAAACAAACTAAAGTGGCCCTACGTACTTTGAACAAAAATGTCTTTGGCCGGGTTAAGAATATAATGAAGGAGCTAGAGACAAACCTGGATAATCTTAAGCATCAGCTTCAGCTGGGGTATTCACAGGATGTTGAAGAAAATTTATTGGTGACCAAAATTGAGCTACAGATGTGGGAGCATAGAGAGGCAATACGGCTTAGTCAAATTGCCAAGAAGTCCTGGATGCTTGAAGGAGACCAAAATACGAGGTTCTATCACGCAATGATCAACCAAGGCTGCAAGTCGGGTTTTATCTCTCGTATGGTGTTGTCGGATGGGCGTGTATTGGATAATGTAGAGGCTGTTCACCAAGGAGTTGCTGATTATTTTTAGGATTTTCTTACTGAGGATACAGGAGTGGAATTTGCAGATTTATCGTCGCTCATTGATCCAATCATTTCTCCGATTGATAATGAGATGCTATGTAAAGCACCTACTGAGGAGGAGGTCAAAGAGGCAGTGTTTTCCATTCCTAAATAAAGTAGTCCAGGTCTGGATGGGTTTGGTTCGGCTTTCTTTATCACTTGCTAGGATATTTTTAAACAAGATGTGATTGAGGCGGCGCAAGAATTTTTCCGTGGGGTGCCATTTCCCAGGTTTTTTTCTTCCTCTTTCATAGTTCTTATCCCAAAGGTCCAAGATCCTGCGAGTTTTGGTAAATTTTGTCCTATTAGTTTATGCTTGGTGGCTTACAAGATTTTTTCAAAAATCATTATCAAACGATTGAATCAGTTTTAAATATGACGGTTTCCCAAAAACAAGGTGCCTTTGTGCCTGGTAGAAGTATTTTTGAAAATATTACACTTGCACAGGAAATGGTTCACTCCTTGAATAAGAAGAGTTTGAGGGGTAATGTGATGCTAAAAATTGATATGGCCAAAGCCTATGACCGTGTGGACTGGGGTTTTTTATTGGCAGTTCTTACAGCGTTCGGATTCTCTTCTAATTTCTGTCAATTAATAGGGGAGTGTATGAAGTCCCCTTGGTTCTCAGTGATGATGAATGGGACTTTTAAAGGGTTCTTCCAACTGACTCGTGGTTTACGGCAAGGTGATCCACTTTCTCCATATTTATTCATTGTGATGGAAGATGTTTTGATGCGGCTATTAAAGAAGAATTTTGAAGAAGGTTGGATTGGTAGGTTCTACCATCCGGCGGGGGCTCCTTTGATCTCGCATTTATTATATGCCGACGACATCCTAATATTCATGAATGGTGGGAAGCGTTCTATTAGAAGACTCGTTGAGATCCTTGGGATTTATGAAAAGTGGTCGAGGCAGCTGATCACCAAAGATAAGTCTGCTCTTTATCCTTCTAAAAACATCTCTTCAGCTCGGGTACGTGCTATTTTGAGGTTTACTGACTCACTAAAAAATGAGCAGCACAAAGGCTATCCCAAGTGCAGGAGCGTGTTGTGTAATAATTAGGAATAAATTCCTAAATCGTCTCCTCAGGAAAAGTGCTTAAAAATCAAACTTGTGTAAAATGATGGAAATAGTTACAATGAGAAAATAAAAATAACAGTGATGATATATACAATGAATGTGGGAGTGCAATGGAAATGAAAATTTACTAGTCATGGACTAGATTCATGTTTGTTGGTTTTGAGTGCATGATGAAAAGTAAGAAATTAAAATGCAAGACAGTAAATTAAAATTGCTGAAAATTAAATAACTGAAATGTAAAGGAATAATAAAATTAAATGACATAAAAGTAAATTGCAAAAATTAAAGGTGCAGGAAAATTAAATGATAGTAATTTAAATTGTAAGAAATTAAAGTGCGAGGAAATTAAATGACATAAATTTAAATTGCAGGAAATTAAATGACAGTAATTTAAATTGAAAGAAATTAAAAGTGCAAGGAAATTAAATGACATTAATTTAAATTGCAAGAAATTAAAAGTGCAAGGAAATGTAAGGAATAAACTTGATGTTTGGAAATGGAGACTGCATTCTCCAACCCAAAAATCTGAACTTCCAATTAAAAATAATTTCTCAAATAAAATAAAATGAACTCTCAATAAAATGACTCTCAACTGACTGAATAAAACTAACTTAAAAACTACTCTCAACTAAACTGAAACTAAAAAGGAAATATGAATCACAAAAACTCACGACTGCCTCTAAAGCTCTCGCCCCACAAAACTATAACTCCTCTAATTGCTTGCTCACTTCCTAATTTTAATTCCTACTCCTCATGATTTTTTTTCATCCATTTACAAGCCTTATATAGGCTTCAAATTTCACTGTATTGAATGCGCCCGTCCCTAATACCCGTTCCTTGTTTTGCATTTGTTTGGCATTTTTATTTCCTTTCCACTGCGTCTTGCCTCCCACTATATTACTTTCTTTTGCCCAATTTGCGTACATGCGGGTCCGTGTGTCTCTCTTCCAGTGCCTTTCTCTCTTTTTTTTTTTTTTTTCTGTTTTCAGCCCATTGTTTCGTCCGCATTACCTTTCTCTTTTCTCTTTTTTTTTTCTTTACATTTCCCGTGCTTTCTTCATGTGCAGTAGTGGTGTAGGAGTTCAAGGCTGAGCAACAACAGGGTGGAATGTGGTGGTTGCGCATAGAGCTTCAGATGGTGGCTGCCGACAAGGCCCATAGTGCAGTGCATTGGTGTTGGGGTTTGGCAGAGGTGCTGCCATGGAGGAGGCTACTGCGCTATGCTCCTGGTGGTGCAGAGGAGGGGCTGCTGGACGTGTGGCTTCTGGACGTGGAGAGGCGGTTCATGGCCGTACTCTTGGTGTTTCTGTGGATGTGCGGCAGTGTATAGGATGGCTCACAGTGGTAGCTCGAAGTGGCAGGGCACAGCGGAGCAGTTAGAGAAATGGAGGTGCTGCTGTGGAGTTGGGTGGCAGCATGGTTAATGATGGCTCATGGTGGGGGCGTTGCCGTGTATAGGTGGCTGTGGAGGAGCTTCGGGTGGTGGATGAAGTTTAGCTACAGCAGGTGGAGGAGCTTTGTGGCGTCGAACTGTGGCGTGGAAGAGTTGTGCTGGAGGTTAAAGATGACGAACACGACGTGTCATTTTTTTCCGTAGACAAAACGGCATGTCGTTTAGCAGAGGATGGCATTCCATTACAGAGTAAAACGACAAGTCATTTTTGTCTATTGATAAAACGACCTATCGTTTAATAGACGACAGTTTTGAATTCCTTTGGAAAACGACATGTCGTTTAAAAGACCTATAAATGAAAAATAAATAAATAAAATAAATAAAATAAAATAAAAATAAAAATAAATAGAATAAAAATAAAACTTAAACAAGAAAAATAAATAATAAATAATTAAAAAACAAAAATAAAACTAGACAAAGAAAATAAATAAATAAAAATAAAATTAGATAAAAGATGAAAAAAAGAATATTAAAATTGTATTGTGCAAAGAGAGAATATTATCAAACTAAATCACAAGTTATAAAATTAAGCATAAACTATGCTTTTAATCAATCTAAATGACAACTTGGATTTATGCCTCTTAATCATTTTTTCTATCTAAAACCAATGATAAGATAATAAAACAATTGAAAATATATTGGTTTTAAATGTATACAAAATGCAATAATGCAGCTCAATCACTTATTGCTTTTCGGGAAGGAAATTTTCCTACTACTTATTTGGGTGCTCCTCTTGTGTCAGGAAGATTGACATGTAGATTTTTTGAGCCGCTTGTGGATAAAGTGAGAAATAAGGTTGCAGGTTGGAAGTTTAAACTCCTGTCTTAAGGGGGTAGGTTGATATTACTTCGACATGTTTTAGCAAGCATGCCGATTCATCTCCTTTCTGTGATAGCTGTGCCTTTGGCTACCATAGACCCCATTAACTCCATTTTATCCAGTTTCTTCTGGGGCAGTGTTAATGGCTTGAAGAAAATGAAATGGAGAGCCTGGACTAAATTATGTATGCCTACGGAGGAAGGTGGTCTGGGTCTGCGTGATTTTACACTACATATGAAATTTTATTTTCGATTACTAGGTACTAATTCTTATGGACTGATTTCTTCATGGCTAAATATATGAAGGATAAACATGTTTCTTTAGCTGCTGTTAACAACAGGGGATCTCGTCTGTGGAAATCTATTCTCTCCGTGTTGCCTGAAGTGTTTGATAACGAAAAATGTTGGTGAAAGGTGGGAATGCCTCTTTCTGGTATGACAGGTGGCTTGCATCGAGGCCATTATTAGTGAGGGTAGGGGAAATCGCTAATACTAAGTTACATATTAATGAAGTTTGGCTGGACACTGGTTGGGATGTGGGCCTTTTAACAGAGTTAGTGGGGGAGGAGACAACAATGGAAATTATTCAACATAACCAGGTGAGCAGCACAAGGTCTGATATGTTTGTGTGGAAACCATCTAAGGATGGAAATTTCTCGACAGCTACTGCTTGGGATGTGATTCGAAGGAGGGGCGATCAAATGCAATGGAAGGATTGGATTTGGCATCGGCTTTTACCTAAGAAAATGTCTGTGTGCATATTGAAAGCTTATTTTTGTTGCCTGGCAGTAGATGAGAGGGTGCAATCTAGAGGTGTTGCATTGGAGTCAGCTTGTGATTGTTGTGTTTAGAAGTCTAATGAGACGCTAGATCACATCTTATGCTCCGGAGAATTGGCAACGAGGATCTGGGAAAATGCCAGTAACGTGATGGGTATTCCTTGTATGAGGCAGAGAACTTGGGGGCCTAGAGTTATGGCGTGGTTCCGTTGTGCTTCTGAAGCTTCAGTTAAAGGCTTTCTTACTGGTTTACTGCCTTGTTTGATCACATGGCAGCTTTGGTTGAGAAGGTGCAAAGCTAGGACGGAGGGGGTGAAGGACAGTGAGATACGAGTTTGGTGGTCTGTAAAATACTGGCTTCGGTTTATTGCTGGTGAGCTTAATTTTTCTGGGCAACTCTCTTCATAGGATAAGCACCTCTTGGAGGAGTTTCAGGTTGATTTTCCTCTGCAGTGGCAGCGAAGACAAAGATTGGTCGCTTGGAAGAAACCTCGTACTGGCTGGGTAAAATTAAATTGTGATGGGAGTTACCGTGGAAACCCAGGAAGCTCTGGGGGAGGGGGTGTGATACGAGATGACTTCGGACATATAAGGGGAGCTTTTTCTACTCATTTTGGTCTTGGCACCAATAATGAAGCTAAGTTAAGGGCTATTATTGAGGGGATTGTGTTGTGTAAGAGGCTTAATCTTTTTAATGTGATTATTGAAAGTGATTCTAAGGTTGTAGTTGATTAGATCCGTGTTGGGAGATGTATTGTGTGGTATTTATGGGATTATTGGGAAAAACTAAGGTTAGCTCTTGAAGGGATCCAATATTTTATAGTGCATCAGTTTCGGGAAGGTAATCAAGCGGCAGATTTTTTAGTGCGTCAGGGTGAATTGGGCTCTAATTTTACTTATTATAACTATGACCAGCTGTCGAGGTTTTTAAAGGGTATTTTCAGGATTGATAAAGTGAGTTTACCGGCCATTCATATGTAATTGGTTGGGTTTTTATTTTGTTATTTTGTATTTTTTTCTTTCTAGGCCTGTTTAGCTCTATGTTTTTCTTTTTCTTATAGGCCTGTTTAGTAGCTATGTTTGGTCTGGTTGTTTTTATTTTGGTTGGATACAAGGGATGGTCTTGTTACCACAGTATTCATCCGCCATAAGTGAGGGCTTTTAATAAAACTCGGACGGGGTCACTATTGGACATGTGGCTTCCAGCTCTTCTTTAATATATATATATATATATATATATATATATATATATTGGGATTTATTGAAAGGAAAGAAGGCTAGTTTTGTTGTGAAGTTTAGTATTCTAGTACTTAATAGCTAGCATTGTCACCACAATGTATTCTACTTAAACGTCTGTTGTGATTTCATAGATAAATATCTATCACTTGTACTTCCCTCAGGAAAATTACACACCTAATTCAATTTCCTCTTGGGTGTTGACCATTGGCCGCACCCTGGATACCATGAATCCTCATATAGACCTTCTTGAGGAACGGGGAGCCATTGCTTGGTATCAGAGCAGATGTGTAAACGTGACTCTGAGAAACTCTTCATATAATATGACAATACCAGAAAGTATGAGTTAATCTAGCACTATAAGCTAAGATTTAGTATTAAGCTTGAACTATGCTTAGGATCGAGAGATGGGATAACATGTAATAGGCTTGGGTTATGTGGTAGGATTTGGGGATGGTGCGACCGAGAGCCCTGCGAGGAGAGCAAAGGCCAAGTGGTCATAAGGGAGGATCGTTCAGTAGAGGGAAAGATGAGGAACTAGTAAGAGCTCTAAACAGGATATCGGACGTGTTGGAACAACAACACGAGATGTACTCTCGTCACATGCAAGTTCAGTCATTAGGGTCCTCCATGGAGGAAGTAAGGGGATGTATGTACGAGTGATGTTTGGCTTACCGCTACCTAGGATTCTTCATAAACAAGGGACCAGCTAGGGCAGAAAGATGGATACCTAATATTGAAAGGACTTTTAAGGTGTGCAGATGCACCAAGAACCCAAAAGTATTATAAGCTAGCTACCTACTCCAGGGAGAGGCAATTCTATGGTGGGATACCCAAAGAAAACTCCTTACAATAGAATTAGGAGCCACGAGAAGGATCTCATGGAAGAGGTTCAAGAAAGAATTTGACGATTGGTATTTTTCAAAAATTATAAGGATGCAGAGGTAAAAAGGCTTTGCTAATTTGGTCCAAGTATGGTAGACCAATATGCTGCCAAATTTATGGAGTTGGGAAGGTTTGCTCATCATCTTATCTCTAGGGAAACCATGTGGGCAGAATGATTTCAGGATGGATTGCAAACCCGCATTAGGACACATATCTAGAGATTATGGATTTCAAGAAATTAGTTCAAAAGGCATCAATAACCGAACAAGAACAACGAAACTCATTGGTTGTATCCCCAAATCTAAAGAAACATATGGTGCAGGCAAACGGAGCAGCTTAGGAGTCCCACAGAAATTTGTGTCAAGTACTAGTGGGCGACCACCAATCATTTGAGGTTCACGAACGAGTGAGAGGATGCCAATGTGTAACCTTTGCCATAGATCACACGAAGGGGACTATCGACAAGTCTAGAATGTGTACTATAGGTGTAGACATATGAGACATTACACTTAGGATTGCCCCCAGGCACCTCTAGTGTAGTGAATGACTCTAGGAGGGGGACATGGAGGCCTAAGGTAACTCGTGGAAGCCAGAGTATATGCATTTACCCCAAGAGAGGTCAATGAAGACACCATAGAAATGTAGGAAGTCGATGTCATCATAGGTATGGAGCTATATCTTGCCATAGTTAATTTCCTTTGTAAGAGTCCTTCACATACAGTAAGTAGTAATGGTTATCATAGGAAGAGTTAGAGTATCACAAGTCTACGTGAGTGCCTTATTTAACTAGGGAGTTTCCTTGTCGTTTGCATCTTCCACATTGGTTAGGATGTCTAGTCTGTTGGAGGTAGAGGGAGTTCCCTTGCTAGCATTTGACATTATCTTGGGGATGTATTGGTTGTTTAGGCATTTTGCAAGAATAGATTGTTCTTCGATGACTGTAACCTTTTGAGTACTGGGAATTTTGGTTAAGTGGATGAGCACTCGAGGTTAGAGTTGCGTTTGGAAGATGTAGTGATAGTAAATAGATCCAGAAGGTTTTAGCATAGTAAGGGATACGTAAGAGCACAGTATAGAATGAGAGTGTAGTTCTACTTCTAGTTTAGTTGCTTATGCATTAGATAAAGAATGACACTAAGGTTATGCGTATGCATATAAGTTGCCATGTGACACGCACATGAAGGGACTACATGAAATGAGTATAGCATGGAGTCCAGGTAAGTATTATGTTCATACTCTTCTAGAGTTTTTTTTTTAAGATATGAAATGAAAATGAAATGCTTTTCCTTCATGATGCGTTGCGAAATGACATGAAAGATGGTTTACGAAAGCATGCTAAGTATAAGGTTTAAAAGTATATGTATGTAAAGGCCCTTCTTGGCAGCCCCTTTTTACGCACCCCAAGTATCTAAGTGAATGCATGTGATGGATGACTATAAGTAGTATCTATTGTCTTTATTTTCATGAAAATAAATGTTGAGGCTCATGCCCTATGCTTTGAGCGATGATTTAAATGTCCCTGAGAAAATGTTTTAACGTGTCCCTGAGAACTGAAGTTCTAAAGGATGCCATGAATTAACGTTTTAAAGGATGCCTTGAAATATGATGTTTTAAGCTCATGCTTTTAAATAAATTTATGAATGAATGGATTGAAAGAATGAAAAGGACTAAAAGGATTGAACTAAAAGAAATGACTAAATGTTTAATGTATGAAAATATGTAACGGCCATGACTGAATGAAAGGGTTCCAAAGGATTGGGCAGATTGCAATGTCGGGTAAGTAGTACTGATAGTGCACCCAGTGCTACCCCTGACTAAAAGGAATTCCCAACCTGTGGCCATGTGCAGAATCCAGGTCCAAAGGAAGACCGCTAACCCCAGCACACAGGGCGTAACAGTGTGCAACGAGCAATGGAAAGTGATAAGAAAAAATGTATGTATGCTAGACTCTTTAAGAAATGAAGGCAGCGAGGCGTGGGGAAATTTTTTATGAAAGAAACTATTTTTCAAGAAAAACCCCACCTCGTAATGTTTTAAACGAATGAATGTCTTATGTATAGTACGTATGGAGTGATGAATGCATGACTGAAAACCTATGTTATTATACCTTAACTGTATGAAGTAATGCTTACAAGTCATCGACTCATTTTAGTTTTTATATGTGCCCTCCCAGGGACAAGATGAGTAGAAAGCGTCAGGACGGACACGGCCCAAGGAAAAGGGCATGGAAGCCTAGGCATAACATTTTGTATGAAAGACTTTAATTTATAAAGATTAATGTTTTCCGTTGTAACCCTTTAAATTCAGAAACACAGTTTATTTTAGAAACATGGAGCCTTTTGTATCCTGGCATGAAACGAAAAGTTATTTTAAAATGAACGGTAATTCTAGTCTCTTTTCTTAAAATCATTTTCTAAAAGTCCCACCACAAGGATAGGCATTACATGGTTGTTTAACTTACTAAGATTTCAAGTAAATCTCACCCTTTATGGGACCAATATCAATCCACTCGGAATTATAGAAGTTGTGTCAGGACTCAAGGAGAACGAGATAGATGGAGCGCTGGATCTATATGATTGAGAAGGAGCCAGATCTTGAGAAGAAATTGGATTTAATCCTGCTGTTTATAGCTCAAGTTCTTCATGCTTTAGATCGCATGAAGAGAATAATTTAACTTTAACTCTTAGTTGTTCTAAGTCTATGCTATATTGGTATTTTGAACTTGATGATTACTAATGAAATTGAGATATTTTTAGTTATTCTGGCATAGATTATACTTTCACCTTTTAATTCCGCTGTGATTATTGCATACTGCTAGTTACATATTTTGATACATTGCATATTAATTGTCTTGTATAGGGGTATGTAATCTTGTGTTGCATATCCCGATGTTCTAAGTCTCCATTCCATCCCAAGCAGAGATTGGGGGCTTCACAAGTTTACAAAAGGCAATGGGCATGAAATTGAAGTTCAGCAATGCCTACCACCCTCAAACGGATGGACAATAGGATGGACCATCCAAACCTTGGAGGATATGTTGAGGTCGTGCATACTAGGCTTCAAGGGACCTTAGGAGTAGCATGTCCCACTTATTGAATTTGCGTACAATAATAGCTATCAGGCGACTAATCCGATATCCCCTTACGAAGCACTATTTGGACGAGAGTGTATGTCGTTTATATGTAGGGATGAAGTAGGAAAGGCCCAATTACTCAAACCAGAGATTATTGTGATGCCCCCAACTTCTGCTTCGGATGAAATAGAGACTTAGAGCGTCGGGATATGTAACACAAGGTTACATAGCCCCGTACATGACAGTTAATATGCAATGCATCTTATAAGTATAACTAGCATAATGTAATATTTGTAGCGGATTAAGGGTGAAAATAAAACTTACGCTAGAATAACTAAAAACATCCCAATGCATTAATGACCATCATAGGTTTAAACCAAATAGTAACATAAACTTAGTACAACTAAACATAAAAGTCTCCAAAGCTAGATAAGCTGTTTCATGCGTTTTAGAGCATGAAGGACTAATGCAATAAGCATAAGGATAAGGTCTAGTATTTTCTCGAGATTTGGCTCCTCCTCAATCAGTTGGATCTACCGCTCCATCCAGTCCATCCTCCTCAAGTCCTAACACAACTTCTATCATTTTGAGTGGAATGATAGTAGTCCACAATGGGTGAGATTTACTTGAAATCTTAGTAAGTTAAATAACTAACATGCACAAAGATAAATTATGCATGAAGAATGACAAATATAAAATGCATGAAATGTGGAAATTCAGCTTGTGTATCCCATACAAATTCCTTAACATTTTCAGAAAAGCTGAGACACATATTTTCATATAGAGAACATTTTTTACGTCAAGCATCAAAAACATAATTTCATCATAACATTTCATCATTATTAGCAATTCATATTTAATCGTAACATCATAACATGTATTCATCACAATTCCCCATATGCACTGTGAGTACCTACCGGTGACCGTTGTACAACTCATGTTGAAACTACGTTATCTGCAGACTCGTTCTCAATGCATTGGTAACATAACATAACATCATAATATCATAACATGTACACCCACCAACCTTAGGTATAATAACATTTGACTTTGCTCCGACATTGTTTAAAAGGAACACATTCGAAGCCCGTTGATTGTTCTTCGTCAACCCAGGGGTTACCACTCTATTCTTAAATACTCCAGAGTAAACAAAGGAGTTCCACTAGGATAATTTTCCATTCTAGCCTTTGGGGTCATGGCAATATTATTTTCATGTTATGTTGAAAAAATATTTCATAATATGTGCATATATTGCAAGCTTTCATGTGAAAAAGACATTTATAGATGCAATATGTTAAAATGGTGAAAATATCACATGTCATATAAGTATGCACTCAATGTATCATATCACATGATATTTTATGCTCAAAATGACAATTATAACATGAATGTTGTATTTATCAATAAATCATAATTAACTTATTAAGGTGTAAGTTAGAGGCCAACTTACAAACTTCTTGAATTTGAAAAGCCAAACCGTCTCAAATCAAATTCATAGTAAGTTAGGATTTGAACCTCTAAGGAAGATGTTCATAATCAAAAGGTTCAAAAATAGGTATTTACAAAAATACTCCTAAACTTTCAAAAATTGCCACTATGGTCCTAAATTTTCACTATTTGCAACCAAATCTCTAATTTAATCAAACTTCATGAACCTCATATTTTTTATATTCTAAAACTATTTATACCCTTAGAATTTTAAAATTCAAAGTGGAACTAGCTCAATGTTGAGTCTAAACTTTCACTCAAAATAATGAGTAAAAAAAATCCAGATCAGTTTTACCTGCAAGTATACAGGTGTTGTAGTATCTTACAGGATCGAATCCACAGGGATTGACTAATGTGATAAAGAGGCTAAAACAAAAATAAATTAATAAAAAGAACGAAAAAAAGAAAAGAAAAGAGATTACTGGGATGGAGATTTTAAAATAACAAAATATAAACTGAACAATAAAGCAATGTAAATAAATGGGCTGAATAATTAAAACATTATAAATAAAAGAGTTGCTGAAAATAGAAAAGTTGCCGAATGAAAAAGGAAATAAAGTGAAGCTTTGGTTGCCGAATATTTGTTGCTAAAAATAAAACACTATAAATTCAAGTTGCCGAAAATAAAATGAACTGAGCCCGAACTGATCACGATAAATATGAAGCTGCTGAAAACACTGGGGAAATAATATGATGCTGCCGAAACACTTAGCAAATAAAATCACAAGTTGTCGAGTAATATACAATAATTGAATGAGCTGCCAACTGAAACATTGTAAAATAATAAAAGGTAGTTGCCGAAAGTGACAATTAAATAAACACAAGCTGAGTTGTAGAATGAATAAACAAAAAAACTGAGCAAATGATGGTTTCCGAAAATAATGAGATGCCGAAATGAAAAACTGAAGCTGCCGAAATGAAATAAACTGAAGCTGCCGAAATGAAATAAACTGAAGCTGCCGAAACATGGGTTGCCGAAAATGAAATAAAACACAAATAAAACCCAAGCTGCAGTTACTATAAAACACAGGAAATAAAACTCAAGCTGCTGCAAACCGAAGCTAGTTTCCGAAAACAGAAGGTGAGAAGAGAGAGCCGAACTCCCTCATCTCGCATGATTTACTTGTTCATCTCCAGCCCTTTTATAGCTTTCAAAAAGCCTTCAGCTGCACTTGTTTATTCCCACACCTAACTTCCAGCTAGCTGCTTCCGTAGTGCATTCTTTTCTTTTCTTTTTTTTTTTTTATTCTTCTTTCCAGCCTTGCATTCCATCCGAAGCTGCTCATTCCTTTTTCTTTTTATTTTATTTTGCTTCCAGCCCAGCATGCACCGAATATATCTTATCTTCTTCCTCTCTAAATGAACTTATCACATGCACCGAACATCACATGTGCCGAACATCACATGTGCTCTGTTTCGGACGTGTAAAAACAGAGGGGTTGAGCTGGGCATGCACACGTGTTGTGCAGGAGGTTAGGTGGTGCCGGCGAGGCCGAAGAGGCTGGGTACATGCTCGGAACGCATGCATGACGTTTACATGCAGCTGGCGAGAGGTTGACGCTGCCGTAGCCAATTATGTATATATACCAGTGCATATTGCATTAAGACACTCAAACAATCCCAACCCGTGGCATGCACAGAGTTGATGTCTTAGTGTATGTTCAACTATTGATCCCTATGAATGCATGCTTATGCAATTTTCTTCAGTCACAAATATGATAAAGGCCATTTCATTGGTGAGAAAGTTTATCCCAACACTTACTCAAGGCTAAAAGCCTTAATCTTCATTAATCCTCCATTAATCAAGCTTAATGTTCCTAGTGTAAATCACAAAGTCGTGCTTTCAAAATTCACCCAAAACATGCATTTTCATTCTTATCCCAATCAGAAGGTTTCTAAATGCTTAATCATCAAGCCTAGGTGGAATAAATCAAGCTTCATGCCTTAATCACAAACTTACTTAAAACCCATGCATATTTCGATGATCAAAACAAGAGAGAATTAAAACTATCATGGCATGCTTTTAATCAAAAATCAAACCTTTCATATCATTATAAGACATTAATAAATCATATAAAAATATGCTAAGACATGTCATAGCTAAAATTTTCACGTAAAACAATTTAAACACTTAAACCATTCTTAATAAACCCGGTTTGGAATCAAGCATGGTAACATTTTCTAAATTTATTAAAAAATCACTCCAACACTTAAAATCACAACTTGACATGTAAACTAAAATCTAGGGCAAGAAAACTTACAAATTTCGTAGCCCACTCAAACTCCTAGCATAAGAACATCAAGAACACTCAAGCACACACACCTTTTGGTTTTCTCTCAAAATTAAGGGGGAAGATGGCTCTTAGAAAAAATTCATCATGACGTTTTCTCTTTGAGGATTGCTTAAATCCCATCAATCACACTTAAATAGATACACCACAAGCTCCCTAAAATATTTCATTCCAATTATATCAATAATAACCCCATAGAAATCAACATTGTCTCCATCATGACTTCCTTCGACGAGGACACCACTATTTTGTATTTTTCTATAGCATTTTCGATCTATCGTGTGATACCTACTTCCTCAAGAATTACATGCAAAATATCGAGCAACGTGTCATGAGGGGCCACTCACCAGTGCATACAATTCATCCGATATATTGTTTGGATTACTCGCATGCTTTTGTACTACCTGCATATTAAATAATGCATAAACATCTAAAAATAAACATTCCAATCTATTTTTTAATTTAGTACAAACTTGCATCTATAATGTCATTACCCATTGTTCAAACCATTTCGGGAGCTCCTCTTCATGTTTCTTGTATATATTATTTACTCTCAGTTCTTTGAGCACATTAATATGATCACTGAAATTAAATATTACCAAAAACATTATATTGGAATGCTCAACGGGGAGCTAGAGATGAGGTGCGGAGGAAATGAGAGGGTGGAGGGGCTTTTTATAGGTGGCCAAGGGGGTGGCGATGTTGGCCTAAGTCCATGGGCATTGGATGAGATGGGCGGTGGTGTAAGGGACTTAGTTTTCAGCTTGCACTTCATCACCTTGTGTCACTGGTAAAAAGTGAATAGTCTCCTAAAACCACCATGAATTCATCACTTCAAGTGCTACATTGAACCCAAGAGTGTTGTTCAAGTCGTGGTGTAGAAGGAAGAGAAGAAAAACCAACAAAAGCCATCCATGGAGTTGACGGGTTCAAGTGGTTTTTCCTTGGGCAGTTTTTTATCATGGCCTTAACTCATCCCTTTGTCTCTTCTTCAAGGCTGATTTGAGCAGGTCAATAGTAACTTCTTGAAGGTTTTCTTAAGTGGTAGAAATTGGATGGTTGGATGCATGTGATCATGAGGTGCAGCTCAAAGAAGATGATGTAAGGGAGGGTGCTTGAGAGTGGAGTGGTGCACAAAAACCATTCGGTTTTGGTGCCTTATTTGAGTGAAAAAACTAGTCAAATCTCATGATGACCATGAGGGCCTCTTCGAAATTGGGTGGTGTAGGTGGCATGGGGTGGTGGCTCAGCCATGGGCAAATGGGAGGTTGAAACCCAACTAATTCGGTTTCTATCCAACTAGCATTTGGGTGCAATTGGTTTGAGCTTTTGGTTTGGTTTTTGAAATCAAATTTCATCCAAGGCTTGGTCTGAGTCTAAAGGGATCATATGAGTTGTTTAAAGACCATAGTTACCTTGAGAAAAATCACAAAAGGATTGGGCTTATGGGCAAAATAGTCCATTGCACACAAAGAGCACACATGTGTGCCGATTGGTGTAGTTTGGGGTTTGATATGTCATTTCTTCTAATGACATGTGTGGAGGTTTATCTAGCTCTTAATATGATCTAAGAGTGATGTAATTCAATAATGAAACAAGAAAATTTCAAAACAAGAAGTCTAAAAAGATTAAGAAAGAAAATTAAGTTTTAAAACATGGTTTAAAGTTCACTAATCATGGGCAAGTTGATTAATGGTCTTAACCCAATTTCAAAACTTAATTTGGATACTTCGGGTGTGATATGGGCTTGAGGAAACCCATAATATAGTGTATTGAGCTTTCATATTGAAGAGTGAACTAGAAGCAAAACATGGTTTTGGGCCTTATGGGCTTAAAGGGCCATGAGTGTGGGTTAATGGTCCAAGGGCGTTTGGATTTGAGTGAATGGAGGCCTTGTTTCCAGACTTTGAGAGATTAAAAGAGGTCTTAAAATCTATAAAGATGGGACTTAAAAGGCTTACCTAACCTAAATGGGCCATGAGTCAAATTTATACTGTAACATTCCAGATTTTAGTGTATTTTTAATGAAGGATTTATTTAATTTATTTTGTGATTTATTATCTTGTTTTAAAATTTTGGAAGTTTTTAAATATTATTTCATGATATTTTATGTTGTGAAAATTATTTTTATGTGCTTTCTAGATTTTATTTACTGTTTTGGCTTTTAAAATGATCTTTAAATTAAATTAATTTATTTTTTGAGTTTTAAATTTTTATTGCTGTATTTAAAATATTTCACTGCGTTTGAATTATTTTATTTAGCTTTCAAATTTAAAATCATCTTCGTTGGATTTTTCAGGACCCATGTTGAAAGACTGGATCTTCTCTTTTTTCCTCCTCTTTTTCTTTTTCTTCCCTTTTTCTTCTTTCTTTTTTTCTTTTTCTCCTGCTTCTTCCCCCGCGTGCCCGACCCCTCTCTCTCTCTTCTCTCTCTCCTCTCTCTCGCGTGAAACGGACTTATTGTTGCTGCGCCGCCTCCGGCCCGCCGTGCACGACACCGCCGGCACCATCAGCTCCCCCGTGCGCCGGCGAGTCTACCCACCAAATATCCGGCCGGCTAACGCCGCCGTTAACCGCCACAAGCCGCTCGAACCCGCGGTGGTTTTCTCTCCATTCCGCCGCCGTCCGGCCACCATTTTTTCACCACTTCTTCACCGGCCCATTACCAAGCTTTTCCACCCAAACCCGGCCCCGATCCGTCACCGGAGCCGGTCATACGAACCTCCTCTCCGAACCGAGTTTTTTGGCCTTAAACCGCCCATTTCAGCCCCCATTCACGGCCAACCTTCGACACCATTAGATTCCCCACCTTCCATAGGCCCTACCCTATGGAAGGTGGACCAGTATTCCCGTGCTTTCCTGGAACTTGGGCGTTTTGCGCCCCATCTTATTACCACTGAGGATTTTCAGGTGGAGCGTTTCAGAGAGGGTTTGCGTCCTGAGATACGCAGATTTGTGATATGTCATCGGGTTTCCTCTCTTAATGAATTAATTGATTTGGCTACCATGATTGAGAGGGAAAACAGTTTGATGGTAGGCTCTCCTCCAGGTCAGAAAAGAAGAAGTTTTGCTGGTGAAGGCAGTAGTTCTGGGTCGCCTCAAAAGTTTGTGCAAAGGATTGGAGCCCGTCCACAAGCATCTTCTGGAGTGCGTATTGGGGGCCGAGCCCCAGTTTGTAGCAGATGTAATAGAGCTCACGAGGGTGAGTGTCATCAGAGTGGGGCCACTCATTGTTTTAGATGTGGCCAGGTGGGGCACCTTGCTCGTGATTGTCCTAATCAGCCTCAAGGAAGTCGCGAAGGTCGTTGTGGAGGGAGAAATAATCAGAGGCAAGTAGCGCAGGCTCGAGTGTATGCTGTGACTCCTGAAGACATCGATTATGAGACACCAGAGACCCAGGATGCCGGGGTGATTACTGGTAAGTGTGTAATTAATTACTTGGATTTGATGTTTGGTGTGGTTTATTATTTTTGTTGGATTTCATTGGTGTGTGTGTTTGATTCAGGTAGAGTTCGTTTGTATGATTTTTATGCTTGTACATTGTTTGACTCTAGAGCGTCCAAATCTTTTGTGTCTACCACTTTTGCACGGATGTGCAACTTAGTCTCAGAACCCTTATCGCAATTGTTGGTAGTAAGTCTTCCCAATGGCGAGTTGGTGTGGTGTTCTAAAGTCGCGATGGGGTGTCCTTTGGATTTTGGTGGAAGGACACTAGATGCGGATTTGATTGTATTCAAGTTGCTCGTGTTTGATATTATTCTTGGAATGGACTGGTTATACCGGTATTCGGCATGTATTAATTGTAGAAGTCGGGTTATTGGATTCCAGCTTTCGAAAGGAGATTATTTAGAATATGTGGGAAGTAAGTTGAAGGCGAAGCCAATAGTTATATCTGTAGTGCAAGCAAAGAGAGATATAGCTTGTGGAGCTGATGCATTTTTGGTTCAAGTGGTGTCCTCGTCATCCGAGAAGAAGTCTCTAGTGGATATTCCAATTGTAGAAGAATTTTCAGATGTTTTTGTTGATGATTTGCCAGGGTTGCCTCCAGTTTGGGAATTGGAATTTACCATTGATTTGGAACCTGGAGCCGCTCCTGTGCATAAAGCTCCTTATCGTATGGCGCCGGCTGAATTGAAGGAATTAAAGATCCAATTGCAAGAATTAGTTCACAAGGATTTTATTCAGCCTAGTACATCACCTTGGGGAGTGCCTGTGTTGTTTGTCAAGAAGAAGGATGGCACTCTCAGAATGTGTATTGACTATCGGGAACTTAATAAAGTGACCATCAAGAATAAGTACCTGCTTCCCCGTATAGATGATTTGTTTGATCAGCTACAAGGAGCAACTATTTTCTCCAAGATCAACTTGAGATCGAGATATTATCAGTTGAGAATAAGAGATAAGGATATTCCCACGACTGCTTTCAGATCTCGGTATGGACATTATGAATTTAAGGTGATGCCCTTTGGGTTGACTAACGCTCCTGCGGCTTTTATGGATTTAATGAACCGAGTCTTCCAACCTTATCTGGATTCTTTTGTAGTTGTCTTCATCGATGATATTATGATTTATTCTCGAGACTTGGAAGAGCATGCTTATCATCTTCGCCTGGTACTTAGAAAATTGAGAGAGCATCAGTTATATGCAAAGCTTAGCAAATGTGACTTTTGGCTGGAGGAAGTCAAATTTCTTGGTCATGTGATCTCCCAAGATGGAGTGGCTGTTGATCCCAGTAAGGTAGAAGCTGTTTTGTCATGGCCACGTCCTTCGACAGTACGCGAGATTCAGAGTTTCTTGGGACTTGCCGGGTATTATCGGAGATTTGTTGAAGGTTTTTCCAGATTATCCGAACCTCTCACAACTTTGACTAGAAAGAATGTCGAATTTGTTTGGTCAGATCGATGCGAGAGAAGCTTCCAAGAATTAAAGAAAAGATTGACAACAGCTCCTATGTTGGCACTTCCAGAGCCACATAAGCCATTTGTGGTTTACAGCGATGCATCTAAGTTTGGGTTGGGATGTGTTCTTATGCAGGAAGGACGAGTTGTTGCCTATGCATCTCATCAGTTGAAGGAGCATGAGAGGAATTATCCTACCCATGATTTAGAGTTGGCTGTTGTGGTGTTTGCTCTCAAGATTTGGCGTCATTATCTGTATGGTGAAGTTTGTGAAGTCTTCAATGATCACAAGAGTTTGAAACATTTGTTTTCTCAGAAGAATCTTAATATGAGACAAAGGTGTTGGTTGGAGTTGATTAGCGACTATCAGTGTGAGATCAAGTATCATCCAGGAAAAGCTAATTTAGTTGTTGATGCCTTGAGTAGGAAATCTCAGTTAGTGGATGAAGCAGAGTCGTCAGGTGTGGACTCTCTCCTTTATGGAATGAGGAGACTGCTTATTGAGAGTTTGCAGCAGAAAGAATTGCTCTCTTCAATTTTGGGTGCGGGTTGTGGATTTTGAGGAATTGAAGACTCTCCAGAGAAGATATCCTAAGTTGTTAAATATCAGGAAAAGAGTCAGGAACTCTAAAGGACCCATGCACTACAGTTTGGACAAAGATGGTGTGCTTCGTTTTCGGGATCGAAGAGTGATACCTCGAGATTCTGAATTTAAAGATCGAATCTTGGCAGAAGCTCATACAGCTCCTTACTCAGTTCATCCTGGAAGCACGAAGATGTATCGGGACTTAAGGAAAAATTTTTGATGGGAAGGTATGAAGTTGGATATTGCCTCGTTTATTGAGAAATGTGATACATGTCGCCAAGTTAAAGCTGAACATCAGAGATCTGCTGGTAAGCTTCAACCTCTCTCTATTCCTGAGTGGAAGTGGGATGACATCACTATGGATTTTGTGGTAGGCCTTCCAAGAACTCCTAGTGGAAAGAATTCAGTTTGGGTGATTGTGGACCGTTTGACCAAGAGTGCCCACTTCTTGCCTGTGAATAATGCTGACTCTTTGGGTAAATTAGCTCGGATATATGTAAAAGAGATTGTGAGATTGCATGGAGTACCCAAGAGCGTTGTGTCGGACAGGGACCCGCGGTTCACGTCGCGTTTTTGGAGAAGTTTGCAGGCAGCGCTAGGCACTAATTTGAAGTTCAGCACTACTTATCATCCTCAGACTGATGGTCAATCTGAGCGCACAATTCAGACTTTGGAAGATATGCTGAGGGCATGTGTTATGGAATTTCAAGGAAGATGGGAAAATCATTTGCCGCTCATAGAATTCTCCTATAATAACAGTTTTCATGCTTCTATTTAGATGGCTCCATATGAAGCATTGTATGGAAGGAAGTGTAGATCGCCATTATGTTGGGATGAAGTCGGCGAGAGGAAAATAGTTGGGCCTGAATTAATCGAAGAAATGCAAGGGCAGATCCGAGTTATAAGAGCTAAAATGGCAGAAGCGCATAGTCGTCAGAAAAGTTATGCTGACACGAGGAGAAGAGACTTATCTTTTGAGGAAGGCGATTGGGTTTATCTTAAAGTCTCTCCGATGAAAGGTGTTAAGCGCTTTGGTAAGAAAGGAAAACTCAGCCCGAGGTATTTGGTCCTTTTCAGATTGTGGAGAAGGTTGGGCTTGTTGCTTATAGAGTTGTATTGCCGGATTATTTCGGGGATGTTCATGATGTGTTCCATGTATCGTCGTTGAAGAAGAGTTTTGGTCAACAAGAGCCGCGTTTTGTTGACCCGGAGCACATTCAACTTCAGCCTAATCTTACTTATGAAGTTGTTCCAACTCAGATTGTAGATTGGAAAGTGCAGAAGTTAAGATCCAGGACGATACCTTTGGTGAAGGTGTCATGGGGTGATCCTGTGGCTCAAGATTTCTCTTGGGAGCGAGAGGCCGATATGAGGGAACAGTATCCGTATTTGTTTGGTTGACCCTCCTGGTATGCTTCTTAAGCCTATTCTTAGTTGAACCTTATCATTGTCTTAGTCATAATGATTGACCTTACCAATTTCGAGGACGAAATTTTATTTAAGGATGGGAGATTGTAACATCCCAGATTTTAGTGTATTTTTAATGAAGGATTTATTTAATTTATTTTGTGATTTATTATCTTGTTTTAAAATTTTGGGAGTTTTTAAATATTATTTCATGATATTTTATGTCGTGAAAATTATTTTTATGTGCTTTCTAGATTTTATTTACTGTTTTGGCTTTTAAAATGATCTTTAAATTAAATTGATTTATTTTTTGAGTTTTAAATTTTTATTGCTGTATTTAAAATATTTCACTGCGTTTGGATTATTTTATTTAGCTTTCAGTTTTAAAATCATCTTCGTTAGATTTTTCGGGACCCATGTTGAAAGACTGGATCTTCTCTTTTTTCCTCCTCTTTTTCTTTTTCTTCCCTTTTTCTTCTTTCTTTTTTTTCTTTTTCTCCTGCTTCTTCCCCCGCGTGCCCGACCCCTCTCTCTCTCTTCTCTCTCTCCTCTCTCTCACGTGAAACGGACTTACCATTGTTGCGCCGCCTCCGGCCCGCCTGTTAGGGACCCCGGTCCTGTCCCTAAACACTAAGTCCACGAGCTCGCTTTGGTGATGATGGTGTCCGAGTGTCAAGCCTTCTTGCTTGGCCTTGCACGAATGATGGTAATAATGAGTTCTTAGGTTGGTGAAGATATGGTGTTTAGTGATGGAAAAGATGGAGATGATGATGAGTTTGGGAGATTTAAGTGATGGTTTTGGTGTGTTTGATGCAATATGGAATGGCTAGAAGGTTGCCCTTGATGTTGGGACAACTTGGATGAAGATTAGAGTTGGTATGGTGAAGATAGGCTAGGGTTTGGATGGTGGCTATGGGGAATTTCGAGATTGGAAGAGTTGGGCTAGGGTTGGAGTGTAAGATGAGTTGCTAGAATTTGGAAGAGATGTGGATGAGTGGGATTAGGGTTTGGGATTAGGGCAAGAGTGTTGGGCGGCTAGGGTTGGTCGAGTATGGCTAGTGGGAGTCTTTAGGAATGTTTCCTAAAAACTAGAGATATGATTTGGGATAGAATGGTGGTCGGCCAAGAGTGTGGAATGAGTCAACTAGGGTTTGGGAATGATGTGGAAGAATGAGGCTAGAGTTTGGTGGCTAGGGTTTGGTGTGTAGGATGAGATGCTAGGGATAGAAGGATGTGGTTGGATGAGACTAGGACTCCTTGATTGATGAGTCACTTTGGGAAAGATGGGGATTAGGTTAAAGATGATGATGAGTTGTGTTTGAATGGGTCTAGGGTTGCTCCTTGAGTTTAGGGATTTGGAGATGGAAGATGGGATTTGAATATGGCAAGATTGGATGATAGTCTTTGATTGATTTGAATGATTCTAGGGAATGAGTGATTTGAGAGATTGGATATGGAAGATGAGATTCGATTATGGTAAGATAAGAAGAGTATGATTTGAATATGGCAAGAGGTGGGAAGTCTTTGGTTGACTTGAGAGATTCTAGGAATGGAGTGGTTCTAGGGGAGTTGAGTGATTGTAGGGATTAGATTTAGAAGATGGAAGAGGATTGGGATTTGGTCTTGGCTATTGAGGTGAGTCTTAGTTGGCTTGAGATATTGGAGGGATGGAGAGATTCAAGGGATTGACAATGGGATGGTAATTTCTTAAATCAAGGGATATGGATTTGGAAGATAGGTTTGGGATGATGGGTAAGGTGACTAGGGTTGATTCTAAATGATAAGAGGCATGAGAGTTGTTGGGAAGTTGGTATTTGACTAAGGCAAGGGATGGATTTCGAATTTGGTTTAATTGGAAGATGGAATAAGGATTCCTAAGTGGTAGGAATTACCTTGTGGGAGTCTAGGGTTAAGTTGGATGAAAGGTGGCTAGAGTTAGGATTCCTCAAGTTTAGGAGATGGTTTTGGCATTGGTAGGATTTGTGGGATTGATTGGAATGAGTCAACTTTCCCTAAGTTAAGGAAGTTGCCTAGTGGGATTCTTGAGGGGTGGCTAGGGTTAGGATTCCTAAAGTTTAGGAGATCCTTATGGAAGGTTAGGCTAGGGTTTCCAAATGAGACAAGATTTGTGTATGGCAAGATGGAGGCTTAGTGGATTCGGCTAGGGTTAATGGATATGATGGAGGCTAGATCTTATGGTAGTGATGTGTATGAAAAGTAGGGCAAACAATATGTTGGTTGAGATATGTGAGTGGGAAAGATTAAATGGGTGAGTTGATTGTATTTGTGATATGGAAGGATGCAAGACAATGTATGAACAATGGAAAAGTTATGAACAAAAGATGAGTAGACTCGACAAAAGAATATGAAGACTCTCTTTATGGTTTTTATGAATATTTTGTGAAACCAAAGAATACTAAAATTGAGGCTTAGGATATCTTTGATTTGCAACAAAGTAAAGATGAACAAGATGGAAAACATAAGAACAATTAGCAAAGATAAGAACAATGTATTTTTGGGTTTTTGAATATAGAATGGAAAACATAGACAAGAGATTGACAAATTGAATGAAACAAAAGCAATACTCATAAGATTGATAGATAATTCACCATCGATTCACGAATTTCACGATGATGAAATAAGATAGATTGAATCACACCTATTCACGAATTTCAAGGTGATGATCCTCTACTAGGGATTCACGAATTTCACCCAAGTAGCCCAAGTGCTAAGCACCGAAAGGTGATCTCAAGAACAATAATCCACCCACTTAGGGATTTACCAAATTGTCAAAAGATATCAAATGAAATGCCTAAGGGTCCTATTTATAGAGATTACAAAGTGGAAACCCCCAATAGGTCTCTTGAAATATAATAAAATAAAATAAATAAAGATAAATAAATGATATGGTCTTGCATGGCCAATGTGGCCCGTGATATGTCTTGGCCCTTGGTTGTCCTTGGCTAGCCTTGATCATGGAAGTGGTCCGATATTTGTTGTCCATGCATGGCTAGGACCTTGTCTAGGACCTTGTCCTAGGGCGGTTTTTGATGGGATCCCAACGCCGCCGTGCACGACACCGCCGGCACCATCGGCTCCCCCGTGCGCCGGCGAGTCTTCCCACCAAATATCCGGCCGGCTAACGCCGCCGTTAGCCGCCATGAGCCGCTCGAACCCGCGATGGTTTTCTCTCCATTCCGCCGCCATCTGGACACCTCCGGCCACCATTTCTTCACCACTTCTTCACCGGCCCATTACCAAGCTTTTCCACCCAAACCCGGCCCCGATCCGTCACCGGAGCCGGTCATACGAACCTCCTCTTTGAACCGAGTTTTCCTACCTTAAACCGCCCATTTCCGCCGCCATTCATGGCCAACCTTCAACACCATTAGATTCCCCACCTTCCATAGGCCCTACCCTACCATTTTCAAGTCCTCGTTTGAACTCGTGTGAAATTTAAAATTTCATGTGTTTCGGCCACAGTGTTTTTACACTGTGACAAATTGCTGCTTTGGTGTTTACCTGTGCCTTGGATCCTCCTTAAAATATTTTTAAAGCGCTATAAGTATTTCTTAAACAATTCTTTTGAGATTTAATTATATTTTTACAATTAACTGTTATATTTATATATATGTATCCTGGTTGGTTTCCGGACTGAGTCCGAAGAGTTCGGGGGTGCATGGTTAGATCGGAGTAATTGTTGTGTGATTTTTGGTGATTGGATTATTGTTGGATATTGATTATCTTGTGAGTTGGAATTGGTTATATGTAATTTTGGGAGTTGATCATTGGTTATTGAGGTTTATTGTTGTGGTTTGGTACATTACATATACACGCATGATCATGTTTGTAAATTGAAAACTGAGTTTTCGTGTATTGCATTAATGTTCATGTGGTTATTTTGAAAATTGAGTTTTCATGTGTTGACTGGATTTGTGGGTGCGTGTGTATCACGACCCCAAGCCGAGATGGGGTATTATCTCGGTGGAGCTCCTCTGGTCACTCGGGAGCGTAATATACTGAGTGACGTCCCCTGGGTTGTCGCCGGGCGACAACGGGATCGGACGTTGGACGTGTCGACTCCGTGGCCCTTCTGCTGGCGGGGGCTGGAGGATGACATGGCCACGAATGCACTGGGTGCGGAACTGGGCATCGCTCGTAAAGTAGCCAGGACGTGCGGATGGTCCATAGGGGAGGCTATGGTGCATATGGTTAATTAGATAATGGAAAATGGCTGTTTTCTGGAAAAATAGCGTGAGTTGGTTTTGTATATCATTTTCTGGGAAATTGATGGATTTTGATTTTTTGGGCCATTTTCTGGGAAAATGGTGGAAATGATTTTATTGGAAATATTTTTGGGCAAAAAGAGATTTTTGGCGTGTGTTGCATATTGCATCACGTGCATGTATGGTTAATTATTTAGAAATGATTTTATCTCAGGACTTGATTAGGTTATAACTTACCTGTGGTACCATTTAATGGTACTGCAGACCTTGTTGATGATGCAGATGCCGAGCCTGAGGATTTGGCTCTGCCGGAGGAGTGATCTGGGATCACTTGTGCTTTGCTTATTTTTTATCTTCAGACTTGTATTTTTATTTTGGGACTTTGGCTTGTTTTTATGAGATTTGTATTTTGGATATCTGTATTAAATTAAAATTCTGGTACTAGTTGACTTCATTACCTTCCGCTGTGTTTTTAATTGTGCACTGTTTATTTTATTGCACACACTTGACACTTGTCGTTGGGATGCGTGACCGGGTTGTCATCATCCTAACGTCACGATTCTTGAGATTTTCGTACGTGGGAGTCGGGGCGTCACATATACCATGCTTGACACAAAAGGCCTTATGCCTTCCTCATACTTGGGCCAAGACTATCCTACCAAGTCTTGCACTCCTATGAGGCTCGGTTTAATGCTTCTAAGGCTTGGCCCATAATGTCCTAAGGTTCTAAAGGCCTTAATAGAATTACTAATGGGCTTCCTTTCTTTTTTTTTTTAATAGAAGAGCCGAAGGACACATGTCCAATAGTGTCCCTGTCCCAATTTTATTGATATACCCTCACTTGTGGCCGAGGAAAACCGTGGTTACAGACCGACACCTGGTGGATACAATAAATTCCAAAAACCAGGTGTAAAAAGATCAAAACTGACCCAAAACAAAACACTCAAAGACATTGACAGACTAAGAAGAGTCTCCTCTCTCGTTTCTCTCGGGCGATGCTTGAGTAAACAGAGGTGGTAGTTTCAGTCCGTCATGGAGGAGTTGCAATCCAAGTGGGGCAACCTCCACCTGAACGAGGATGAGGATACGGCCATCAGTATGGATGGCACATCTACTCCTTTTGTCCAAGATAAAAGTGGAAGAAGTTTAATAGGAAAGGTCTGGTGCGAGCGACAGATAGGGAAGAATGTTGTGCAGGCAACTCTTGCAAAGATCTGGCGTCTGAGTAAGCCTGCGTCGGTGAAGGAAGTAGGAAGAAATGTATTTGTTTTCGTTTTTGCAACTCACGCAGATAAAAACAGAGTTGAGAGTGGAAGGCCATGGCTCTTCGATAGTCATTTACTGGTCTTGATTCCGTTCGATGGTCTCACCCCGCTACCTGAGTTGAAGTTTGATCAAGCACCCTTTTGGGTGCAATTTCACAATCTTCCTCTGTTTGGCATGGATAAGCAGTGTGGAGAGAAGCTCGGTGGTTCTTTGGGAGCTGTTGAGGACGTTGAGGTTGATGAGGATGATGTAGGTTGGGGGCGTTACTTGCGTGTTAGGGTCTGCCTAGATCTCACAAAGCCGCTCGCAAGAGGACGTACCATCACTCTGAGAGGAACGAAAATCTGGAGCCCTATCCAATATGAAAACCTTCCAAGGTTTTGCTTCTCCTGTGGGTGGATTATTCATAACCGAGAAGTGTGTGATACACAGCCAGGTACTGCTCCACAATACGGCACTTGGTTACGTGCTGACCAGAAGCACGGGCGAAGCTGGTTGGCCAACAACCATGACCCTGCTGCTCCACCGGTGGTGAAGGACGTGCAGAAGGCAACTGAGGGAGGGGCCGACGCTACGATGGAGATGCCAGTCCATGCCAGCCTGGTCTCTTTGGATTCGGGTCAAAGGAGCGGAATGGGGAGCGTGATTGACGCTGGAAGTGCCAGCCAACTGGGTGGAAAGCAGAGTTCGACACTTCCAGTAACGATTGGCACCTTTCTAAAAGCAAAGAGTAAAAGGTCAGCTCCCACATCTCTATCTCAAGGTCATGAAGTACTCGAGAGCAACCATGTGCTAGGGGGCCCGAACGTGGACTGCAATAAAGCAACTGAACCAGCGCATAACTCCATCTCGGACAACACTCCCAAAAGTGATATTCAAAGTGCTGCGACAGAAGCCAACCCCACATGTCATGGTCCTCCATTCACTCCATTCTGTCGGCAGCCTAAGGGAATATGGCATAAAAAAAGCCGTGGCAAACATCATCATTCCTTTGTCCCACATTTGGAATTATCAGCTAGGAAACGCATGGTGGAGGAAATTAGTGGAGGGAAAGCCAAACACCATCGGGCCAAGAAAGGAAAAAATATTTCGAGCTTCGAAACACCGAATCCCATCCAAGGTAAGCTCCCAAGTACCACGTCTAATGATATCTCTTCTTTGGCAGAGGCTGTGCAACAGCCCTGCCAGGAGCCATGAGTTTTATAAGTTGGAATTCTCGTGGGCTTGGGAACCCACAGGGAATTCTTGCTCTTTCTAACTTTTTTAGAAAGGAAGGTCCCGAGGTTTTGTTTCTTCAAGAAACAAGACTACCAGCTCGAGCGTTTGATCGTCTGAAGATGACGCTGGGCTTTCAAAATTGCCTAGCAGTAAGTAGTGATGGTAAGAGTGGTGGCTTAGCACTACTTTGGAAACAGCATTTCAAGGTGGAAATTCAAAGTTACTCAAATTCCCATATCCATGCAAAGGTTTACAATACTGACGTCAAGGAGGAAACTTGGTGGTTAACTGGTTTCTATGGGCAACTTGATACTAGCCGCAGACATGAATCTTGGTCCTTATTGAAAGCTCTCAAAGTACCCATGAATGAAGGGTGGCTTCTCCTGGGTGATTTTAATGAGATTCTGAGTAACAGTGAGAAATTTGGAGGCAGGCGGAGACCCGAGAGATTGATAATGGCTTTTAGAGAAGCGATGGAGGCGTGCCACCTTCATGATCTGGGTTTTAGTGGCAATCCCTTTACCTGGTGCAATAGAAGAGAGGATGGTCAGACGATCAGTGAGAGATTAGACAGATTCCTAGCAAACCTCAAGTGGCACTCCTATTACCCTATGACAAGGGTGACTCATGGGGTGATAGCTCACTCAGATCATTCACCAATTATTCTGAAGTTAACGGAGGAGGAGGTACAAAGAGGCCGGAGGAAACGCTTGTTCAAATTTGAGGCCATGTGGGTGGAGTCCCCTACATGCAAAGAAATTATTAAAGAGCCCTGGCAGGGGATTCATGGTGGGCAGACTATGGATATTATAAATAACAAAATTCAAAATTGTGGGGCTCAACTGACCAAGTGGAATAGGACTGATTTTGGGCATGTGCAACAGAACCTGCGTAGAGCCGAAGAACATTTGAAGCTCGCTCATTTGAGAGACCCTCTGAATCAACATGCCACGGTGATTACAACAGCAAGGAAGGAGGTCCAAAAATGGCTCTCTCGTGGAGAAATTATGTGGAGGCAGAGATCCAAGGCTATGTGGTTAGCGGAGGGAGATAAGAATACGAAATTTTTCCATCACAAAGCCACCCAGAGGAGGAAAAAGAATTGGATTCACGGCGTTTTTGACTCCACCGGCTGCTGGCAAGAAGAGCAGAATCGGGATGCCACCATACTAAATTATTTTCGTGACCTCTTCACAGCTGCTGAAAATGTGGGTAACTCGGATTTTCTACAAGGCCTAGCTGGCCGAGTTACATCTGAGATGGTGGAACAATTGGATCAACCTTTTGTGATTGAAGAAGTGGAAAAGGCTCTCCATCAAATGCACCCATCGAAAGCACCTGGGCCTGATGGTATGTCCCCTCTCTTCTATCAAAAATATTGGTCTGTAGTTGGTAAGGATGTTGCTGCGGCAGTCTTGCACTCCCTTAATAATGGTCATTTTCCCTCAACCATAAATCATACTTTCGTTGTCTTGATCCCCAAGAAGCACCATCCTGTTTTGGTCTCGGATTTTAGGCCCATAAGCCTTTATAATGTATCTTATAAACTCATCTCCAAGGTACTTACTAATAGACTGAAAGGGGTACTCCCTACCCTCATCTCACCAACACAGACTGCTTTTGTACCTGGGCGTATGATCACTGACAATGTCCTAGTGGCCTATGAATTGGTTCACTTCCTAAGAAGGAAAAGAACTGGTAAAAGCGGTTTTATGTCACTCAAACTTGACATGAGCAAGGCTTATGACAGGATCGAGTGGAGTTTCCTTGAGAAAGTTATGCAGATTTTGGGTTTTAGTGCAAAATGGATTCATTTAGTAATGTTGTGTGTCAAGACCGTTTCTTTTTCTATTTTGGTCAATGGTGACCCGAAGGGACCTTTAGTTCCATCTCGCGGATTGAGACAAGGGGACCCCATCTCCCCTTATCTCTTTCTGTTATGTACCGAGGGACTTATATCTTTGTTGAATCAAGCCAACACGAAGCAGAGGATTGGAGGGATCAGAGTGTGTCGTGGGGCTCCCATCCTGAATCATCTTTTATTTGCTGATGATAGTATTCTGTTTTGTAAAGCTAACATGCAGACTAGTCGGCACATCCTCAAACAGCTAGAACTTTATGAACGAGCATCTGGCCAAAAGCTTAATCGCGAGAAAACTTCTATGGTCTTTAGCCGCAATGTTTCCCTGTCCCAACAGGAGGCCATTATGAATTTCTGGGGGGTCCAATCAATACAGAATTATGATAAATATTTGGGGCTCCCACCAATGATTGGAAGAGGTAAATATCAAGCCTTCTCATCTATTAAACACAGAGTATGGTCCAAGTTGCAAGGCTGGAAGGAGAAGCTTTTATCTCAAGGGGCAAGGAAGTTTTACTCAAGGCCGTCGCCCTCTCAATACCTTCTTACACCATGAGATGTTTCAAGCTTCCAAAAACTCTTTGTACCGAGATGGAAAGTCTTATGGCAAATTTTTGGTGGGGACAAAAACAAGGAGAATCAAAAATCAAATGGGTCAGTTGGAAACAAATGTGTGAAGCAAAGATAGCAGGAGGTTTGGGTTTCAAAAATCTCCAGGTTTTCAACATGGCCCTCCTAGCCAAGCAAGGTTGGTGGATCATGCAGAACACCTCTACTCTTTTGCACCAGATTTTTAAAGCTAGGTATTTCCCTACTACCAACTTTCAAGAGGCTCAGTTAGGTTCTCATCCGTCTTACGTTTGGAGAGGAATTTGGGAGGCAAAGGCAGAGTTGTTACAAGGATGCAGGTGGAGGGTTGGAGATGGCAAGAGCATTAGGATATGGACTGATTATTGGCTGCCAAACCACAAATTAATGCCTACCTCAACGATAGTTCCAGTATCACAGCAAAGCGATTTAAAGGTGGCTAGTTTAATTGATGAGTCAACCAGATGGTGGAATGTTGCGAAGATAAGAAGACTCCTACCTGTACAAGAGGCTACGAATGTTCTTAATATAATCCTAAAATCAGAGCCTACTCCAGATTGCTTGACATGGGAACATGAAAAAAATGGGGCCTTTACAGTTAAGAGTGCTTATCGTTTCTTCCTGACTCTGAGGCAGGAAAGACAGGTGGCTGAATGCTCTTCTGCTGAGGATCATAAACAGGTATGGCGCAGTATTTGGAAGCTCAATATTCCTCATAGAGTTAAAATTTTTGCTTGGCGGGTGTGCAAGAATGGCCTTCCTACGCTCCTGAACCTTAAAAGGCGATGCGTCCTTGAGAAGGCCATTTGTCCTTGGTGCAATGTGGGGGAGGAAGATTTGAACCACGCCTTATATGACTGCCCCATGATTACTTCTAGTTGGATGCATCATTTTCCCTTCCTCAAAAGCCTAACGAATAGACTGAGTTTTATGCAAGTAGTGGATACTGTCATGAAGAGAAGGATCTCAGGGGAGCTAGAAAAAATCTTTTTGATTGCTTGGGGCATGTGGCATCGACGGAATCAACAGTTATATGCAAATAATTTACTATCCCCCCAACAAGTCATTGAACATGCACTGTCACTATTTGAAGAACATTCGACTGCTGTAAGAACAACCAAGCAAGGCCTGCAATTGCTCCATAGATGGTTGGCCCCACCAGTGGGAACCCTAAAACTCAACGTCGATGGGGCTATCTTCAGTCACCTAAGTATATCGGGGGTTGGTGCAGTGCTCCGCAATGAGAAAAGTCACATTATATTTGCTGCCAGTAAACCTGAACATTTGGTAGCTGATCCCTTTGAGATTGAGCTGATTGCTATTCTCCGTGGAATGCAACTATGCATACCATTGGGAATTCTGGAATTGCACATTGAGAGTGACTCCCTTCTCGTGGTGCAAGAGTTGAATAAGTCGTCTCCTTCTATGTCGTATTGGGGAAATATCATCCATGAGATAAAAAGCGTGCTGCGTAGATGGCCCCGTTGGTCTATTTCTCATAAGGGACGAACAGCGAATGGAGTTGCACACTCTTTAGCTAGATTTGCATGGCATTTGGAGGAGCTCACCATTTGGTGGGACCTCATTCCTGAATGTATTGAATCTGCTGTTTGGTTTGATACGCTTGTGTAAGTTTCCTTTGATTAATATATCTTCCTTATCAAAAAAAAAAAAAAAGACATTAACAGACTAACCATATGTCCAAACCTTCCTCATATAAGGACATCCTATTTTCTCCAATCTAATAATACCTTTAATAACCATAGGTAACTCTGAAAACGAAAACCACAAACTATTTTCACCTTTTGCACCCATCCGAGCCAAACCATCTGCCACCGAATTGATCTCTCTATATGCATGGTTCATAGAAAATCTAAATCCGTCAAGTAAGTTCAAAACTTCTTCTCAATAATCCTCCAAATACCAGAGCCTACAATTCTTTGTCTGCACCCAATTAATTACTAACATAGAATCCATTTCAATTTCAACCTGCTGAATATCCAACTGACGAGCATATTGTAACCCATATAATAAACCCAAAACTTCCGCTGCATTATTAGTTTTCTGACCTGTAAAATTTGCAAATCCACGCATAAACTCCCCTTTATCATTTCGAATAACCCCCCCCCCACACACACCTGAAGGCCTCGGATTGCCCAACGAACTACCATCCACATTTAATTTAAACCACCCAGTTTTTGGTTTTGACCAAACTACCTGTTTCATATACCTCGGACTCGTATTTCTGATTGGCAACTGCAAGTTCTTCAGAGTTTCTTCATCACGCCTAGATAGATTTTGTGATTTCTTAAGCCTCAAGGCAATCCAAGAAACCCAATGCAAAATAGAGCACCATACCGAATATACAGATTCAACTATACCTTCCATCCTCGCCTTACACCGTCGCCACCATAGTCTCCAGATGATCACCGAAGGAATAATCCTAAGTAGTTGGCCCCTTTGTGTGGACCCTCTAGCCTGCCGATACCAGCTCTCCACACGTCCTCTCCAATTTATACCAGGAAAATTTCTTATACCCAACCTAATAGAAACCAGACCCCAAATCTTCTCCGCAAATTCACCAGTTGCCAGGACATGATTCATATCTTCGTAAGCACCATTTGAACAACAGTCACATCTTAACGCTACTTGTATTCCCACTTTCCTGATCCTATCATCCACAGCCAGGCATTCATGTATAGCTTTCCACATTGTTACTGAAATCTTCTTTGGGATAGCCGTATGCCATACCCATTTGGCCCATGGAATTTCCAAATATCTTACCCTAGTACACTGCCAAGCACTGATAGTAGTAAATTCCCCACTTGGATTCTGCAACCATATCATTTTATCCCTTCCCTGTTTCAGATCACCTAACTGTTCTATCAATTCTTCTGCTTTTTCCATCCCCACTAGCCGAGAGAATAACTCACCATTCCATCCACTCTCTGTTTTACAATCCTTCAATGATAAATCTTGATTTTCACTGATCTCAATCTGTGTATATAGTGGCCCACTTTCAGACCAATTATCTCTCCAAAAGTATACATTACCATCCTTCACCTTCCATCTTGAGTGATCTAATACCTTAGTCATAGCCTGCATAATTTGTTTCCAGAAATTCGAACCTTTATTCATATCCACCAGCGTAATATGCCTTGTTCCAACGTATTTTTGCCGAAAAAATGTCGCCCAAAGCGATGTTCCTTTACACAAGTTCCATGCCATTTTCATCTGAAGTGAACTTTGAACTTCCTATAAATTTCGGAGACCCAAACCTCCCTCAGACTCTGGTCTACAAATACTACTCCATGCCTTCCATTTTTTTTTTGGCTTTCCTTCTTTTATGCCCCAAAAGAAGGTACTCATAATTTTTTGAATTTTGTCCAACACAGATTTAGGTACCTTTATCGCCGAAAGACAATGAATTGGGAGACTTTGAATAACATGTTTTAATAAAAGAAGTCGAGCACCATTTGATAATAATCGGGCCTTCCACCCCTCTAATCGGTTTCTGATCTTGTTAATAATAGGTTCAAAATGAGAACTAAGTATTCTACCAGAGACAATTGGCACTCCTAAATAAGTGAATGGGAAAGTTCCTTCCGAAAAACCCGTATTCCTCAATAATATCCGACGCCTACCTTCCGTGAAATGTTTTGAAAAGAAAATCGATGATTTTCTATTATTTATGACTTGCCCTGCCCAATCTTCATATACTTTCAACACTTTCATAATAGCACGCACTGTTGATTTCCCCCCATTAGCAAAAATAACAATATCATCTGCATATAGCAGATGAGAAATAATAGGCGTACCTCTAGGCTGAGTAAACAATTTAATCTTCCCCAATTCTACATCTCTCTTTATCAGAAGAGTGAAAATTTCTTCAACTATGGTGAACAAGTATGGAGACAAAGGATCACCCTGCCTCAAACCTCTCCCACTTTTGAAGAAACCTTTAGGAGTTCCATTCATCACCACCGAGAACCAAGGAGTAGTAATGCATTGTCTAAAGAGATGACACACACCCTCAGAAAATCCAAAAGATCGTAAAACATGCATAAGAAATTCCCAATCAACACTATCATATGCCTTGGCCATATCAATCTTTAATAGAACATTTCCACCATGACAAGGTTTATTAATGCTATGTATCATTTCTTATGTTAAACTAATATTTTCAAAAATGCTTCGACTCGGAATAAAAGCACCTTGTTCCGGCGAAATTATTTTTTTTAGCAAAGGAGAAATGCGATTTACCAAAATTTTTGAGCAAACCTTGTAAAAAACTGAGCACAAACTAATTGGTCTAAATTTTTCAAAACTTACAAGATTTTCAATTTTTGGAATTAATACAAGAAAGGTGGCAGTATAAAATCGAGGAAAGTCCATACCTTGAAAAAATTCAATGGCAGCCGCAGTCACCTCGCATCCAATAATATGCCAACAAGCACGAAAAAAACCCTACCCGAAGCCATCCGGACCCGGACTACTTTCAATCGGTATGGACATGAACGCATCAAGGACTTCTTTTGAACTCGGAAAACGACCTATCTCCTCATTTTCATCCAGTGAAATCATACCATGAACCAATCCCTCCAAATCTGGAAGAGACCGATTCTCCCCTGCTGCAAGAAAGTTTTGAAAGTAATTTACAGTGCCATCATGAATGGCCTTAGGAGATGACAATAAAGTCCCATCCGACAATCTCATTTCACAAACCATATGAACTTTTCTTCTACTCATAGCACGGAAAAAGCCTGAAGAAGCTTCTCCCGTCTTAACCCAGCTAGGTTTTGCCTGTTCCGCAAGTCTCTGCTCTTCACGATCCAGCCATGCCGAGAGTTCCAGCTGTGAAGCCACTAAATCCATCTCCACATTTTCTGAGTACCCTATCTGTAAATTCCGTTCTAATACATCAACATGATTCTGCAAATTGTTAATATGGCTTTCCGTTCTCCCAAACACATTCTTGTTCCAGTCCCTCAGCGCAACCTTAACCTGTTTTAACTTAATCATCAGATTGAGTAACGCTGATCTCTCTAACACCTCTCTACCCCAAGCTCGTTCAACACAACCCAGAAATGATGAATGAGTCACCCACATCTGCTGAAATTTAAATGAAGGGAAACCATACTTGACTAAAGGAGCTTTCAACGAAACCAACAAAGAGGCGTGATCAGAAGAAGATCTACTTAAATATTTTATCTGGGCATCCTGAAATTCCTCCATAGCAATAGAGTTCATAAAACCTCTATCTAATTTCACCCAAGATATGTTTAAACCAGAATGTCCATTACACCAAGAATATCTCGGACCAATTGTTTGCATTTCTAACAAACCACAGTCCTCAATGCTATTATTAAATTCATCCATCGCAATCATCGGTCTTGGTCTACCTCCACGTCTCTCATCATCCTTTCTAATGATGTTGAAGTCTCCAACCACCATCCATGGACCCTGCTGATTACTGAGGGACAATAAACTATCCCATAGTCTCCTACGATCTTGATAGTAACATTTCGCATACACAAAAGTTAGACAGAGCACTTTCATATTTTGTTTTACCCTTACCGATATAAATTGATCTCCCATGCTCACCATGTTCACCTCAATATCTTCTAACCAAAACATCCACAACTTACCCCCCTCCACACCATTAGAGCAACAATCAGCAAACTTTAATCTTTCCTTCCATATTACCATCCTAGCTTGATCTACCATTGGTTCGGCTATTACAAAAATATTTGGACTAAATTTAGATACTAACTGATTAAGCCTCCTCCTCGATGTACCAACCCCCCTCACATTCCAGAAAATATATGATAGATTCATAGATTGATTTTAGAGGGTTTGTTTTTCACCCTTGAAGAACACCTTACCTTGATTTCTTTAATGCTGCTACGTTTCTCCTGCATCAGAGTCCGAAAACACCATTTTCCCCTTAGCCAAATGATCTATCTTGTCATCATTCTCTGTCTTAGAACAATAAATTACCATCGATCCATCCTCTTCACGTTGCTTTTGCTCCATATTCTCCTCCACCATCTGTCCCTCATCATTTAATTCTCCATCTTCTGCAATCTGCTCAATATGTAATACATCAAGATTCCCCTCAACTTCCATTTGTTGTTCCTCTAAAACAGTAAGATTTTTGTTACTCTCCACCACTTGTACCACTTCACTACCAACATCCACAGTTTTACTCGGTTTTAAGCACATCTCCCCCATCCCTACTGTTTTATTGATATCCATCATTTCTTCATTCGGATCCAGATCACCCTCCTCTTCTCGATCTTGGTTAAAAGAATAAGGAACCAATTCTGTATTTTGTCGAGTTACCTCTTTATTAATATTCTCATTTTCATCCAACTTTTCTTTTCCTTTAATCGATGTCACCTTCTCCACCAAACCAGAACCAGCCTCCTTTCCATCCTTTGACCCCCCAACATTGTCCTCTACGTCTTGTAAAATAAAAACAGAGGGCAACTCTGAATTCTTTTCCATCTGCTCATTCTTTTCAGCATCATTCTTCTCCTTAGGAATCAATCATGCTTGATAATTAATGACACTAAGTGCCATGGTCTAAACGAATCTAGCTATCAATATTGAAGTAAATATATAAAATAAGTGAACAAAATAATATAATAATAATAGTAATAATAAAATAATAAAAAAAATATTTAAAGTTCAAAATAAAGATTGATCCTAATGGTTAATTAGTCAGGGTGTTACAATTATTCAGGGAATGACAGAGCAAGTCAAACTCATACGAGCAAGGATGGCCACAGCCCAAAGTAGGCAAAAGAGTTACACTAAAAGTAGAAGGAGAGAGTTAACCTTCAAAGAGGGCATTTGGGTGTAATTTAAGGTGTCCTTAATGAAAGGTGTTGAGAGATTTGGGTTAAAGGGGAAGTTAAACCCAAGATATATTGGACCCTACCAAATCTTACATACAAGGAGAGGCTGGTACATAACGTAGATAGAAATGTGCAGTGATTGAGATCTTAGGTCACCCTTGGAAAAAGTGAAGTAGGGAGATGTGGGAAATGAGAAATTTACATGGGAAATCAGGCAGGTCACGTGGAGCCATATTTATTCAAGCAGGCGGGTAATGCATGAAGTTGTAACACATGAAGTAGGGGCAAGATGGACAATACATGAGGAAAGGACACAACTATAAATAGGCCATCATTTCCCCTAATCTCCAACTCAATGTCAACGAGCCTTGGGAGACAAAATGGTGTTGAAGAAGAGAACTAATAGGAGGGTAGCCATGCCACCCAAAATCATCTGTTGATTCTTAGAAGAACAACGTGAGAAGTATAGAAGAGAGGCCAAACATGACAGATGGAGGAGGAACCCCATCAAGACGAAGAGAGTGCTCGAAGAGCCAGGGATCCAATATGCAATCATGCCGGCACAAGTGTAGCATAGTGAGAAGGAAATAGGACAATGTTGGAACGTGACAAGCAAGATGAGGGCTAGTATGTAGATTCACCAACGACATGTGAAACCGAACCTGGCTAGGACTCTAGGATACAAGAGACCATGACCGATGGACAATGTCGAAGAAGAAGGCAGAGGAGACAAGAAGAGTCATCCCGTGTCTCGACCTCAAATGAAATAGGTCAACCCGTTGACGCAATTAAAAGAAAGCCCCATTTGCAATTGAAGGTGTCCGGAGCATCAACGAGTCTCTTGTCTTAACTCGTTTCCCTTGAAAGGACTAGGCAAGGGAGAGCCCTACAGAATTTCAAGGATGAAATTCCTTATAAGGTGGAGAGGATGTGAGGAACCACTTGGCGTGAAAGGGTTTAGACCATTCTTGGATTTTAGTGGAAGAAAAAGATGTAGAATACTCCAGTGGTCTAAGGACTTAGAGGTAGGCACTGCAAATTGTAGCCAGTCCAGCACGTGGGAGAGCAAGCACCTTCAAGCACTCGATTGATGTGTCCCAGAGCAAAGTGAGGGATAAGTGTGCCATTTCACTAAAGGCGAGCACTAAAAGGTCACTTACCAAGAATGTGAGAACAAGGAGCTATAGAGGCCAGTAACTCTGACAAGACAAAGAGTTACCTGCCAAGGCGAGTAGTAGTCTGAAAGAGACTTAGTAAGTGAGGGAACTTTATGGAGATACACGAAAGTGGCCACAAAAGTTGCAGTGCAGCACGTAGAAGCCCCACTCCATCCAAAAGGTCACATCTAGAGTGGTTTTGCGATGAAAGATAAAGGCTTGATGGGTTATGTTGTCTAAACATAGCAGTATGACTCAAGCCACAACCGAGACCCTCTTTGGGAGAAACTTAGAGGACCAAGTATGCAAATCATGCTTGGAGTATGTCTTTGTTATCCTACAGTATGACAGTGAAGGATTAAAGAAAATCCTTATCGCAAATATTGAGTAAAAAAGGACATCTAACAATCTCACCCTATTTAAAGGAACAGGACGTAGCAGTTCAGTTTCATGTTATACGCACTCATGCAGGTGCAGATACTTGTCACGAGATGTGTACATTACGTACTCACAGCGGGTGTAGATACTCGGTGGTGTGATGCATACCTTAAAGTACTCATACGTTGGAAATCCTTTTGTCGCCTCACTGCTCCTTACTTTTTGAAGTAGTTGACTTCACTCTGGAGATGTAATGACCCAAACTAGCCTAAGCATGGCCCATAGATTTTACTCTTAGTTGCCATGGCATTTTGGGAGCTCTAGCTATTTTGGAAAGCCTTAAAACCTTTGAACTAGCAACTTGAGTTCAAGAGAGGAGTAACCCTAGAATGCTTTGTAATTTTTGGCCCTATTTAAAAATCCAGGTCTAATGGCTTTAGGCACATTACCCAAATCTTAAGTCACTAATGTCATGTGTCATGTAAGTGTTACATTGTGAATCTAGACTTGATAATGGGATAAAGGGGAGAGAGAAGTGTAGGAAAGCACCAAGAAGTGGCTTGCACGCCTACCCTAGAGGAATTACCACTTGTCAACATGCTATAAACCTTCTAAAAGAATCAAGGGATAAAAGGAACCTAGGAAGACCAAGGGATTTTTCAGCTAGCCCATCTTCCCACACGCCTAGACCCTTGTCTTGGCCCAATTTCGAGTTCCAAGGTAGATTTCTTGGGAAGGGAAGCCTAGGGAAGAGAAATAGAGCTTTTCTAGAAAATCTACATGGGGAACCGAAAGGGGGCACAAAAGATTTCGAATTTGGTCAGTTTTTACCAAGTGTCAAGCATGCACTAAGCTTCTAGAAAATTAAATGAAGGGACTCTTATATCAAAGGACAAATATGCCCTTAGGGTTTCGACTAACACACTCCCAAGCACCCCATTCACTTGTCACTTGTCACTTAGACCATCCTTAGACCAATGGCACATGAGAAGTTACATAGGGAAGAAGCACTAGGAAGATGAAACATCAACTTCAAAAATGGAAGAAGAAGTGGACAGTTAGGGCAATGGCACACGCCCAATGCCAAAGGTTGCTTGTTGGGAAAAGGAAGAGGCATAAGATGTTTTACAAAAGTACCCTTGAAGAGATATTCACTTGCTTAAGTAAAGGGATGGCATAAAAGGAAAAAAGATATTTCAGCCAAGGAAAGAAGAACCCACACGCCACCCTGAGCTTCTTGTCTTCCTAATGAAATCCAATGATGGGGAACACCAAGGGACATTTCGGCTAAAGAGAAAAAGGAAGAGGGAGAGGCCACTTGTCTTGCATGCAATGAACTTCAAACAACCAATGAAGGATTGAGGAAAATTCTATAAAAAGGGAGAGGAGTCACACACCCAAAGGCTTTCTTCTTTTGTCATTTTTGGATTTTACATACTCTCATTCTTTCCACACTCTCTTACACGATCACTTAGAGATTTTCCACCACTTTCTCACATTTTCTCTAGGTTTCTTTCTAACCAAACAAGAGGATTCCTTTTCAAGAAAGGATTTCAGCACCCTCAAGACTAAAAAAGGTAAGGATCGGTTTTTCTCCTAGTTTAACATACAAGTCACTTTCTCAATCCAAAAGTGAGATTCAAATCTCATAAGATTTCGAGAATGATAGAACACACACACACTTTCTACCCGTTTTCTTAGAAAATGACTTAGGGTTTTTAGTAAAACCCTTGAAGCCGAATGGTGGGAGGAAGTTCATCCTCAATATTTTTGGCCACACTCATGTATTTTCACTCTTGTTTGAGTTTAGTCTAAGACACAAGGAAGTTGAAGGGTTTCTTGATTCAAAACCTTAGAAGCCGAATGGTTTGGCATTTCTTAAACCTTAGTGATAACCCTAGAAACCCTCACACACTCAAGAATATGGATTAGGGTTTTGGAAGCCTATTTCTAGCAAGTTATACTCGATTTACAGCTTGCTATTTGTTTCATTTCGTAGATTTTTGTAAGTATACACTCAACTTACTCTTGGTTAATACTTGTATATATTTTTTGTAAATTCTTTCATGTTGTGTTTGCTTTGTTGGTTATTTCTTGTTTATTTGTTTGAATATGCTAATATGATCTTGAGTAAATCTATGGAATGAATTATATGTTTCAGATTTGTGATGAAAATGCCATAAAATACTCCTATAAGTTTTGGTTTTTACTTGATTAAGGTTGATGGTTTATGCAATATGATGTTTCGGTTTAAATATGTCTTGGAAGTTTCTAACCTTAGCCAAAACCTATGATTTCATGCTTTGTTTCACTATGCTTTGATTTCTATATTATATGCTTGAAGTTTGGAACATGTTTAAGTGATGATTTTTCATGTTTTTTTGTGCCTATGAGTTTCAGCCTAAGCAAGTTCTCGTGATTCCATGTATGCATTTTGATGTCTCATGTGTTTCATGTTATCATGCCATGAATAGAATATGTTATGCTTGGTTATTTCATGCATGACATTTCATATGTCACATGTTAAGTGTAAGTGCGTATGTCTTAAGTCTCATGTCACATGCATTTGGGAAAAAATATTTTCAAGAAATGTTTTCAAAGATAAGAGTCTAAATATTTTATCACGACCCCAAGTGCTAGGACGGGGGATTGTCTTAGTAGAACTTCTTTGTCCACTCTGGAGTGCTTAAGAATAGACTAGTAACCCCTGAGTCGACGAGTCTTGAATGGATTCTTTTTAAAGAATGTCGGAGCGAGGAAGCACTTAACTCTAGTGGGTGCGTAAGGCATGTAACCCGACAAAGTAAGGCTGAGTTAATATGATTCTCTGTTTATGACGTATTCATCACAGTGCATGGATCGTTGATGGTATGGTAACTAGCAGGAACACGCAATGTAAAGGAGAATCGTGTTGTGTCCACCCTATGAACAAGAATAAGAGCTCATATGATAAGGATCACTCGATGCAAATCTTGTGATATGTTCTAATAAGAAAATTTTTGAATAAGATCAATATGAAAAAGAAATTCAATGAAGCCTTCCGAAAATGTTTAAATGTCTCTGTTACAAGTCTTTTGAAAATGGTCAAGTCATATGTCAAGTTCATGTCCATGCACACATTTCATGATATACCTCTTGTATGCTTGCGTTAACTATTGTATGTTGTGTGATTACTTGTTGAGATTTCTTGAAATCTCATTGTGGTAGTTTCTACTACTATTCCCCAAAAAGAATGGTAGAAGTTGTTACAGGTGTAGAAGACGACACCCATGACCAAGAGGAAAAGAATAGCACCTCCTCCTCTAGAGAGGATTGTGCCTAAGATGGCTACTAGTCGGCCTGAGACCTCCATTCTGGAGCGACTTGAGGCCATCGACTGAGAAGTCTCCAGAATTTAGGCGACGTAACAATCGGGACAAGGATAGGACTCTAAAGAAGCGCATGAAGCCTGAGTCCTCATGAAAAGAACGGAACCGAGCTATTTTGTCAAGGAAAGACCTTATGGTTTAGAACTCAGTTTTTGAGAAACAGTATTTTGAGGAAGTCCTGTGTTTTGGGAGATTAAACTCTACTATTTGCTATTTTGGGTAGGCCTGCAACCCGATCCACCGAAACCAGTTTTGGGGCTGACCCGACCCGACCCGCAAACATTCAGAGTAAAGTCGAAACCGATCCGACTAACAACATGCAGGTCGGGTCAAAAAATTCAAAACTGACATTTCACCTTTTCCCTTTTTCCCTTCTTCCTTTTCTAACCACGACACCACCACTAACTTGTCTATGATGAAGCGAAGAAAAAGCCAGACCAAAAATATCTACAGTGTCAAAAAACGCTGGTCAATGATGAAGCCAAGAAGAAACAAAATCTGCAGTGTAAAAAATCATTTGTCAATGATGAATCGAAGAAGAAATCTCGGTTCTTGATGATGACTGCAAGCAGAATATTTTTCTAAAGTTCGATCTTCGCTGTGAAGGTATTGTTCTGGGAAAGAAAACCATCGGCGAAGTGGATATTCAAAGACTTGATTGACGATGAGCTCAACGAAACTGTGAGGTTGATGAGATATCAGGTTAGAATGAGTGACGGTAAGCCTAATGGTGTGCTGAATTTTTCTTGCAAGGTGAAGAACTGCAAAATGAAATAGAAGAGGGTTGAACCTGAGAGCCCACAAGTGGACTCCTCGTCTGGAATCCATTTCTCGGATGCAAAAAAAAGTTGATTACCCAACCCTGGAATTCAAAAATTAGCAGTCCCGAAATATATGTTATCCTTCACTAGATGATGTTTGCTCTGCTTCGCCCAGAATGACCATCCCTTCTCCCAAGAATCTACAATGCGAGACTTGAAGAACCTCATCATTGAAGAAACTGGGGCCTACGCGTTGGTTAATCAAGTAATCTTCACCGTTGTTTACATATGCCATGTTCTATTGATGATGAAGAAGAGCAAAGCAAACCTGCAAACCACCATCTGAGAGAGAGAGACTAGGGTTTTTTGTGAAGAAAGGGGGTGTTATCGGGGGATTGGATGCGGGTTACGGTTTCACCCGCTAAACAGCCCATCAACCCACATCTAGTTTTAACTCGACATTTGTCGGGTGGGCAATGTCGGTTCTTGCGGACGGATCGGCCCAAGGGCCTTTTATGCATAGCCCTAATTTTGGGATACTATATCTTATGAAACAGATTTATTTTTATGGACAATGTGGGTAACGTTTTGTTAGTACGGTACCATGTGCTTTGCAATTGCTTGTCGCATTGCTTAGAATACCCAACTTTTTATTATTTTCTGCTGCTATGATATTGCATACTGCTAGTGTACTTAGGTGAATATCATGTTACCTATCATATACGAGGGGTGTGTAGTCTTGTGTTACACGTCCCGACGTTTTAGTCACCGTTCAATCCCAAGCGAAGGCTGGGGGCACCACAGAAAACCAATTATTTAGGTTCCATGTGAAGCATGTTGATCTTTATCTTGTTGATCCAAGAAATTTTACACTAGTTTAAGCACTCCAGTGTAAACAAAGGAGTTCCACTAGGATAATGCCTCATCCAAGCACTTAGGGTCATGATAAGCACAAAAGACTTAACTTGAAAATACTGTTTTTAGTGAAGAACTCCATACTCATGGCACAATGTGGCATGAAATGAAATGACAGATGACATGGCATGATATGACATGACGTCACATGTAAGTATGACTAAAAACGTGGCATAATATTGTGTGTAACATTTAAACATGGTATGACATGACATAACGTGTAACAAATAATTTATGTACTTAGAAAGAAAATATGTCATAACATAACTTAACACTTATACATATGAAAACTAACAACATAAATGATGGTTTCTTACCACCATACATACATAAATATCCTGAAAGTAAGTTAGAGGCCAACTTACAGTAGTTGAAGCATGATGTAAATTAGAGCGAACTAGCGTGAACTGAAAAGAGATATTTCTAAAAATTAGAAACTCCTCATTAACAAATTTAGAAATATAAAACTGTTAAATCAACGTAAAATTACCATGTTACCCATCTAATTGTGGAAAAATGACCAATTTACCCCTAAATTAAGGATTTTGCATCATAACTCCAAAACTCACCCAAATTATCATGAATCCAAACATCTAATCAGAAAAATTTAAGCATAACACAATTATGTGAACTATGCTTATGCCAAAACATACTAGGGCTAAAATCCTTGATTTTTGTTGCAATTCTTTCAAACTCTAACTTTCATGCTAAAATTGATTTATGCAACATATAAAAATCCTACCCTATGTTTAAGATCAAGCTAAGGCCATAAAACATACATTTTAGAAAAAGCATAAACTCATGCTAAGAAATGCTAAAACATCAAATCAAACAACTCTTTGATGCAATTGGACTATTTCCTTTCCAATAAACTCCAAAGACTCTGAAAGTCCAAAAACATACTCTTAATATGTTCATAAATCAATCCTAAGGATTATCATGCTTGAAAAAATAAATCAAAGACCACAAAAATCACAAAATATCATTCAACACAATCAGTTTGCACATTTCCTCCAAAATCGGGTACTACATGTTTTGGTTTTTTATCAAATCACTAGATCTGAATTTTCCATGAACTAAACCATCAAGAGACAACATCATATGCTTCAAATTCAAGCCCTCCAAAATCGAGTACTACATATTTTGGTTTTTTATCAAATCACTAGATCTAAATTTTCTATGAAGTAAATCTTCAAGAAACAACATCATATGCTTCATATTCAAGTCCTAAAATTGAACTAAGCATTAAATTCAAGATCACATGGCAAAAATTGCATAGAAACACAACACAACCTGTGAGCCTCAAGTTTAGGTTTCAACCAGACCTTAATATGCATAAAAATTCATTTCCTCAATATTACAACTATAAATATTCAAAATAACTTCCTAACATATAGATCAAAGTCTTAAAAACAACATATGTGCATATCAAGACCATAGGAGTAGCTTCCATAACTAAAGATCCAAGCTTTCTCAAAACAGAAATTGTTTTTACACTTCCAGTTTCCAACATTCAATTCATACAAAATCCTACTAAAAACTTTCAACATGTAACAAATGTACATCATTCTTGCATGTTAGCATATTAAATTTAAACCATAAAACGATCGGACCAAGATCTTGCCAAGAACTTCATCAAAATATCAAAGGAATCACACATTGTCCAAATTATCATCCAGTATGACCTTTGCATGCTTAACTAGACTTTTCACGAAGCAAATCTCCACGACAAATTACACAAAATACACCAAAGGAAATTAGACTTAAAGAGGAACACAAATTATATGAATGTAGTTTCATGAGAATCTACTTACAAAGGGTTCAAAGAATAGCCAGAAAAGTTATCTGAGATCTACTCTAGAGTTATCTCCAAGAAAGCAAAGTGAAAGTGACCAAAACATGAAGAACAAGCCATGGAAGACATGTATACTATGTACAAAAGAATGGATAAGGATGTAATGACATTAATTTGAATGGTTAATAACATGTGGAAGTGATTTAATCAAGTGATTAAATACTAGGCTAAAATCGACCAACACTTAGGGTTTGGGGTAACCATTTGGGGTTTGGGGAAACCATTTAGAATTTTGGTCTTCACCAAGGTTTTGGGATTTTAATAGGATCTCAAATATTTGGAGTTTCATTAGGGTTGAAACCCTATTTGGTTTGGCACAAAATGAATGGTTGGATGGAATAGTGTTTATTTTTCCTTTCTTTCCCTCACATTTTCATCTCATGGTCCCTCTTGATGCCAAATGTCCTATACTATTCATCAAGTGTGGCTAAGATTTTTCTATGTGTCCAAATGAAACTTCTCTAGACTAATTTGGACAATCCATACTATGATTTGAAAATGATTGGACTGGGTGCTAACACTGGTGTTACTATTCACTCCGAAAATGGTGAAAATAATTTTGTACCATAAAATTCTAAATAATCTTAGGAAACTAGGAGTACAATTCATTTCACAAATTTTAACTCCTTAGCGCCTTGGATAAATCAGAATGCATTTTCAAACAGCTATCATTCAGAAATCGAAAATTGTTTTATTGCGCTATAAAATCCTAAATATTCATCTGAGACTAATGGCACAAGTCGTTATCAATCTCACACTCCTAAGTACCTCAAATAAATAAAATCAGTTTTCTATTGTAACACCCCGCTTAAAAATGACCTTAGGAGTTAACCCTAATAACTTTGACCCTAGTTAAGGAGGGACTGTGATAATTGAGAAGAAAGAATTTTTTGGAATTGAGTTGGCATAAGAGCTCACAACTTTGGTTTAGTTAGAATTATTAATGATTTATTAATTTTGAGGAAAGATGCTAAGAGGCCAATGGAAGAATGACACATAACATATTGATGGGCTAGGCAAGTGGGTTAAATATTGGATGGATTTAGAGAATGCCTTAGAGTGGTGATAGGGTCCTCCATGCCCTTGGTTGATCACACTGGTAGGGCTCCTCAAAGCCTTGCTCGTGCTCAAACCCCTACGGCTGCTAAGGCTCCTTGCTCGATAGCCAGCCGTTGGATCCTTTCTCTCAAAAGCTTCATTCGGGATCCACCTCTCTACATACCCTTAGGGCTCCTCTAGTCGGTCATCATGTCTCATATCATGCTTTGGGGCTGCATGCATTGAATCGGTCATGCTAGTCTCCAGTCCAGCGGCATATGCATCATCCCCTTGTGGTGATGTCCCATGGCGGGTCTCAGCCAGTCTCCTCTCTAGCCACTCTAATGTCATGTTGGCCTCTCTCCTTATAGCCTCCATGGCTCTTGCGTTATCCTTATTAGAACTCTCCATGGCCACACGTAATTCGGCTATATTGGTGGTAACACCCTCAAGAATTGAAGTAATCTTGTTAGTGTGATCCTCTAGAACTTCAAGTCGGGCCCTATTAGAAATGCCCGAAGTCTTTTCTACAGACTGATTCCCTTGCATGTTTGCACACTCTTGCAACCATCTAACCTCTGTGTATCACTACTGTGTTGCTTGCGAATTGTCCTACATGGTCAACTTAGGCTTGCAACTGTAAGTCTCAGATGGTAATAGTGGGCTGTTGGTGGAAGCTTGTAGTTCCAACCTTAGGTCCTTCACCTTCCAGGGTGACTGACCCCAACCACGACCTGTGAGTTCGACCTTGAGTTGCTCACTTTCTTGCGTGACAACTGCTCCAACCTAACTACTCTGACCTCTTCCTCAACCCCCAAACTTCACAATTTCAATCAACAAAATAAATGCAACAACGTCAGAATCCTCCGTGGATTCCCTAACCAAACTCACAAAGGATGAGTAATGGATTGCCTACCTTTTTAGAGAAGTGAGAACCTCTCTTGAACCTTCAAGCAATGTGGCTCCTCTCAATGAAAGCACCAATTTGGTGATAGGGTCCTCGGTCAAGACCTTAAACACCAAGTTACCGCATCCCTCCTTGTGCCTTGATGACCTAAGTGATCTGCCACTTGCTTGACCGTAATGGCTATGGATGGTGTTGGTTTACTCGAATGATTGCTCAATGGATGTTGTTGGGCAAAATGCTTATGGGCGTGCATGCATGCGTGCATGTGCAGAGCGGTTGAGTGGGTTAAGCGGTTAAGCGAAGCACATGTGGTTGTGGGCGGTTATGTGAGTTGGCCGAGTGGGTGGTTATGTGGGTTGGTCAAGTGGGTGGTTGGCCAGATGGGTGGTTGGGCAATTTGTGATACTTGTGGTTAAACCCTACAAAGTAGGGAGGCAGTTGTGGCTGGACAGGTGTCTTAGGCTAGGCGTGGGGCTTGAGCAGTTGGTAATAACTGTATGGCTTGTCCTTGTCATTGCTCCAATTTCGACTATGGAGGCTTGGTGCAGGCTGAATTCCCTTCAATGGCTACTTGTGGTTAACTTATGTGTTGCCCCACTCAAGTAGTGCAAAATGATCAGCAGGCAAAGGCAAATGCAATGCAATAAACAACAAGCCACAATACTGAAATACCTCGAAGTTGCATTAACATAAGGGAAACAAAGATAACAATAGGTTACCCTGATTCACGGATTGCATAGGGTTAACCTTCTCCTCTGGGATTCACAAATTGCACCCAATGGAGCCTAAGTGACAAAGCACATGAATGCCTTCAAAAGCTTACAAGCCAAATTGTTCAAATGTTCAAAGATAAAAGATGCAATGGCCTAGTGCCTTATACTTGAATTCAAATGACAATGATTAAAAAGTAGAAAATGGTTGTTGGGTCCACGCCTTTTGGTTGAGGCCTCATGCCGTTGGTGAGCCATGGGTGGCTTAGATGAGCACACGGCATGGGTTGCTTGCTGGTGCGCATGGGTCTTCAGGTTGGCTTGTTGGGTTAGCCCTGATTGGTCCATGGTCCCTGTATGTGTGGCTCAGGTTGTGTGGACTGGGCGCTGTTGGAGTGACATTGGGTTGGATTGCGGGCGTGGCAGGCTACTGCATGGTCCAGGCCATGGGGGCCCGAACGTTGGTCTGCATGGCCCAAGCTAATGGAGCCTGGGCGTTGAACAGCATGGCCCAGGCTGTGAGGCCTGAGCGTTGGTCAGCATGGCCCTGGCCAAGGCTAAGGCGTTGAGCGGCATGCTAGCCTGTGTGAGCTTGCTGGGCAACCGCGCCGTCAATTCCAAATAATGTGTGCATGTGTGCGCTGCGCTGGCGCCAAGGCCATGCATGCGCACTGTGCCTATGCACATGCCATGCATGCGCACTATGTGTGCGCGTCGCCCATGCGTGTGTGCAGTCTGGCTGCATGCTAAGTAGGGTGTGACAACCTCGCTTGCGTGCGCACTCTGACTGTGTGCTGCCTACTTGAGGATGGTTGTGGCCTAGCATTCTCCAAGGGCTTAGTCTCTGGGCAATCAAGCCATGCCAACAGGGCACTCAATGTGTTGTCTGGCCACGACAAGGTGCTTGTCAAGGTATGATCCGTGGCCTCCTACCTTGGGGTTTTGACAGTAGTGTGATAAGGGTCCTAATTTACTAAGATGAGATGGGCTAAGGATAGACATTAAGACCTTAGGCCCAACTTGGGAGATAGACTCTAGGCCTTACATGATGGACATCAGGCATTAGACTATTGGGCCAAACTTAATAAGATTCAAAGCTATTGGCCCAATCTAGAGTAGACCCAAAGATTAGGACCCAACCTAGTGGGCTATTGAGGCCAAGGATGGGCCCAATATATATGGACATGAGACCTATGGATAAGCCCACTCCTAGGCCCACAACCAAGGCTTGTTCATATGGCCCAATAAAAGCCCAACCCTAGAAGTCCAAGCCTTGTATTTCATTTCACTCTTCCAAATGGGACCCACATACGTCATACCATTGGTTTTTATTTAACCCAAGCTCAACCACATGCCCCTAGGGTTCCCTCCCAACCAAGGTAAGGCTTTTTAACTTAAGTTAAAGATCACTATTCATCTCACCCATAAATAGTAACCTAAGCATCATGATTGCATAGTTTTGTTGAAACTCTTTTCTTCATAATTTTTTATCTGAAATGCTTGGATTTGATACTTGTTTTGCATCACTCTTAAAAAACCCTTGAATGTTAGAATTTATCCAGCCTATGTCACTTGAAGCAAAGGCATGTCAATGCCACCACAACCCACCAATCGGCACCCTTGGTGCATCACCATGCAACCCTTCAACAAGCCACCAAAGCCACGCCTCTTCCACCAGTTTTTCAAGGTGATTTTTGCGCCATTCAGACCTCATGATATCACTAAATCATACCTAAGTTTTGGTCAAAAATAATTTCAAAAACCAAGCCAAAATCACCATTATTCACCTAGGAAGTGAAGTTAGATTCAAACCAAGTACCCTTGGTTCTTCAAAGATTTTTTGCACTTATTTTAGTACCTCCACATGCCTCCATCTTTGCCCAGTTCACCCTTGGAAGTGCTTCAAAATATGTAATTTTTATGCTTGCCCAATCTCCTTTTATGGACCGCAAACCGATTTGCAAATGGATAGGTGAAGCTCATCTCCTTGACCGAAACACATATGCATCCAAACCACCCTCCTTCATTTTCTGCTCAGACATAATCAATTGACCACCACTCATGCCTTTTTACCCACCTGAGAATCCTAATCAATGGTGGTAATAATGCCCTCAAACTAGACCAAGAGAATGAGATAAGAAAGGAATCAAAACTGGACAAGTTTGGAGGAACCCAAAACCGTCAACCATGGTTTGCTTACCTTGTGAGTTTTGTTTCAAATTTATGAACCAATGCAGCCCCTACACCTATGAACACCTTTTAGCACCTGACCATGATGAAATCATGAAACTTTAGACCACTATTCAACTAACCAAGCATGAAAAATCTAGAAAATTTACACTCAACACTCCACCACCCACCTCCACCATTCACAATACTTCCCTTCAGCCAAAACCAATGCCCCTCCTTACCTCTCACCCTCCATTGAGTCCTATAAGTACCCCCATTCACTTCTCACTTCCTCACACAACTCCCTTAAGCATTCTCTTGGAGTAATCCTACCCTATCTCTTTTATTTCGTGTTAGATATGTTAGGCCTTGAATTATGGCATGACAATGAGGATTTGATTGAGTTATAAAAAGGTTTTACTCAAGTGATGCATTTCAACCAGATTTAAAGTTTTGAATGTATATGTTGTTTGGTATGAAATTTTAGTCATGAAATGTTTTGATATGTTACCTTAAGTGTAGTTAGCACCTTGAATATTTGATTGAAGGTTTAAATTTAAGGGAAACAACATGTCATGATAGGTTTATAAGCCAATATCTTGTGTTGATCATCTAAACATTCGGTTTGCACTTGTATGAGAATGATCTTGGCATATCGGGACTTATTTTCCCAAAGATGGTGTTATGAACCTTTAGAAACCAATTACAATCATGTTAGTCATTGAAATTCATGTTCATTTAGGTTTTAAAACTTGCATTGACAAAGAGAAGCTAGAAATATCATGCATGCACACGGTTTGAAGGTTTTTGGATGATTTGGTGTTATTCAATGCCTAAGTGTTGGGATGAAATCATGTGGCATAAATCTAAGTTACAAATATGTCCCAAAATCATATTTGTGGTTTTATACTTGATGAAATTTGATCTTACATGCCTACATAGAAGCTATAGGTTTGGAAGCACTAGAATGGTCACCAAAAGCATGCCACGGGTTGGGTAGAAAATTTCATAGAAATTGTTTGATTATTGTCATCTAAGGTCATATATGGATTTAGAACATGGAAAAAATGAGGTTGGTGAAATTTAAAGCCAAAATGCAAATAGTGAAAGTTTAGGGCCTTAGTGGCAATTTTGGGAAATTGTAGGGGTAGTTTTGTAAATAGTGATTGAACTTTTTTGATTATGAACATTTTCCTTAATTATGCAATTCCTAACTTAAAATAACTCTTATTACAGTCGCACCAATTTCCTAAGCACCTGGAAAGTTTGTAAGTTAGTTGTTAACTTACCCTTTGATAATTTATTTATAATTATTGCTTAAATGCCAAATTCATATTATAAATACCATTTTAGCTTGAGAAATTATATGATACATTGAGTAATTGATTAATTGCTTACATGACATATGAAATTCTCACCATTTTAGTATATGAATAAATTTCATTTTTCATGAAGCTTATTATACATGCACATGTGATGAACTATATTTTTTTGTCATAAGCATAGTATGAAAATATTTTGTCACAACCCTAAAGGCTAGGATAGGGAATTATCCTAATGAAACTCCTATATCCACTCTTGAGTGGGTATGTAGTTGTAACTCCTGGGTTGACGAAAAACAGTCAACGAATTTCGACTCATTCCTCTTTGAAGGATTCCAAGGCGTTGTCGTATGAATATGGTGCCTAATGCTAGTGGGTACCACTATGAATGAATACTCTTGTTACGGCTAATTCGAACAATCTGAGTATGTAAGTATGATCAATGCATTGAATATTATCTACACAGCTTTGATTGACATAGTACCAACTTAGGTTATGCTATAGTCACCGGCAAGTGCTCACGGTGCATATGGGAACCGTGTTTCTACCACATGTTGAGGATGTTCTAATGAATAAGAAAAGATGTTATATTTTTAAAATGATGGAGCATGAAATGTTCTCTAAGAAAATGTGCATAAACGTTTTTCTGAAAAATGTTAAAGAATCATGCAGGGGGAATGGTAGTGAGTCCACAAGGGTGAGATTTACTTAAAATTTCAGTTATTTAAACAACCAACTTGAACAAAAATAAGATATGCATGATTAATGATAAACATGAGATGCATGTCAGAAAAATCAAGTACCCTCCACGGTTTGAGCACCGATTGGCCTAGGTATTCCCCAGCCAGGCAATACCCAGGTCGAGCAATACTCAGACAATGGAGGGTGTTGAGGAAATACCCAAGCCAAGCATGCTTTGGCCGAAAAAGAGTTGGTTAAGGAATGACTGTGCCAAATAGCTCTGACCGAGCAACGTGATCCAAGGTCGAGGAAAGAGTTGTCATGGCTGGGAAGGCTTGGTCAGGCAAGCTCAAGATGGGCAAGGCCATGGCAAGGCAAGCTCTTGGCGAGCATGGTTGCCTGCCTTTGTGCATCGCGTGATTGTTGCCCGTGTGCATGGCCAAGTGAAGGGTGGCCGAGCAAGTCCCCCGGCAATAGAGATTGCCGATGGGGCTGGTGATGGCCCCCCAACAATTCATACCGTTGCCTGCTTATGGGGACCACTTAGGCGGACAACAGACTGAGCTGGTGGGCCACATTATGGCCACCGGTGCCCTCACTAAGGAGTAGCCGCCCTGGGCATGACAAGCTTGGACCATGTGCATGTTCCATGCACGTACATGGTTGGGGTGGTGGACGCCACCCTCGTGGCGTGTTGGGTACGGCAAGCCTCGACCACATACATACTTCGTGCACGTGGTTGGGGTAGTGGATGCTGCCCCTATGGTCAGGGGTCACCTCCACGGCAACAGAGCTTGCCGGATACCGACATGGTGATCCCTGATGCATGTTCCCATTGCAAAACTATGCATGCCATACATAGTTGTGACCTTTCAAGCGCACTGTGCACACTTGTGTGTACTGTGCACAGTGCAAACACGATTGGGATTTCCCTTTGTGCACTATTTCTTTTCACCAAGGGCATGGTGCCTCTGGCAAGAAGGTGTTCTTCGAGTGTGAAATGTTGGGTGCACTTGTGCCATGTGCACAATGCGTGTGTTTAAGGGTATTGTGCTTCCAATTGTATGGGTGAGGAAGGTCATCTCGCCCATTGTCTCTATAATAGTGCAATGGAAGTACTAAAATGACATAAGAATCTTATTTGATCATTGGCGAACGATTTTGGCAGACAGGAAATCCTCCTTCAAGTTCCGGTGCAGGAAAAAAATGAATCCCACATATGGGGTCAAATGTTAATGCCAAAAAATTTCACAACATGCCAAAATAGGAAAAATAATCATTCCCGGATCACAATGGTGTTTCGGGCCTCGATTGGGGTGCTTTGGAGCCTCCAATAGCAGTCTGAAACGGTTATATGGTTTCCATACATACATCCATAGCAATGAATAAGAAATAAATACAAGAAAGACAAATGGAGAATGTCACATAAATTTACGTTGTTTGGCACTAGGCCTACGTCCACGGATCGTTTGGAGAGTAATTTCACTATAATATGATTGTTTTATAGTCTATCATCCTCGCTATACAATAGAAATCAGAGATTTGTTTTTTGGAGGAGATTTTCTCTCTCTGGAGTGTCCATCGTGAGGTTGAAGAAGTTAAAGGAAAAGTCGAAGTCTTAAAGAAGTCTGGAAGCCCTCCTTTCTCGTCCGATCTTATCCCTTTTTATTCTGGCCTTGGGAGTAGTGAGGGATGACAACTTTATTCCACTCCTTACTTGCGTGTCTGACTTGTTTTGCCCCATTTCTTTTTTCTCTTCTTTCCGTTACTTTCTTCTTTTCCCTTGTCCTCTCCTTATCCCCTCTTTGTCTCTTCCTCCTTTCTCCTTCTGTTGTCCTTTAGTGGGGACCCTTTAATGGACTAGACTTGATTTATTTGGACTTGTGATATTTTATCCATTTCAACAATATTGATCAAATTGGAATTCGATTATCCTCTTGCACCAGTCAATAATATACATTGAGATAGAGTTTCTACAATCTTTAGAAATTTGTTCTTGGGTGTTCCGATCTTGAAGGATCTTTTGATCTAATATTCTTATAATATAAATGTAAAAAAATATTCATGATTTTTCACTTTGGTCAATTTTTTTAAACTCACCTATTTATTAGAAGAGTGGTGCTACTCTGCTTCCTGAGTAGCACCACTCGTTCATATCGCTAGTTGCTTTTATAATTTTTATTTTTATTTTTCTATTCACGTTTTTTTATATATTTAAATATTTTTAAAAAATAAAAAAAATACATCAATATACTTAAAATAACTTCCTTAACCATTAAGTGAAAAAAAATATTTTCTAAGTGATCAAGTAGAGCGGTCAAATTTGATAGGCAATAACAGCTTTTTTCCTTATTAGAATGTACGCATGAGTTATTATTGTTATTTCATCAAATATTTAGGGTAAAAAATCACTAAGATATGAGAAAAGCTAAACCTATCAAGATTCAGAATGGGTTCCCATACAAATCGTTTTAATTTATTTATTTATTTTTTGTTTAGTGATTAAGAGAGCTTTTTTTTAATAATTTTTTTAATTCTTTTTTAATAAAATAAAAAAACCAAATCGTCTTTGTCGGGAGAGGCATTCTCGGGCCGGGGGTGTAGCACGGCTCTTAAAATGAGTTTTGCTACACAACCTCCTCACACTCCACACTCCACACTTTTTAATATTTTTTAATATTTTTTTAAATTTTTTTTTGAATTTATTTTTTTAAAACTATTTATAATTTTTTATTCACTATTCATATAAAAATATATTTGATAAAAAAAATTAAAAAAAAAATTAAAAAAAAGATGGAGTGTGGAGTGTGGTGTGAATAGTAAGAGGTTGAGTAGATTTTTTCTCCTAAAATATCGACAGCCCTGGACTAGAAACAGTACAACTACATTTGTTGTCGTAGTTGGGACTTGACTCAGTTCTGATGTACCAAAGTCAAAACAAAGAAAGAGACGCGCGAGGCGACGCAACAATCGGATTTCAGGTTTCTCCCTTCCCTTTTCAAATTTCTCTCTCTTCAATTCCAAATGATTGCAATCACTTTCTTGTATCTACTTCTGCTTCTTGAACCTACTTCTTCTGTTACTTCATCCCCGCCGACTCGTTATTTTGTTTTCCTAACGTATCTGGGTAACCAAACATGGCGTAGTTAAGAGGAGTTGCGTGATTTTACTTGATCGTTAAATTTAATTTGTTGTTCTAATCGCGCTTTGACTTTGATACCCGTTTCTGACTTTTCTTCTAAATGCAGAGGTTATTTTGAATTTGATTTCCGATTGGGAATTGGAACCGGATGTAAGGTTTTTGGAATGCGTTTCCGTGTTTGATGAGGCTAGATGGTTATCAGATCTAAGATGAAATGGGTTCTTCTTTCCTTCCTCATCTTGTCTTTGTTATCTCTGCTTGCCCAGCTTTCTGTCACAAGGTTTTCGACTGCTGATTTAGTGCAGTACAGTGCAATGGCTGGGTTGCGTGCCGACTTTGCTAATGTGTCAGGATCACAGGTTTGCTTTTATGATTTTCTTTATGTTAGTGTCTTACTGGTCCTCATTTATATGTATGTGCGTTCGTTTTTTGGGCATTAATAAAGGTATTGATGTGTTGTTTTAATTATGATTGTTTTGGTTGCAATGTTACAGTTCAGCCGGAATAAGAAGATATGGGGCGTTGAGAAGACGTTAGAGTCTTTACAGCCTTATGCAAATCCCAGAAGCAGATATCCGGGTAATAATTATGCTCAAGCACCCTATTATAAGTAATGTTTCTCTATTTTCAACCAGTGTGTAGAGCACACCATCCACATTACTTAAATGATATGATTTGATATGTTATATTCAAATTTTAAGATTTCTCTTCCAAATCAAATTATGTCATGTAAGCACTTTACTAGAAACATAGATTGGGTGGCGATTGACACTTTAGTTGGCATTGACATGCCTTGGTTTCAAGAGACATGGGTTGGGTTAATCCTAGCCTTCAAGAGTTGTCTAAGAGTGATGCAAAACAAGTGCAAAAGACAATAATTTTAGATTTTTAAAAAAAAATATGAAGAAAAAAGGCTTCAAATAAAACTATGCAAATTCATCATGCTTGAGTTACTATTCATAGGTGAAATGAATAGTGATCTTAGCTCAAGTTAAAAACGTAACCAAGGTTGCGTTGGGAACCTTAGGGGCATGTGGTTGGGGCTTGGGTTAAATGGAAACCAATGGTATGGTGTATGTGAGTCTCATTTGGAAGAACGAAAGAAAATACAAAGTTTAGGCTTCATGGGTTGGGCTTGTATTGGGTCATATGAACAAGCCTTGGTTGCGGGCCTAGGAGTGGACTTATCCATGGGATCTTATGTCCAAATTTATTGGGCCTATATCCTTGGCCTCAATAGTCTATTAAGGTTGTGTTTGGATGTTAAGCTGAGCTGAACTGAACTAAACTGTAGTGAGTTGAGTAGGTGGAGTGAGTTGAGTAGGTGGAGTGAGTTATGTGGGGTCCATTTAAAATAAATTTAGATGTATTTGGATGTTAAGATGTGTTTAATACTATTTATGAAAAATTGAAAAAGGTTGTGGGTCCCACGTGTAAGGAAGTTTTGAGTTGAAATGAGTTTAGTAATTTGAGAATTGAGTGTTTGGATGTTAGACTCAGCTTAAAATTAGACTGAACAGAGTTGATCTCATCTGATTCTTGCAACCAAATGGGGCCTAAGTGGGTCCCAATCTTTGGGTCTTTCCTCAACTGGGCCAAAGTCTTGAATCTCACTAAGTTAGGCCCAATAGTCTAATATCCACTAAGTTGAGCCTAATGTCTTTAAGTCCTTTATGAAATGCCTGGAGTCTTATATCACCCAAGTTGGGCCTAACACTTTTAATGTCTATCCTTAGCCCATATCATCTTAGTAAACTAGGGCCCTTACTAAACCACTCTTGAGCTCCTCTAAATCCATCCAATATTTAACCCATTTGCCTAGCCCATCAATATGTCATGTGTCATTCTTTCATTGGCCTCTTGGTATTTATCCTCAAAATTAATAAAGTACTAAAAATTCTCCAAAATAATATTGTTAAACCAATCAAGCTCCAAAAAAATCTTACCTGGAGTGGTTAAAACATAAAAACATACAAAAATGAGTTAAATATTCAATAAGTAGTACATCATATAGTAAACATAATAAATATATGGTTTTCTTGAAAGGCGTGCGTACTTAATACTTACACTTATACTAACATATTTAACATGTACTATGCATAACTCATTAAACTTGTCTCGTAGTTTCTTTAATGGCCAGCACACCTTAACCCCTGTGTGCAGGTTATGCACCAATTCCATTGCTTTTGTCCACAAGGGGAACCACTTAACTTATCATAACATACTATGGTGGACCATGCTTAAGTTCGTGGCTTGTACATCCAACCAATAATTGCATTGGTATCATGCATCTCTTATGGCCATTCTTAAAGCTTCTTTCATAACTTGTCTTTTATCTTTCTTACCATGATACATGTGAAACATTTATTAACATGACATTGAAACTCACTTTCATCATATCATAACTTGGTACGTAAAAATGGGCTTCCAATGAAGGGCATACATACATAATATTTTTATAAAAGATGTTTACTATACAAACGTGGAAGAGTATGATCATACTACTTTCCGGTAGCCTAATCCAATATTTTCGGCACGTAATCAGTCATCTATAAAAGTCATGTAACTTGCGTCAATTTCTAATCGTAGAAATTTTTTAATTAAATGTGTACTTTTAAAGAAGAAGAAGAGGTGATCAACTTTTGCGTATTATGGGGTCCAAGGCATAGAAATTGTAGAACCTGCGTCTGACACTTGCCAAAAGAATGAATTTGGGTCTGATTTGCAAAACAACAATGCAAGAGATTGATGGGCACTAGGGTTTAAGTAGGAGTACAAAGTACATACAAGTAAAAGTGATTATTGTGGTGTAGACCAGATGGCCTAGGCTTGAGGAGAAGATACAGTAGGATCCCCAAGATCGTGATGATCAGTTTGTGTGCTGATGTGCTCTCGGGTTAAAATCGTACGATCATTTTTCACAAATGTGGACAGGTAGGCTGAGTATCCTCATCTTTCTGTCCTACAGCTTTACCATTTAAGTATTGGGGGATATTTTTCTTGGGTTGGGAGCAAACTCACTGGCCATTAAAGTATGGTATATTTGCGAGACAGAGCAACATTGCTAGCTTGTGTGGGTGGGAAACTTACTCCAAAATTTTTGCTTAGTCGGAGCTGAGATTGGCTCCGATTCTGACTTCGACCATTTTTTTCACAACTCCGACCCCAGGTTGGAGTTGGGTGTAGGCCGAAGTCGAAGCAGCCGGAATTTTTCCCACCCCTACCTAAAATCCTCATAATTTCACTGTCCCAATGGTCCATCCTAGCTTCATTAAACCCTAAATACATTTAGAGCTGGTTTTGGGAGTGAGATGAGATGAGAATTTTGTGATTAGTAGTAAGATAGTTTGTGAATAGTAGTGAGAGTTTGAGATTAATATTTTTTGAGTTTTGGGAAAGGAGAGAGAAAGTTGAATAAAAAATATTATAAAGTAAAAATATTGTAAGAATATAGTTTTATAATATTATTTTTGTTTGGGGATTTGAAAAAGTTGGAATTATTTTTTATTTTTTATTTGAAAGTTTGAAAAAGTTGCAATGATTAGTTTGAAAATTTTGTATTTGAATTATGTTTGGGAATAAGATGGGATGAGATGAGAATTTTGTGTCTCATCTGAGGCCCCAAACAATCCCTAAATAACATATGTTTCCCTAAAGCCTAAAATCCTCATAATCCTAAAAATATCTTTGTAACACCCCGTCCCCAAAGGATAGGGTTGTTACTATCATTCACATCATAAAGCCCGGCAAAGAGATTCAGAGTCTGAATTACCTCATTTATTGAAAAACATCAAAGAAACTGAACTGAACATAGTTGTTTCGAAACTGAACAAAATGAAAGAATATGAATTAATTCTGTGAATGACATAAAAGAATTCATGATCTTGTGTGAGTAACACTTATTCATTCCTAAGTCTTTATACTACATCTACTCCTGGCCGTCCAGCTCTGCTTCCTCAAAATCACCATCTGAAAATTTGACATAGGAGAAAACAGGAAAACAAACAAAAAAAAATGAGTTGAATACTCAGCAAATAGCACATCATACAGTAAAAGCAATCTAGCCTAACCTAAACTCAATTTCTGAATTAACCTTCATACATACATACAACATCATGGGTTAACACAGCATATCTATTCCTGAATAACATGAGTGACACATGTAACGTGAATGTATAATACTGGTTTATTTTGTCTTATCATGGAGTGAAACACGCTTGAGTCCGTGTTTCACCTTAACTAAATATCATGGAGTGAAATACGGATGTGTCCGTGTTTCACTTAACTGTGTGAATCACGCTTGGGTCCGTGATTCGCTTAACTGAATAATATAGAGTGAAACACGCTTGTATCCCTGTTTCACCTAACTGGAGTGAATCACGCTTGAGTCCGTGATTCACTTAACTGAATAGCATGGGGTGAAACACGCTTGTATCCGTGATTCACCTAACTGGAGTGAATCACGCTTGAGTCCGTGATTCACTTAACTGAATAGCATGGGGTGAAACACGCTTGTGTCCGTGTTTCACCTAACTGGAGTGAATCACGCTTGGGTCCGTAATTCACTTAATTGAATAACATGGAGTGAAACACGCTTTAGTCCGTATTTCACTTAACTTGAAGCTTCTTGTCTTTCTTAATGCATGATAATTCATTTTGCTCCTGAACTGGTCTAACATGGCACACTCTTGTTCAACTTGTCTAACATGACATACTCTTGTTCAACTTGTCTAACTTGACATACTCTTGTTCTTGACAAAGCTAACATGACCTTCTTTGTGTACATGGCGTAGCATACTTGAAGTGACATACTTGATCTGTATATTTTTTTAACTTTCCTTATTTTTGTGTGATCTATGTACTTCACGGCATTCATTGCATACATCATCCAAATATTGCAAAGCATACATAATCTGATCCTTTTTGATACATGGCATACTAAACCCAATTTCTACATAAATATCTCATGGCTTACATGCAATTTTTAGCAACAACCATTCATCCAAGCATTATCTCAAATTTCATTGAGGAACATGAAAAGAAATCTAACCTTACTTGTCTCTTAGCGTAGCGTAAATAACCATCATAAACACCTCATAATTTCATACAATAATATTCACAATATGCATGCATTTATGTATTTATAATCATACTATTTTACCTCTTAGCACTGCCTCTGGATTTCCAACTTGTAGCGCGTCACCTATATGAGGTACGGAACGTTACTAAATTCCTAGATAAACATGCTGTGGTTCAATATGTGTTTAAATGTAAACTTGTAATTTAACATATTAGTTATCTTGATTTCATGCAAATCTATCCGAAGACTTGTAATTTATAATAATCCAGAATATCTAGCTCAGTAAACTCGATTCTTAATAAAGATCTGCTAGGTAACAAGTACATGAATTTAAATCTGGAATTACAATATGGACCTCATTAGCGCCTACATGTTGTCTGTGAAACAACCAGATTTATCCTATTAAGTCAAGCTGCTGGCAAGGATTCGGGCCTAGCACAAAACTACTAAGCCGAATGGGCCTCAGGCCCAAGCCTACTACAATTCTCAAAGCCGAGAGCCTTCTGTGAGAAGTGTGTGTGTGTGTCATGCGAAACAGGGCTCACCGAGGGAAAGAGGTGGATGCGTGGTGGCTCTAGGTGGCTGGGAGTGGCCGACGGCGCAACTGGAGGATCTGTTAGGACCCCAAGTAAAATCGCCTCAAAAGTTGCACCTTGGCCATACGCACACATATCGCTCGAGCGGAGTGTCGAGCGAGTGTCGAGCGGAGCTCTCTGGTTGTTTGCGCTCGAGCTGAGTCGAGCGGAGTGTCGAGCGAATACTGGCTCGAGCGGACTATCGAGCGACTTTCGAGCGGAGCTCTCTGGTTGTATTCGCTCGAGCGGAGTCGAGCGGAGTCGAGCGGAGTGTCGAGCGAAACTTGGCTCGAGCCAGGGTCGAGCCACAGTCAAGCCAGACCTCAAAAATTGCATTTTCAGCATGAGAACAAGCTAGAGTTCGACCCTCATGCACCCCTTAGCCGAACCATTAGCTCATGCATGCCACGACTATGTGGTCCATGCCACTATCTTATTTATGTTATTTATTTATTTTATTTATTTCTTTTATTTCTTTTATTGCAAAGGGACCTTTTGGGGGTTTCCAAGTTGTAACCTTTATAAATAGGACCCTTAGTCATTTCTTTCACATCTTTTGGCAAAAACCCTAGAGGGAGAACTATTGTTTGAGAGATCACCATCGGTGCTTAGCACTTGGGCTTTTTGGGTGAAATTCGTGAATCCCAAAGAGAGGATCATTCCATGCAATTCGTGAATTGGAGTGATTCAACTATCTTGTCTTACAACTTGGTGAAATTCGTGAATCCAAGTTGTGTTTATCTTTATTCTTGTTACTTTTATCAATATATGAGGTTTATTCAACATTTGTGCAATTCGTGAATCATTTGTTGAATTTATTTCATTGTTCATTCAAGTTCATCTTTTTGTTCTTGAGTGTTCATCTTGTGTTCTTGGAGATCATTGCATTTTTGGCTCATTCAATCCATTCCATCCTCAATTTCGACCACCATCATTGTTTGTCAACTTTCCATAATTAATTCCCTTCTTCCACCTAGCCCTAGCCGAATTCCCACTTCCATTTGAATTTGAATTCAAATTTTGGCACTCTTGCCTTATTTGAATTAACCCTAGCCGACCACCTCACTTCCTATATTAGTGTTTCCATAATTTGGAAACCCTAGTTGACCACTTCAAACATCACATTCCTACCTTAGCCGAAACACTCTTCCCATATCAATTCAAATTCAAATCTCGGCTACACTAGCCTTATTTGAATTGGTATTTGCCGCCCACTCCACTTGCCATACTAGGGTTTCAATACTTGGAAACCCTAGTTGATTCATTCCATACTCTTGGCTGGCCATCATTCTATCCCAAATCATATCCCTAGTTTTTAGGAAACATTCCTAAAGACTCCCACTAGCCATACTCGACCAACCCTAGCTGCCCAACACTCTTGCCCTAATTCCAAACCCTAATCCACCTTACAACTCAAACCCTAGCCACCTCATCTAAACCCTAAACCTATCTTCCATCTCCCAAACCCTAATCCAACTCATCCACATCTCTTCCAAACCCTAGCCACTCATCCAAGACTCCAACCCTAGCCCATCACTTCCTAATCTCGAAATTCCCCTTAGCCACCATCCAAACCTTAGCCTATCTTCACCATTCCAACTCTAATCATCATCCAAGTTGTCCCAACATCAAGGGCAACCTTCAAGCCATTCCACATTACATCAAACCCACCAAATCATCACTTAGAGCACCCGAACTCATTATTCATCACCATTGTTGCGCCATATCCAAGCAAGAGAGGACTTGGCACTCGGTCAATACAAGGAGGACATAGGCGAGGAGATCATAGTGTTTAGGGACTTGACCGGGGTCCCTAACAGGATCCCTACGGTGGTGCGACGCCGAGAGAGAGGGAGAGAGAGAGAGAAAGAGAGAGTTTAGAGAGATAGAGTTGGAAATTAAATCACCGAGAGGGAGGATCTGTGTGTGTGTCGGCAGTGGCTTACCTGAGGGAGTAGGTGCGACGGGGCTAGGCTGGCCGGCAGTTTCTGGTGCTGTCGGTGGTGCTCCGACACCCTAGGGTGATCGGCAGTGGCTGGGCAGAGATTCGGCTCACACGATCTTGGTTCTTGCTCTAGGTATTCTTCTATGTTTAACACAGAGAGTATAGGGGCTTATATAGCTAGTGGGGAGGGGAGAAGCGTGAAATGCTTGGCAGTTAATACGCGGGAAGACAAAAAAAATCCTACACGAGTATGGATTCTGGGGGGGGGGGGGGCTTGGTTGTGCCGAGTTGTAGTTAAACTAGGAAACTAACCTAACACGGAACTAATGGGAAACTCCTAAATGATAAAAGGAATAATTAAAATAAAATAAAGAAATAAGATAAGGAATAAAATAATAAAATAAAATAAAATAATAATATAATATTAGTTTTTAAGCCCTAAGTCTGGACCCGTATGTTACAATCTTTGCATCCAAACATCTATTTTCTCATGATTTTTTTATAGGAACTCATCATGATAATAAACCTTACAGCCAACACTAATTGGGCAGGGGTATTTTTGTAATATAGCCGTAAGGCCCCTAAGTCTCTCATGGTAACCTTTCGAACTAACAAAATGTCTCAACCATGGAAAATAGCGGAGGAAAGTCTTACACGAAGCAGCGGTGTGGTGGTGGAGGGTGGTTGTTTTCTGGCGTGGAGCAATGGTTGGTGGCCCATGGAGTAGCTGATGGTTGTCCAAGGTGACTGATGAACTAGCTACGGCTTCAAGACCTCCCAGCATGAACTGTCGTGCTTGGGCTGCTGTGTTGCAACAACTCGATGTACGACTGGTGGCTAATGTTTGTTTGGTGGAGTAGAGGGAGGCCATGCTCACGGTGTTGCGGCTTGGTCTTCAACTGGCTGGGTAATGGCAGTTCTCAAGTGCAACAACCAAGTGAGAGGCTTGGTTTGCTCTACTTTGAGTAGCAAAAATAGGGGCTTTCGTGGCTAACATCTGGTTGCCTCGCAATGCATTTCAGCTGGCTCGCGGCATTGTGGAGGAGGCAGTGTGGTGTTGGCAACGGTAGAGTGGTGCAAGCGAGTTTACCATGACCTTGAAGGAGAGAGGCTGGGAGGTGATTCACGGTGCAGGAACCTGGGCTGCCTGAGTGGCTGGTATCCGATGTGTGGTGGAGGCCTAGGGTGGCATCCGATGGTGCCAGAGGCGGAGGAGATCATACGTGAAGCTCCCACCGTGATGCAACTTAGACATGGCAGTTGTGGCTTCCAGTAGTGGCGGTTGGTGGTTTTGTGCAACAGGAAAGAACATGGGAGGTGTTTCAGGCTGTTTCCAGTGGTTGCAGTGGCGTCTAGCATCCCTTGGAGGTGGCTGGAGGAGCGGCTTGGAAGAGAGAATTGTGCTGTTGTTCGCTACTTTCTGTTGCTCGAGTTTCTGTTGTTCGACTGGAATGGCTGTGAGTTTGAGAAACCAGAAGAGGAGGTGAGAAGAAGAGGTGAGAGGGGGCTGCTATCAAAATGAAAACCCAAGATTTGGGATGGAGGAGGTTACATGCATGAGGGGCTTATACAGGGTGTAGATATATATATTTATTTATACAATATAGGTAGTAACTTATCAAAATATATATATATATATATAGGTAGTAGGGTCATGGGTCTTGTAAACAGGTTGGGTCGTGCTCATGGGTCCTAGAGTTTTTCTTCGGCATTGTATGGGCTTAACAAATGGGTTGGGCCACTTTAAATGATCCAAATAATCTCTTGGGTTTGCCCATATTTTCATGGGTCAAGTATCAAATAAATTCCAATGGGTCTGGTCTTGAGTCCAAACTAACTCCAACTTGTCCAATAAAAATTTTTTTTGGCTTTTAAAATAAATTCTTGGGCCCAATACCAGTTAAATAGGGCCCACTTGGGCCATAAATATTAAGTGGTCTTTAATCCAATTATTGGGCCCAATAAAACCATTAACCCATCATAATCGAATTTGTGCATGTGGCCTATTCAAATTTATCCAAAAAATATCATTGAGCTTCCCAAAAATATTGCCCATTAATACCATCCAAAATCATCCACTAAATTTTAACGAGCCTCGGCCTCGTAAACAAACTTTTGGGCCTATTAAAATTCATAGCCATCCAAAATAAATTGTCTTGTGGGCTTATCCAAAATAGTCCATTAAACCTAATTTAGTCCCAGTAAAATTATCCATATTCCGACCTTAGAAATATTGAACCCTCACAGAATGTAATAAAAAATTTAGATAATAGCATGACATAATGAAAGAACAAAACTATCCTATGTGTGAGATATTTATTACTGGACTAGGTATTATCATCTACAATTTGTTCGCCTGCTCACCAACACCTTCCTGACCTAGGAATAATAAAATAATGAATAGGTACATAGCATATGCAACAATAAATAAACAAAGGTATTAAGCATGCAAGTACCAATCAGCCTTTTACTTGCTATATGTCCAAACCACTCTTATGTGTGAGGCTCTGCACTGCTTTCACAGCCTGTGGCCACAAGGGCAGTCGCTAGATTGCTAGCGAATAATCTTATCTGTGGTGGACCACACCTCCTCCATGTGGCTTGCACGGCCACCTCTCTTTGCATTGGTACCATGCATCTCTTATGGCCATCATATTAACGTTTGAGTCATTTGTTCATATATCATGGTTTTATCTCTTCTTTTCTTTTTAAAATAAGCTTTTCATTACGAGTATTAACACGTGAACATGTGAAGTGACATGAGTCTCCTAAAATTCATATCAAACATTTGCATGGTTTTTCGAGGCATAATAAATATTACATGCATCATACCATAGCATTCACAATTCATTTACATCATATCACACCATTCACAACTCACTTGAGTTTGGTCCACTCAAGTGTGCCATCATTTATCGAGTGATGTCCCTATTTTAGATATGACTTCACTTGTATGGCCACTGTAATGGAGTTGGATTCCTTGTGATCATCAACACGCACACACGGGGTATAATTGTGTGGAGGCTATCCAAGACTTTAAATGAAATTATTTTTGAGTGAACAATGTTTTGATTGTGTTTTTATGGTTTTAAAAACAGTAAAGGATATTTGAAAACTCTTTTTAATGAATGACGTACTAGATTCACTTGTGCCTTTATGTTTTTACTATTCTAGATGGTATTGGAGATAATTCTACAGGTCATGGACTTTAGGGTTGGAGTCTTTACAGAAAGGATGCTTTTCAACGAGGATTCTTTATTATTTTAGATGAGTTTCTTTTTATTGGTTGAATCAACATGTTTCCCTGTTTAAGTTTATTAAGGAAGGTTGCATAGGTTTTTGGTTGATAGAATATTTTGAATTTTGTGCTATGTTATGATCAATATATAGCATTGTATCCCTAGTGGGAAAAGGGTGTTACAGTTCAGTTGACTATGTGAAGTGCAAACAGATTTTGTGGGGGTTCGGTGTGGGGTGGTTGGAGAAACTTTGATTAGTGTATGAGCTTTTATTTCTTGAACCAAAAATTCTTGAAATTTGTTTTTGTTTTTGTTCAGGAAACCGTGCGACTAACAACGAGGTGTTCTTTGATAGAGATGTCTTCCAGGAAGACTATAAGGAAATGAATAGGAGCTTTAAGATATATGTTTATCCTCACAAGCGAAATGATCCTTTTGCAAACGTGCTGTTGCCGGTGGATTCTGTACCCAGTGGCAATTATGCAAGTGAAAGTTACTTTAAAAAGGTGCTTATGAAAAGCCATTTCATCACGAATGATTCAACCAAGGCAGATCTGTTCTTTCTGCCTTTCTCAATTGCAAGGCTGCGACATGACCCCAGAGTTGGTGTTGGAGGTATCCAAGATTTTGTAAGAGACTACATCTTCAATATTAGTCGGAAGTACCCATATTGGAATCGGACAGGTGGAGCAGATCATTTTTATGTTGCCTGTCATTCCATAGGACGATCAGCAATGGATAAAGCAAATGAAGTGAAATTCAATTCCATTCAAGTTGTTTGTTCTTCAAGCTATTATCAATCTGGGTATATTGCTCATAAAGATACGTGCCTTCCCCAAATCTGGCCGAGACAAGGAGACCCTCCCAATCTTGCTTCATCTAAGAGGTATGCTCATTTATTTATTTAGTTAAATTTCTGTTTCTCAATTTTTATTTATTTTTATATTGGACATTATTTGAACTGGGAATATACTCTCATCCTCTATGCCATGGCTTAACTAAGGTTGTGGATAGTTTGCAATCTCAGTAGCCTTGTTTTTGGTACCTTTTTTTGCTGGTGTTGACTTACTTTATAATTTTGTTTTTAATTTAAAAGTCATTTGGGTAGATGAGAGTGTTTACATCATTAGAGTTCCTTCAAGAGAGAGAGAGGGGGAGAGATAGCTGCATTTATCTGCTTAAAAATATCATTCTCATCTGTAAAGGTTGTCAGTTGCATTTTGCCAGATCGCTGTCCCCTGTCAAGGGCTGTTGTAATTTCTCAGTTGATACTGTCCATGTAAAGTTGTAATACCCCCCATTTTTAGTTATGTGGGATAGGAGGGTAGTGGAGAAAGTTGAGGATTATCTTGGGGATTATGTAGTGGCATGTTCTTTTAAGAATGTAGAAGACGGCTTTATGTAGTTCTTTGCTGGAATTTACGAGTCAAATCGGGACAGTGAAAGATGCTTTTTGTGGGAAGAGATTGCAGGCCTGTATCTTTGGTGGGATATGCCCTGGTGTATCGAAGGGGGTTTCAATACTACCTGATTTCCAAGCAGTAGATTGGGAGAGACCTGTATTTGCCCAACTATGGTGGAGTTTCTGGATTTTATATCCGAGTTGGACCTCATAGATATTCCTTTTGTGGGTGGAACACTCACATGGCCCAATAATCATGTTGGGTATAGATTGGACAGATTTTTACTCTCCAGCTTGGAAAATGCATTATCCGGAACTATGCCAAAAGAGACTACCTCAGATATGTTCAGAGTCTTCCTGTAGGTTAGGAGTGTCACGAACTTTCTTAATTGTGCCCAGTAAAGAGACCCAACTTGATAAAAAAAAGTATCTCATTCATTGAAAGATAAACTGGAAAATATACATAAAAATTGCCTTGAATAATAATTAAATCAAAATTGTCTCATAGCAAGAGAATTTAAAATTGTTCTTTTTGTGTAAAACCACTTATTAACTACGTTTAAAAATCCCTTGAAACATGATCTGTGCCTGGCTGTAAGCTTGTCAGCACCATCTTCTTTACCTGGATAATTTAAAAACATAAAAACAAACAAATAAAGAAAGAACCAAAATGAATTGAATACTCAATAAATAGTACATCATACAGTAAACATAATAAACACAGGGTTTCCTTGAAAAACATGCATACTTAATACTCATACTAACATAAACATGTAACATGCATAACTCATTAAACTTGTCTTTCCCTTGCTTTAATTATATCATTATCTTTATGGCCAACCCACATTAACCCCCCATGTGCAAGGTTGTGTACTGATTCCACTGCTTGTAGCCATAAGGGGAACCGCTTAACTAATCAATAACATAGCTAGGGTGGACCATGCTTAGGTCTGTAGCTTGTAAGCCCACCGATAACTACATTGGTACCATGCATCCCTTATGGCCATTCTTAAAACTTTTTGTCTTTTATGTTTCTTATCATGATGAATGTAAAACACGTAGTAACATAACTCTTAATAATATCATCAGTGAAAACATATCATGATGCATGTAACACATATTATAACATGGCATTCAAAAACCACTTTCATCATAGCTTGGTACGTAAAAAGGAGCTTTCAATAAAGGATCATACATACATAATACTTTAAATAAACATTGTTTACCATACATCTAAGGGTATGATCATGCTACTTACCTTTTTGCTTCTAGCAATAACAAGCGCGTCAATAATCACCTACTGTAAGTGGCTGAAAAAGGGTTAGAATTGATAGGGTGAGGCTGGTTTTTCAATATCCTGAAATTGCAGCAACTTTCCCAGGGTTTTCTTTGAAAAAAAGCAAGAACCTCAAGAAACAAGGCTGGCATCTTCCGTGGTATTGGCAGTAGTTATCTAGGGTCAGGGATTGGTTTTCTTGAAGAACATCACACGGATTGCTTTAAAAACTTTCTAGACTCACAGCAGGCTTTGTTTTTCTGGTTTTCAGGCCATACAGTGCATTTAATGAGACCTGGAAAACCTAATAATAGGGCTGTACGAAATGAATCCTAATGGCTAGGGGTCATAGGGAAAATATATTTCTAATCCTTAGATTTATTTAGGAGTCATAAATAGGGCTGATTTCTACTTCTCCGAATCTGGAACAGCATAATGCTATCTCAAATAGTCCTAGCATGCTGTAACAGAATTCTAAAACAACCTTTTTTCTGTAAGTTCTTTTTTTTATCAGTAAATAAAGTTTTATTGATTGTAAGAATAGGCAAAAGCCCAAGTACACGGGTCATATACAAGAGCAATGCGTAGGAGTGATTTTCTAGTGATACAAGAAATTCATGAATGGTCATGCCATTAAAATCAATTATAATCGACCATTGGAACAAGGTGTTAAAAACCAAAGTTCTAAGTTCATCCAATGACTGCTCACGATCTTCAAAGTTTTGCTGCTTCCTCTCCCTCTAAAGACACCACCATGGACAGATTGGAACCATCTTCCAAATAGTGGCAATCTGAAAAGTGCCTTGAAGACTCTTCATGAAGCTAAGAGGTCAATCACCCTTCTTGGCATAACCCAAGCTACACCCAACCTAGCAAAAAAGTCATTCCACAAAGTTGTGGCAATTTTGCATTGTATTAGTAGATGATTGATGGATTCTCGGCTCTTTTTACATGTACAACACCAATCCAATAATATGATACGGCGTTTCCTTAGGTTGTTGATTGTGAGAATCTTCTCCAAAGAAGTTGTCCATACAAAAGATGATGCCTTTAAGGGGGCCTTTGTCTTCCAAATGCTTTTCCACGAAAATGGATTTGCATTACGCTGAGAGATGGATTGGTTGAAGGAGCGTATTGTGAACTTCCCTTGGAGATAAGTTCTTCTAAAACAATCGTAGTGTGGATAGCCTTCATCTAGAGGGTTTCTTGGCACCTAATCTAGTTCTAACTTATCCAAAAATTGTTGGTTTCCAATTCTCACAAATTTAACAGCCAACAAATCAAATGCGCTTTGCCTAGAAAATACATTGTGTCTATGTCTAATGGGCTAGGCATCCTAGGGGGCTGAACCTACTCCATTTTTAATATAGGTCCATAATTTCAATCCAATCCTATCTCCTCAATACTAGATCCTCAAATAATAGGTACGGATTAATAGGTCCAATACATAATTATCCTATCCTTAACAAAATTGAGCCTGTGGTCCAAACTTATTAAATCTTTATCAAAGCCTATAAAGTTTGGGTCTGGATGTTACAGGGGGCATTGAAGGGGTTGAAGATATCTTAAATTTGACAGAATATGTGGCTGAAAGCAGAAGGCTTTGTGGTCAATAGTGGTATTCCTCCTATTAGGTCCTTGGCACCCCAAGTTTTATCCTTGCAGGTGAATTGAAGGCTTTAAATAGAAACTTTAAGATATGGAAGGAGCAAATATTTGGTGACATGGATAGCCAAAAGAAATCCTTAATGGAGGAACTAGAAGGCTTAGATAGTGTGGCAGAGTGTAGAACTCTCTCTGATGCCAAGAAATTCATGGAAAGGCCAAGTTGTGTTGGAACTTGAGAGGGTGACTTTGATGGAGGAGATATCATGGTAACAAACATTCTGGTCACAATAGCTAAAGGAGGGGGACAAGTGCACTAATTACTTCCACTGTATGGCTAACTCACATCTAAGGAACATTGCTATTTGAGGTGCTTAACATTGATGGTCTTATCTCTTTAGACTATTATGTGATTCAGGACCATGTGGCCTGATTCTATGAACATATGCTTATCGTAGATGAGTGGAGGCCAAAGCTTGATGGTTTAGCATTCAAGACCATTTTGAAGAAAACGAAGTTCAAGAAGTGGTGCCTCAGGCCCTAATGGCTTCACTAGGGCTTTTTTCCAATCCAGTTGGGATGTGTTAGAGCAAGAAATTATGAAGGTGTTCCAGGAGTTTCATACATTTGGGAAGTTTGAGAAAAGTCTTAGTGGCTCCTTTATGGTGCTTGTTCCCAAGGAAGTAGGGGCATTAGATATCAAGGATTACTGCCCTATCAGCCTTGTGACTGAGGTGTATGAGGTTATATCAAAGTCCTTGCTAACTGTTTGAGTGAGATGTTGGAGAAGACTATTTCAAAACCTCAAATGCATTTGGTAAAGGTAGACAATTGACTTAGTGCTCATTGCCAACAAATGCTTGGACGTTCATTTGAGATCTGGTGATCCAGGCATCATTTGCAAATTGGATATAGAAAAGGACTATGACATAAATTGGGGTTTTTTGCTGCAATTATTAGGGAGGTGTGGATTTGGGGAACAATGGTGTTTGTCGGATCACATTGTGTCTCCACTGTTCGGTTCTCCGTTTTGGTGAACGACACTTCACTTAGCTTCTTTAATAGTTCCTGTAGGTTGAGATATGGTGACCTACTATCTATCTCCTTTACCATTTTTCATGGTCATGGAAGATTTAAGTACAATGTCGTCTACTAAGGTTGGAGGTAGATTTATGATGGGCTTTTCAGTGGGGATACTCATGGACATTCTTAACATTTCATATTTGTTCGTTGCAGATGATACACTAATATTTTGTGATCCAAATCAAAATCAAAAGCAAGAATCTCTTTCTCCCAAGCTATGTGGGATCACACTTAATATGGGGTATCAAAATCTTCCCTCTTAAGTTCTTGTTGTATTGTCAGGCCCTTCCATAATAGGTGGAATGGCTTAAGTCCCACATTTCCGATTCAGATTGGCTCTAATTCCATTTGTAGGGCCCCAGGGAAGCATATGGGCCCATACTCCAAAAGAACTAGTCAATGGTACAATTGGAGCCTTTAGAATTATTATGAAGGGCAAAAACTTCTCCATCTCAAGCAATGTGGGATCCCATTCACCACCTAGACTCTTGAATATGGGGGCATGTGATGGGGCAAGCTGCTGTGTTCAGATTTATATTTTTTGGCTTGGCATCATCTACTTAGAAACAGGAGCAAACTGGTGGATTTGAAACTGGAGCAGAGGCTCCTTGCAGACGTGATCATTCTAGTTATAGGAAAAAGTCTTGACTTGGCCTGCCTTTTGTTATATTTCTGTGCAATTAGTTATGATCGATCCTTTACATACCTAGAGGAGTTAGAACCAGTTAAGAATTCTCCCAGCTCAGTAGGTTTAACATATCTGCTAGTAGTATAGGATCAATCATCTACTTATTCATCAAGAATTTCCTTATTTATCAAGGAGAAAAGAAAGCATATTATGATTTTCAACAAAGGAGAAGAAAGCATATTACGATTTTCAGTGTTGTCTAAATCAATTGAAACACATCTTTCTTCCATCACAAATGAAATTACAGGAAGAAGCTTGCATTCTTTGCTGGAGAAATTAACTCCCCAGTTCGAGAAAAACTTCTCCAAGTGTGGAGAAATGACACTGAGATCTTTGCCCACTTTGGCCGTCTCAAAACTCCTTACGCTGATGAGTTGCTTGGGAGCAAGTTCTGCCTCCATGTTAAAGGCTTTGAAGTAAATACAGCTCGCATTGCAGATTCACTATACTATGGTTGTGTTCCTGTGAGTATTGCCAATTACTATGATCTCCCATTTGGAGACATATTAAACTGGAAACGCTTCTCGATCGTTGTTGCAACCTTAGATATCCCATTGCTAAAAGAAATCCTGAAAGGGATTAGCTCCGAAGAATATTTGATGTTGCGAAGTAATGTGTTGAAGGTGCGCAAACATTTCCAGTGGCATTTTCCCGCCGTTGATTATGATGCATTTTACATGGTTATGTATGAGTTGTGGCTTCGACGGAGTTCTGTGAAAGTCAGTTAAGTTGTTTTGTTAATAGCAATCAATGACTACAGGTTATTCTCAAGTGATTTGTTGTATCACAATTGCATTAGCCTTTTGTATATATTCCCATTAATTTGTATTGTGACAACATAGTTGCGCATGCCATATCAATAAATACAGTAAATTTATGGATCGACCTCACAACAATCTTATTGTAAAGTCTGTGGATCATTAGCATTTATGGAAAATGAGTGTACATTATTAAGGAATACTTTTTTAATGTGATAGATAAAATGCTTCTCTCCATCCTCTTCTAATTTCCTTCTTCTGTATATTTTTTGCGTTTAAACTTCCACTGCCTCGGGATCCTTGGTCCTGTATCTAATGGTAGATTTGATTATGATTATGGCAGTTTGGATCATTTGGTTTGTATAAGCTCAACTGGGTTTCGGTCAAGAATGAACCTGAATTAGTATATGCGTCAATCGGGTTTGGGTCATTCGGAATTTTGTTGACTCATCAAATTTGTGTTAATCAACCTTCTTTTTATTATTCTCTAGGAATTGAAGCAAGTTTTTTAACGAATGTACTTAATTTAAATCATTATTATTTGCATTTTCACGAAATATTTTCTCATTTGCTTTATCACTCAGCACACATTACTACTATGGCGACATCCACAAGATTAAGAATATATTATAAATTTGAAAGCAAAATAAAATTCTTACAAAAAAAAATCCAAAAAAGAAATGGAGCATTCATTAGTTAATTTTTCATTTATTTTCAGGAAATTTCTCATATCATCTTATCTAATCATTACAATTTTTTCAAATTTTAATATAAAATAAAATAAACAATTCAACTTTTTCAAATCTTAAAGCAAAAATAATATTAAAAAAATATATTCTAATAATATTTTATTCAACTTTTTAACTTTAATCTCAACTCATCTAATCTCATTTGCAAAAACAAATGAGTGAAGTTGAATTGGACTTTGGTTATTCTCTTGCACTAGTCAATGACATATATTGGATTTAGAGATGAGATGAGATGATTTTAGATGAAAAATGAAAGTTAAAAAAAAATTATTGTTAAAATATTATTTTTTAATATGATTATTATTTTAGAATTTGAAAAAGTTGAATTGAGATTTGAAAAAGTTGAACGGTTTACAATATTTTTGTGTGAGAATTAAGGAAAGTTGTAAATGATGAGATGAGATGAGATGAACCACTTTTCGAATCTAAATGAGGCCTTAGAGTTTTGATCTTGGATGTTTTGATTTTTGGAGGATCTTTGGTCTAAAGAGTACAAAAGTCAAAATTACGATTTAGAGGTTTTCACTTTTCAACAATGGTAATTTTATTGAACTCACTTGATTATTAGGATGTATGCATGAGGTATTCTTATAATTTCATCAATATTTAGGGTAAAAGATCACGAAAGTGTTATCCATAAATTATTAAGATGTTTTGAAAAAGGTTTGTGCCATGGGGTATTGTAAGACTATCAAATAAAATTGTGTATTATGAAAATAGTGTATCAAATAAAAGGGACACTCGGATTAACCCACGAATTCTACGTATTGACCCGAAAATAATACGATTATTAATCGGAGTGGACCGGGTTCATATCAAATTACTTGGATCCAATCAAACTCAACCCTAACTCTATTAGTTCATGTCGAGTATTAGTTCATGCCAAATATTTCCAGCTGGCTATTGTAGAACATGCATAGTAGCCAAACCACATGCATTCAATAGTTCTCATGCATTTTTTATGCAGTTTAACCCCTATTTTGCTGACAATTTTGAAAATAAAGTATCATGTACCATCATTATACTCTCATCAAATATAGAAATCTCATGTTCGACATTCATTAAAATATTCTTATATGGGAAACTTGCACTCATCTAAGCAACCATAGTATGGGAAAGTAAAATGCAATGACCGAACTATATTGGCCAAAGTAGCTGCTTTCATGATAAATTTCTTTTTCTCGAATGTTTCAAAGCCGGCTGCATAGACATTCTACTTGCATAACTGTTGATTCATGCATACTGTATATATGCTTTGGTACGTAGAATATTTTGATAAATGAAGTGTAAAATTCATTAAAGATTAAGATGACAGCTAAAATACAGCTATACATCCTGCCCACATGGAATTGAAACCCCAACTGATCATTTCAATCGATTTACATCTAAAATACAGCCGGCTGCATAGACATTCTTACCCAAATTGATTCCATGCAGCCTCGTCTCCCACTTCAAAATTTCTTTTCGTAATCGAGTCCAACTTCTTGTGGCATCTAAAAAAGTGTTTTTCCCGAACTTAAGGCATGTGTGTATTCAAATAACGGTAGATAAAGGCATATCTTCCATCATGAGCTAAAGCCACGTTTATCTTTGTTTTAGATCTAATTTTTGATCTCCACTGATCATGGCCTTAGACTATTGGATGCCATACTTTTTTTATGTACCTTCTCTAACATATGCAAATGTGAAGTATCTTAGCTTCCTCACCATTGGAGCTTCTTTTTCAAACCCTGAGCCCCATTTGCGCTACTGCATACGCAATATAATATGTAACAACCGTATCCATAGGATTAAGAATAACGATGGACCGAAATGCTACTCGCCTTTAAAAATTTCTTCTTCTTTTACAAAGTACTATGTGTGATGACCAAGATTTTCTATGCTTTTATGTACAAAAAAAAAAAAAAATTCTAAGCCCATGAGAGTTTCAACCCTTGTAGGAAATTAGACTTTTGAAACCCAATAGAAATAGGGCTCACGCCCAACTTAAGATTTATGCATGATTTTTGTCATCTAATGAAGTTATGTATAAGACTTGACGAATCTAGATGGAAATAAGGGAAGAGAGGTGAGAAGGAGCTAGGGTTTGGCTTACATGCCTACCATAGGAAGATCTATCACTTTCTTGCCATGTGTCACGCATGCATGAAGATCCTTGCTTGTGGAAGAAAGCTTTTGACACATGTCACTATGGGAAAGAGATTCTAGAAGGAAATCATTAGGCTATGGAAAAGTAGAACCTAGGAAAGGCCAAGAGGCCATGGATGGCAACAAGGAGAAATGAAGATTGCTTTTTGCCATGTGTCATACATGCATAGAGGTAAGCAAAAAGTTGTCTTGGAAAATGGCAAGATCAAGGTGGAAGAAAGGCCTTACACGCGTAGGGTTTTAAAAGGAAAATCTTGTGTGAGACAACTTGAGGTGGATGGCTAGGGCATGGTTCTTTGTGCTAGGAGGGACCAATCACATGTTTGTCTAAAAATATGGTGAAAAGAAGATCTCCTAAGAAAGAGAAGGGTTCAGTAGCCCATGCACTTACACACACACTCCTCACATGCCACTTGGCATTCATGCATATATGTAAGAGATTGAGGAGGATTTGAATTTGATAAAAGACCTTATAGCCACTAGATACATTGAACCAAGACATGAAATAGATGGCAAAAGGGGAAGTGAGTTTCAGTTTTGGAAGAGGGAGGTGCCACGTGTAAAAAAGGGTGCTTTTGGTTCCCAACACAATCAGATGATGAGCTATAGGATGAGGTCATAGGGCTACACGCCACTTGGCATCCATGCATGAGTTTGATTCATGCAAGAAGCATTTTGAAGTGTCTATAAAAGAGAAGAAGCCGAAAACCCTAAGACCTTTGGCCATTTTGTGCAATTCTCTTGAGGGTTTTGGTCATCAACTTTTTCTCCAAGTTTTCATCACTTTCTCACCAATCAAACACTGTCCTCAATATTCTCTTCTCACACCAATATTCTTTCAAAGATAAGCAAAGTGAGAAAATACTTTCAAGAAGAGAAACATAGGAGGTATGAAGTTAACTTTTCTTTTGTTCTACACACACACACTCATGGCTTCAAGAGAGTGAAGATTCAGTTTAAGCATAGTTCATCTAGAACTCATGCTCACTTATACACACTTGAGTTAGAGGAGATAGCTCATATCCTTGGAAGATTTTCGCATGAACCCACATTCTCACATACACGGCTAGGTTAGGGTTTTCTTCAAAAAAAGATAAATGTAACCCTACTTGTTTTAAACCTTAGAGCATGGTGTTTTTTATATTAAAGGCCACGACACTAGTGTTTCTTTAAGCTAGATTTTGTTGAAAATAAGTTTTGGATTGAAAGGGGAAGGGTCCGAAAATTTGAAGTCTTTTTCTTGGAAAGAAAAATATGTAAAAAGCACCACACTTAAACACATGGGTTAGGGTTTCTCTTGAACAATGATCTTAACTAGTATTGCATGTGATTTTTCAGCTTGCTTGCTAGAAATACATATTTCGGATTTTTGTAAGTACACATCTAACTTGTACTTGGATATTTTATGCATATGACTTGTGAACTTGTTGATTGTTTCAGTTTGTATGGTCATTTGTAATATTGTTGTTCTTCCATGTGCTATGAACATCTCTTGATATGATTATTTTTAAAGTATGATTAAAATGATTTATGGGAATGTGTATGTTATGAAAAGTGGAGTAAGAAGTCATGCTAGGGTTTCGGTTCGTACTATGTTTGTTTGAACATGAATGTTGTCATTTCACTGTTTGGGTATGGAACTAAGTTCTTGAAAATATCATCCATAATCACAAAAAAATGTTTCAGCCATTCATGAGGATTCTTTATTAAAGACTTTGCTCAATACATTAGAAAATTCTAAGTTTATGAAAATTAATTGTAATGCACGTTTTCCTATATAAGAGTTTTTGCCAACCCTATGGATGAAGTAAGATCATTGGTGTTTTAAGATTAATGTGTTAAGGATGATTCTTAGTTATGTTAGGGTTTGTATGTTTCGGCCCTTACATGGAATTTATTGGAATGTATACTCTTGATTGATGTGAATGCCTTAAAATTGTTATAAAGGAGCATGCTCGCATGTTCTAATATTTTCAAGCCGTAACACGATATGTATTGCATGCATGAATGTCTCATGGTTATGATGAAATATTTCGGCATTTCATATGTCTCATGAGAATCCTAAGACTCATTGTCATGTCACATGCATCGGGATTGTGAAAACTTTTTTGAAAGGAAAAGAGTCTCTTTTTTTTTTTTTCTTTTTTTACAAAGTAAGGTTTTATCACAACCCCAAATTCTGGGACAGAGGAATGTCCTAGTGGAATTCCTTTATCCTCTCATGAGTGTTTAAAATGGAGGGATACCCCTGGGTCGACGAAGTACTGTCGATGGATCTCGAATGGTTTCTAAAAGAAAAGAACACCGGAGTGGGATCGCACCTAAAGCTAGTGGGCGCACCTACGGTGAAGGTGAAATGCGAGCTGCCGTATATAAAAAGTTAAGACGTAGTTACCTTGATCAAAGTGGTCAATGATTGATGCGGAAATTAGCGGAGAACACAAGATGCATAGGAGAGCCGTGAGGTATCCAATTTAATGTTATAAGATAAGAAAGACCACGAGCTCATAAGTAAGTTAATAAACAAGTATGAAATGAAGAAAGAATGTTTATGAAAGCAGAAAGTGACTCGTTTGAAAATGAGCACCCAAAAGGCTATCCCAAGTGCAGGAGCGTGTCGCGTAGTAATTAGGAATAAATTCCTAGATCGTCTCCACAGGGAAAGTGCTAAAAATAAACTCGTGTAAAATGGTGGAATTATTTACAATGAGAAAATAAAAATAAAAATTGATGATATTTACAATGGATGAAAGAGTGCACAATGAAAAAGAAAATTTACTGGTCGTGAACCAGATTCATTTTTGTTGGCTTTGAGCGTTTTGGATGCAGTGATTTAAAAGTAAAGAAATTAACGTGCAAGACAGTGAATTAAAATTGCCAGGAATTTAAATGACTGAAATTTAAAAGAACAAGAAAATTAAATGACATAAAAATAAATTGCAGAAAATAAAAGTGCAGAAAAATAAATGACAGAAATTTAAATGACAATAAATTAAAGTGTAGAAAAATAAATGACATAAATTTAAAGTGCAGAAATTAAGTGCGGAAAAATAAATGACAGAAATTTAAAGTGCATAAATTTAAAGTGCGTAAAATTAAATGACATAAATTGAAATAAAAAAAATGAAAATAAAGTGAAGACTACAAATAAGGGAGAGGACAGCTCGATAACACAGTTGGTCCATTAGGCTCTCAACTGCATCACCGAACTCCCTCACTTCATCTGCATTGTCTCCTAAACTGAAAAACTACAACTACTCTATTCTACAGCTACTGGGCGTCTAACCTCTGCCACCATTCTTCGACTGCTTACAGGCCTTTATATAGGCTTCAAACTGCACTGTGTTTAGTTTAGTCCGTGAACTCCCATGTGCATCTGTTCATCTCCCACTACCTTTTGTTTCTTTATTTTCTTTCGTTTCTTCCTTACTTTCCAGCCGACCACTGCTTTATCTCATTTCTTTTTTCTTTCTTTCATTCTTGGTTCCAGCCAACCGACTGCACTCTTCTTCTTATTTTTTTCTTTTCTTTTCTTCCTTTACAGCTGAAACCGACTTGCACCGAAATTCTTTTCTTCCTCTCTGCTGCACCGAAACCTCATGCATGTTTATTTTCTTTCTTTTCTTTTTTAAGCTTTCCAGGTCGAAACTGCATGTGCATTATTTTTTTCTTCCCTTTGAGCCGAATTTATCACTCATTTCTTTTTCTTTGTCTGCTGCACCGAACACCCAGCATGCATGAAACCGAGTGGTTTTTTTTTTCTTTCCTTCCTTCCACTGCTTTCCATTCGGCCTGTGCATGTTTGTTCTTTGTTCCCCACCGAACTGCACCGAGTAGAGTTTCAGCTATCGACCCCACATGCATCACATGCATGTTTATTTTCTTTCGGCCGAACCACATGCATGTTTTTCTTTTCTTTCCTTTTTCGTTTTTTTTTTATTATTATTATTCTTACTCACAGCCGAAACCGACTGCACACCGAATGAACTGCTTCTTCTTCTTCTTCTTCTTTTTATCTTTGTTGCACCGAACTCCACATGCACTGCACCGAACATCATTTGTACTCTGTTTCGGAGATGTAAAACAGAGCTTCTCGGTGAAAGCTTATTCGCATGGCTGTGCATGCTGGGCAGTGGCACACTGGTGTATGCACGTAGTAGACGTGTGGTGAAGCTGTTCATGCGAGAAGAGGTCCTGCCATGGATGCGCTGCTACGGTGGCAGTGTGCTGCGGGTGCATGGAAGTGGAGGAGTGCTGCATGCACGTGTTTGAAGATGGTTTATAGTTAGTGAAGCGCTGGACATGCTTGATGGAGGAGAACGAAGTGTGGAGGAGTGCTGTTGGACGTTGAGGGATGTTGCATGCAAAGTCGAAGGTTGAAGATGACTTCAACGACGCTGCCGTAGCTTTGGACAGTTCTTGGCCGTGCGTGGGGTGGAGGAGTGATCGCCGGCGTCGTCTGGTATTTCTGGTGGCTTCAGGTGGGCGGAGGACGGCTCACGGTGGCATTGGCAGCAGCTGTTTGGAGCTGGAAACCGCACGGCTGGAGGTTGAAGATGAAGGAAACAGCGTCGTTTGGAGGTGTGGAAGAAACGACACATCGTTCAGCTCAGACGACAGCCGATTCCCCGAGTCAAACGACATGTCGTTTGGCTTACAGGCCAAACGACATGTCGTTTAGCCTGCGCAGTAAATAAAAAAATAAAAATAAAAATAAAATAAAATAAAATAAAATAAAGTAAAATAAAACAAACAGAATAATAATAAAAATAAATAAAATTAGAAAAAGAAAATAATTAATTAATTAAAAATTAAATAACAACTAAACTAGAATATTAAAAATGTGTTGTGCATGTGAGACAATAAAATCAAATTAAATTACAAGTTATAAAATATAAGCATAAACTATGCTTTTAATCAATTTAATTCATAACTTGAATTTATTGCCTCTTGATCATTTTTCCATCTAAAATCAATGATAATATGATGAAACAATTAAAATTACATTGATTTTAACTATATAAATTATGCAATAATGCAGCTCAATCAGAAAGTTATGAAATGTCATGTTTTTACACGATGTCTTTTGAAAGGTCAAGTGCATAAGTATAAGATCATGTCCATGCATTCATTGTTAAGTTTGCTTCATATGCTTAAGATATATGTTACACATTATTTGTCTATTTATTGAGATTTCTCGAAATCTCACTGTTGTATTTACCCACTATCATCCCCTATTCGGAATGATAGAAGCTGTGACATGTTTAGTCAACACAAATGATGAAGCGTAAGAGGACAGCACCTCCTTTGGAAAGGATTGTGCCTAAAATGGTCATAGGCCCGCCTGAGCCTTCCATCTTAAGCCATCTTGAGTCGATTGATAACGCAATCACTGAGATAATTAAAGATATAGGAAAGTTTATAAGGTCCCATAATAGGGACAAGGACCGAGCTTTAGAGAAGCGAGTGAGGCCCGAATCTCACTGAAGATGAAGAACAATGTTATGGGACCACTTTTGGGAAATGGCTTTTTGTGTAGTTTTAATGTTTTAATCCCATGTTTTTTTGGAGTTCTTTGAAAACTCGTATTAGCTATGATGTCTTTTATAGATTATGAAGTATTGTTGAGATTTTATGTTTTCGATACCATGACTAATGTTCCTTTAATTGACTTAAGTTGAATTTCTGTTGTAATATACTGCAAACTGTTAGTTATTATTAGGTGCATTGCATCTTATCTGTCATGTACAAGGGGCAGGTAACCTCAGTGTTGCATGTCCCGACGTTTTAGTTTCCGCCAAATCCTAAGCAAGGGCTAGGGGCGCTACACTTTGTAAATCAAATGAAAGTTTGCAGAAAATCATTTATCAAAATTCTTAAAATCTAGTACTATAAAAGTCGTAAATGAAACCTCTATAAAAATCATTATTGTAAAATTGACACGTAATACATATTTATAACTTTAAATCCGTCAAACAATACATCCTAATTTCATTACACCCTAAAATCATATTAACTCCATAGATTGGTCTTATATTAAAGCCCCTGCAAATTTATGTAGTCCAATGTATTTCTCCTTACATTTAAAAAGAACAACTCCATGTAATATGAGCAATATTCACCTGAACCTACCACCTATGACCTACATATATATCTATAAGATAACTCAATTGTAATTCAAACCACAACAACTCTTGGACCCTATATATAAGTTCAACTGACCATGTACATAACAACCTAAGGCTACACATTAGTACGTACCTCACACCATAACCTATGCAACACAGCTATCTGTGGCCCAAGTCTTGAACACATGCTATTATAAACCTCAAATCAAAACATAGTTTCATGACCTTAAATCTTGTAACGACCTCACTATCAAGTAAACCTAATACGCCAATCGTTAGTGGAAGAGAGATGCTGGGAGAGAGACATAGTGAGAGCATGTGTGACTTGAGGGAGAATCTGAGAGAAAGCTAGAGAGTTTACCAAGTGTGTAACGTGAAGGCTGAGGGATGTTTCACAGTGGCTAGCTTCTATGTGTAGCCTCGTGGCTGAGCTTCAGTGCAATGGCTACTTGAACATAGCAAGGTGGTTGCAATGTGAGCAAGGGAAGAAGTCCCATGAGGCTAGTTGGCACGATCTGGGCATCCTGAATAGAGAGAGATCTATGGAGCAACATAGGTGCTGACAGCTTGGTTGTGCAACAAGGCTGGTAGTGGCAGCTTGGTGCACGTGTGGGAGGTGGAGTAGCAATCAACTAATGCAACTCTCATGAAATTTCTTTGCTTTTTGTTGTTTAAAACAAGGGATGCGTTTGGGTTACGATTGGTGTCGCACGGCAGCTTTGGTCATGAAGGTTGGGGTTTCTGGCCTTGCTACCATGGGCTAGTGGTGCATGAAGGAGTTCACTGTGGTTGACTAGTTTGGGGAGGAGGAGATGGTGGTTTGTGGCTTATGGATTGGTTTTCAAGAACGTTGGTGTTCAGCGCTAAAGGGAAATAGATCTTCACTATGAATTGTTCTCTGCACATAGAATATGCAGGAAAGTTCTTGTATTTATAGAGTACTTTCTTATAAAGGATAATTATCACATGTACAAGTTTATCCACTGATTTATCATGTGGTTACAATAGGATTGTATCATCTGGGAGTTTATCTTTAAGTTTGTTAGACTTGATAGGTTGCTTATCAGGAGGTTGACTTCCAGTTTTATCTTCTACATCCGAGATCTATGCATCTTCATCTTCATCTTCTAATCGTCCCCTCAAGCACAATGGGGCTTGAACCACGTGAAACTTGCCACGAAGGAAAGTGAAACGGATGGTAGATAGTGGCTTTGTAAGAAGATCTGATAGCTGATCTTTGCTAGAGATGGAGTGAACAAGCAGACGCTTTTGAGAGACACGTTCAAGGACGAAATGAAAATCCAGTTCAACATGCTTGGTACGAGCATGAAAGATGGGGTTAGATGTGAAATAAGTCGATCTGGCATTGTAGCACCAAAGAGTGGGAGCAGTCATTAAATGGAGATGATTCATGAAGAAGTGACTGAACCCAAATTAATTCAGCAGTTGCATTGGTAATAGCATGGTATTCGGCCTCTGTGCTTAAGGGAGCCACAATTGTCTATTTCTTGGAGCTCCAGGAAATTAAGTTGTTACCCAAGTAGAGTAGAAAACCACTGGTAGAACCCTTGTCATTAGGGGAGCTAGCCTAATTGGAATATGAGCAGGTGTTAAGAGTGAGAGAGGAGTTGCGAAATAGGAGAAGTCCATAATGCAGGGTGCTCTTGAGATAACGTAAAATACATTTTACGGCCTGCTCATGTATAGTAGTAGGGTGATGCATAAATTGACATACCTTGTTTACAACAAAGGAAATGCCAGGCCAAGTGAGGGACAAGTATTGAAGAGTACCCATGGTGCTACAGTACAAATATTCATCTTCAAATGGGACACCATCAAACATGGACAGTGGCTGACTTGTGGACATTAGGGAGGATACGGACTTGGCTTGAGCCATCTTAGTCTTACGTAGAGTATTAATGACATACCTTTCTTGAGAAAGAAGGAGACCGTCACTGAGAAGATGAGCTTCCACTCCTAAGAAGAAATAAAGACGCCCAAAATCTTTAGTAGCAAATTCAAGACCAAGTTTGTGTATGACAGAGGCAACAACAGTAGAACTTGAGCCTATTATAATTAGAGTCAAGAATACCATTCTATGGGGGCCTGTTTGAGGCCATATAAGGCCTTGTGTAGTTTACAAATATGAGTTGGGTGCCAACTATCAATGAATCCTTGAGGTTGTTACATGTAGACTTCCTCTATGAGAAAGCCATGAAGGAAAACATTTTGTACATCAAGCTGTTGAATTGTCCAACTAAAGGAGAGGGAGTGAGCAAGAACAAGCTGATTGGTTGTGGGCTTAACCACGGGACTAAAAGTGTCCATGAAATCAATACCAGGCTACTGATGGTAGCCCTCTATGACGAGTCTCTCTTTGTAGCGATCAATAGACCCATCGGGACGACGTTTGATACGATAGACCCAACGACATCCAATGATGTTCATGTTCGGGGTGGCAAGAAACAAGTTCCCAAGTACCATCCTGAAGGAATGCTATGAATTCTGAGTCCATGGCCTGGCACCATTCAAGATGTTTAGTTGCATTGGAGTCAGAAACTAATGCATGTGGTAGAGATTAACAAACAGTGCCATCAATGTATTTTTCTTTGGTATACTAATGTTGTCTTACAATTGAGTTTGCATAGGATGAGTCCAAGGTTGACACACAACTGGAGCAAAAGGACTAGGAGGGTCCTGGCATGGAGCGAATGAGGATTCATTGGTTTGTAGCCGAGAAACAGTAGAAAGTAGAACTCAAGTACTTGAAATAGAAGGCTCATCAAGAGGATAAGAGAGACACAAGGAAGATGGAAGAGGGACATGAGGTGAAGGTGATGCAACTGCCGAAGAAGAAAGGTCCATGGATGGAAAATTGGACTCATTAAAGATTACATGGTGAGATAGGAAAATATGACCAGAGGAGGGTTCAAGACATATGAGCGATGAGAGTGAAAGTGCATCTTGTAATGACGAAATGGCAGTAGATATGGCGAACATTCACAACCAAAGGCACAGAGATAGGAATAGTTGGGAGGAGAGTTAAACAATTTTTCAAAAGGGAACATATTAGATAAGACTGGTGTAGGTTGGCAGTTTATTAGGTGACACATCATTTGAAATGCAAAATCCTAGTACCTATAGGGAGATGAAGATTGTGAGAGTAAGGCAAGTCCACTTTTGACAATATGGCAATGACAACGCTTTACAGAACCATTTTGATGGTGGGTGTAGGTAGGGGTGTCAAATCATGTTAACGGGTCGTGTTCGTGTCATGTCGAAGTAGGTATATTACAGTTAATGGGTCAACACGAACACGATCCGTTAAGGATTTCGTGTCAAAAAATCAAATACGAACACGACACGGTAAGATAACGGGTTGACACGACACGACCCGTTATGACACGTTTACTGAATCAGAAATAAATTGACACGACACGACACGACACGACCCGTTCCATTTCAACCCGTTTATGTTAATGGGTTGAACAAACACGATATGACACGACCCGTTTGACTTGATTGATTTTATATAAATATTTAAATATAAATAATATTTATAAAAAATTAAAAATTAACTATAAGTCTAAAATTACAATCCAAACAAATATGATCCACACATTGTAATAACATATTAAAATTACATTCCAAATATAATAAACAAAACACACATAGTAAATATATTAATGTTACAATTCCAAATATATGGTTTGTATAAATCTAAGCAAATTTAGAACTTGAAGAAGGAGGTGGAGCGCCCTCCAAGTCCTTGCCCTTGTTGTTCTCCAACTCTATTACATCTTCAGTTAACTCGTCCAATTGAACTTCTTTTTGTGTTTCTATTAAAAAAAAGATATCAGTAAAGTTATCAAATAATATTATTGTATTGAAAAATTACAGTCATTTATTCAATAAAATAAAAACAATATTACCTTGCTCTTCGCCATATAACCAATCTCTAGTGCAGACTAATGCTTCAACAATATCTGCTTTTAGTGCACTCCTAAACTGATCAATGCTTCAACCCTTTCTTGCTATCCAAAGACATTTGATTTGTTGAATCTAAAAATTTTACTTTTCTTATTTGTGATCCTTTGACATACTTGATACTTTTACGAACTTTTTGGATAGCAAAATCAATCTCTTTTAACCCATCTTGTACAATCAAATTCAGAATATGAGCACAACAACGAAGATGAAAGAACTCATCATCACAAACAAGAGCTTTCTTAATGTTCAATTGAGTTCTTAACAACTCTACTGAAACATCATTAGAAGAAACATTGTCTAAAGTCAATGCAAAAATTTTGTGCTGAATTCCCCACTCACATAGCAAATTATAAATTTTTCAAGACAAACTAATCATCCATACAATATCGTTTAGCACATGACTGTCTAATACTTGCCAACGGTAAGTGTCCTAAATTATTAAAAAGGGATGTAGACAATTTCACATCGCCGTCTTCTTTTACTAAAGGTTAGACCGACAGGTTGCGTGAATCCTGATGATAGGTTTTGTGACTTTCAATTATTTAACCTTCCCTCTCAGGTTGAACAAACAAATCCCAGATGGCCAATTCATATTATTCTTGTGGAGCTTGCAAATTCCTAAGGAGGAAATGCGTTAAAAAATGCATTTTTGCTCCTTTCTTCTGCCATGAACATGGAGTAACCAATTTCTCCACTATTCATAAAGTTTTCGGTGCACACAATGCATCGAAACTCCTTTCTCATCTCTCGGTGAGTGATCGTTGTGAAGCAATAGCTACGCTAACATATGAAGCACACGTAAGACTCGAAAATCCTATTTATGGCATTGTTTCACATATCTATGCTCTCCAGCAGCAGGTCATTACCCATTACTCTTTATCTTTTATCTATAGTAATTAAAACCTTAATTCCTATAAATTCCTAAATAAGATATTTTGCCTTGTTTTCTACAGGTTCTAAATTTACAAGCTCAGTTAGTATCTCTTAAGGAATTTCTAGCAACTCAAAATTTTCCTGATAATTTTCTCGCTACAAACTCTAATGGAAACAGTTATGGGAAACCTTCTTACCCAGAAGATGTTGATAGTTGGTTTCAATCTGAAATCACCAATTATATGATGCCACTACCCAATGCAAACGATATCTCCCAAGGTGCCTTAATAGTTCCAGATAATGAGAATGTGTGCATGCCAGTCTCTTTTGGGAATTATCCAAGTTCACTAAATCCTGAGGAGGATTCCTTAGGTGTTTCTTATTTGTTTCAGTTGTAAATTTTCTATTTGCTGCTTTCTGTAATTTGGCTTTTGTTGAACCTGTTATAACAGAACTAGTAATTTGAATTCATAATTCTCCCAACAGGATGTTATTAGAGCAGCACAGTAATTCGAAAATAATAACAAAGGGGGAAAACTGAAAAGGGGGGGGGGGGGCGGCGGCTTGGCCCGCTTGGGTTATTAGAAATTTAGAATTGTAGAGTTAGGGTTTTTTTTCAGTTGTAGGTGTTAAGCGTAGAAAGGTAATTTTAATTTTTATAACGGGTCATAACGGGTTGACCCATTAGTGACCCGTTAAGCAATCGTATCTTAACGGGTCAACCCGTTTCGACCCGAACCCGTTAAGACTAAACCCTAACCCATTTTTATCGTGTCGTGTTCGTGTTGGGTTAATGGGTCGTGTCACATATTGCCACCCCTAGGTGTAGGGACATGCAATACGATAGTGCATGCCTAGAGAATTAAAGTAATGGCCTAAGCGGTGAAACTCACCTCCCCAGTCAGTTTGAACCATTATGATTTGTTTATAAAATAAACATTCAACATGCAATTGAAAGGAACAAAACAAAGGTAAAACATTATATTTTTAGGCAATAGGAAATAACCAAGAGTATTTGCTGAAATGATCAACAAAAATAAAATAGTATCGATTTCCATTAATCGAAAGACAAGGAGAAGGACCTCATACATTCGAGAATAATAAATCAAGATGAGCCTTCGTTATTGAAGAGGAACATGAGTTGGAAAATATGTTTGAGGAGCAGAAGTGGAAGACAATGTCGAAGGGAGTGGATACAAGCCATTCCTAGTCTTGCCACTGAGCAATGTGTTCCTCGTGCCCTCGTCCTTGATGCAAAAATGGTTGCCATGAAATTCAACAAAAACATTATTATCAGTAGTGAATTTTCTTATGAAAATCAATTTCTTTTTTATTGCAAACACATGTAGAAGTCGCTTGAGTAATAATGATGATTGAGGTAGAGAGAGTTTAGAGGTACCAATTTGCTAAATTTTCAAACTGGTTCTATCGCCCACTTGAATGTGATCATGACCATGATATGGCTCGGCATGCATTGTGAGATTCTGAGCAACATTGGTAATGTGATGCATGGCCCCTATATCAACATACCAAGCATCAGTGATGGTTTGGTTGGGAAAGGTAGTGTATGTATAGGGTTGTTGGTGTTGTTTTTGTCCTTGGAAGGATTGATAGAACCAATGCCAGTAATTAATAGCAGTGTGACCTGTTTTGCCACACACTTGACACATTGGTCTAGAGGGTGGAGAAGATTGATTGGGAGGGCCAGAACGACCTCTACCTCTACCATGGCCTCGAGAATTATTGTTGAAGGAGGATCTTGCTATGTTGGAGATGGTCTTATTTCGATTGGAATGATTTTTGGCAGCAACATTAGCTGATGCAAATACAAGATCATTAGCTGAATTGAGTTGTTCCAACCTAGCTTCATGATTAAGAAGATGACTGAAGATATCATCCATGGATAATGGGTCCACATAGGTCGTAATGGAGGTGATCAAAGATTCATAAGAGGAATTCAATCCTGCCAATAAAAAGGATATAATTTCAGAATCTTCAAGAGGTTTGCCAATAGCAATAAGAACATCACCCAAGGATTTTACCTTTTGAAAATAATCCGAGATGATTGAATCACCCTTCTTGAGTGTAGTTAGTTGATAATGGATGCTGGTGATGTGAGCTTGAGAGGTGGAGAGGAGCATCTTTTCCAGTGAAAGCCATACTACAAGAGAAGTAGTGTGTCCAACAATTTTGGCAAGAACACACTCAGATAAAAAAGAAACCAGCATACTAAGGATGACTTGATCTTGATGATACCTTTTTTTGTAGGTGGGATTTTTAGGCAGCGGAGTGGAACCATTAAAGGAAGAAGCCGATAGGAACTAAGGTGGAATAGTAAGGTTGTCGTCAACATAGTTGAAAACCTGTTGTCCATGTAGGTAGGGTGTAAATTGTGATCTCCACAGTAAACAGTTGTCATTGTTTAATTTAATGGAGACAAGGGAAGGGAGGGTAATGGGAGAGGCTGAGATTGTTGAGGAAGGTGGGGAAGGAGGAGAAGAAGAATAGAGGGAAGAGGCCATAGGATCGGTTATGGATGCTAGTCAAATGGCTCTGATACCATAAACAGAAATAGATTTTCACTATGAATTAATGTTCTCTGCATATACAATATACAGGGAAGTTCTTATAGAGTACTTTGCTATAGAGGATAATGATTATATGTACAAGTTTATCCACTGATTTATCATGTGGTTACAATAGGATTTGTATCATCTGGGAGTTTATCCTTGAGTTTGTTAGACTTGATAGGTTGCTTATTAGGAGGTTGACTTCCAACTTTATCTTCTACATCTGAGATATGTGCATCTTCATCTTCATCTTCTACAAGAGCTATGGTCTAGGCAAGTAGAGATGCCACGCATGGAGGTTGCATGTTGGACGACATTGTGGTGGAACCAAAGTTGGAGGAATAAAAAGGCACTTGCAACCGGGGTTTTTGAAGGCATTTTATGTGTGTATAGTGCGGCAACCACAAGTGACTTACTTCCTACTCTAGTGGCTGTGCAAGGTAGAGATGGGCAACAGTGTCGAAGGCTGTTGGAACAAGAAACGTTTGGAGTGCTAAAGACAAAAACAAGCCTAGTTTCGTGAAAGTTTGTACGTGTTGCATGAGAAGTGCGTATGAGTATGGAGGTTTATGCATACCTAATTAGAATATGTGTGTCCTAACCGGGTTTGGGACTTCAGGTCTATATCTTAGGTCTTGGTTTGGTTCATCACACATGCATGGAATAGGTCCAATTTTATTGGCATGGCAAATGGGTCCTAGGTTTTTCTTGGATTTTATTTTGTGAACTTTTAACAGTCTATTTGGACTTAATAAATAGGTTAGGTCATTTGATAGGCCTAATCAAATTTTAGGGTTTGTTTATAATCTCATGTGCCACAATCTTAATAAATTCTAATAGACCAAGTCTTGAGTCTAAAATAAGCCCAATTTGTCTGTCAAAACTCTTGGGATTTTAAAAATTTCTTGGGCCTAATACCCATTAAATATGAGCCCACATGCTCCATAAATATTAAATAGACTCTATAGTTAGAATATTTTATATAAAAGAAAACCTCTTAGAATAAAAATATTAGTAGAACTTACTAAAAGAAATAAAAATAGTCACGTGCTACAAATCACTCAATACTGAAAATAAACAAATTAATTCACCTCAAAGATTCAAGCCTCAATGTCATCCCCCTTATCAACATCAGGTACTGCAACATCCTCACCTGAGTTAGGAAAACACAAAAATAAAAATGAATTGAATACTTAGTAAAAATTACATCATGCAATAAACATAATTGCAATCTAGGTTTCCAATCAAAGACTAACAGTTTAAATCAACTTTAACCTCATATCATATATAAACATTAACCTCAAAGAAAAACATACATTCCTTAACCTTGTATCCTTAATTGCTACTACATATTGTTACTCTTGTGTGTTAAGGTTAGCAACCTTTTAGTATTGAGGGACTAGCGGGTTAGAACCTAGCCCTTTTTGGGAATGGGGATCATTAAATGCACCACGAATGATGCATCCCAGAGTTGTAATCTACCTTTTAACCTGATGGTACCATGTTCACTATCATGGCTGGCCAAATCATTTTCTTCAACAGTCACATGCAATTATTCATTTTCATTTCATTTTCTTTTCCTTTAACCTTACCTTACCTTTCCTTGCCTATCATTCTTTTAATCATACCATATAGTATTCAATCACATCACTAGTCACGCAATTTCACAATCACATGCATTACCTTAATGACAATAGTGTTCATGAATATGGGATACCAATAATGGCTCATACATATACGAATACTTTAATAAAATGTACTTTTCATTGCTATTATAAAATGAAGTTGGAAAAATATGATCATAGTCACTTTTTTTTTTTTTATCAAGAGAAGGTAGTCACATGTCCAATAGTGACCCCTGCCCAAGTTTATTAATGAGCCCTCACTTATGACGGAAGAATACCATAGTAACAATCATAGTACTTGAAAATTACAAAAAAATTAAAAATAAAAATAAAAAATCCCCAAGTACTTAAAACAACCAAAAACACCTCTCAAGACTAATCCTATAACCAAAACGAAAACACATCTTCTAATGTTAACACGCTACCTTCAACACTTCTGAAGCTGAGGTAACCCACATGAATCTGTTCTGATGATCCCTTTCAATAGATGAGGAAGTCTTGTCTGACCTAACCATACCTGCGAGATACCACTACTTCCTAGTAGGGCCAAAAAATCAGCAGCCTTATTTCCTTCCCGATAAATGTGACTAACATGAAAGTTGATCTCTCCCAACATCATTACTATTTCTTCCCAAAAATCCTCTAGGTACCAAATATTACACCTTCCGTTCCTAATCCAATTTACTACTATTTATGAATCCATTTCAATAATTAGATTATTATACCCCCATTGTTTGCAATGCTTAAGTCTTGTTTGAAGAGTCATCACTTCAGCAAGATTGTTACTACCATGCTCAACTGACTCGGAAAAAGCACAGACCACTTTCCCAAACTCATCTCTGACCACTCCTCTTACCCCAAAAATTCTAGGGTTATTAATGCAGCTACCATCCACATTCATTTTGAGCCACCCTCTCCTTGGCTTCATCCATCTTACTACCTTGAAGGCTTCCTCTTTCTTATCAGTAATAGGAATATTAAAAGATTTTAAAATGCTAATATCATTTTCCACTAGTCGAGAAACCTTATTTATTTTAATGCCAACCCAATAAATATAATATTTTACCAATCTCCATAAAACATGAACCTTTTCTTTCTTACCTTCCATCCTAGCTTTACATCTCCACTTCCATAAGTTCCAGGAAATGATTACAGGTATAAAACCTATTAGCCTGCCTAGTTGGGATGATTTTGATGCTCTACGAAACCAAGCCTCCATTGTTGCTTTCCAAGACCGGATTGGGACAAACGGAATCCCCAATATGTTTGAACTAAATTTTCAAATGATCACTGCAATGTAACCACTATATAACACATGGTTTATATCTTCCATGGCACCTTGTTGACAGCACTCACACTTTGATACTATAGGCACTCCAATCTTTTTTATGTGATTATCAATGCTCAAACTAGAATTAAGAGCCTTCCACATAAACACTGAAATCTTCTTTGGAATTGCCACATTCCATATCCATTCCGTCCATAGAATCTTTTGGTTCCTACCCCGAACAAGCTCCCAAGCACTCCTGGACGTGAAAGGGCCATCCGGACTTCCCAACCAAATGAGCTTATCAACACCTATCCATCGAGTCTCGACTTCGTTAACAATTTCTTCGGCTTTTGCAGACCCTACTAGCTGTTCCAATTTATCCGAGTCCCAATTATTGTTCAGCATAAGCTGACTTACCTTCAAATTCAAATTGCCCACAACCGGATAGTGCTTCCTTAAAGGCCCAGAGCTCAGCCAATTATCCTTCCAAAAATATACATTCCCCTCACAGATCAGCCACTTAGACTGCCTTAAAGCAAAAGGTAATTCTTTAGCTAAAGATCTCCAGAATCTGGTACCTCTAGCAGCGTTAATGTCCATTGGATGCACACCATACATATACTTTATGTAAAAATACTTTTGTCACATAGAGTTTGAACATAGGAGATTCCAGGCTAATTTTAGATGTAACAGCTTTTGAACCTCACTTAAACTCCTCAAACCAACTCCACCCTCATCCACTGGCTTACATAGACTATCCCATTTAATCCATTTCTTTTTTGGACTCCCATTAATTGATCTCCAGAAAAAAGTGCTCAACATCTTGTTAATCTGAACATACACTATTTTCAGAACATGCAACACAGACAACAAGTGAATTGGCATACTCGACAATACCTGTTTTAGAATAATTAATCTCGCCTCAGCAGGAAGGAAATTAGTCTTCCAGCCTTCAATCTTAGTATGAATTTTTTGAATAAAAGCTTGGAAATGTATTAACTTCAACCTTCCAAATACTATTGAGACCCCCAAATATTTAAATGGGCACACCCCCTCTGAGAACTGAGTGATGGACAAAAGATGCCGCCTTCTAGCATTACTTATATGCTTAGAGAAAAAATATGAGATTTAGTGTTGTTTACCTATTGCCCTGACCATGAAGCATAAGTGCACAAAGTATCGACAATCGCTAGTATAGAAGATTTTCCCCCATTGGAAAAAATTATTATATTGTCCGCATATAACAAATGAGAAATTATAGGGCCATGTCTCGGATGAGAGTAACACTTCACTCTTGCCTCTTCAAACTGCTTTTTAATCAAACGGGAAAGCACTTCTTCCACTAAAATGAATAGATGTGGTGATAAAGGATCTCCTTGATGGAGACCCCTTCCACCCTTAAAAAACCCCTTTGCAGTGCCATTCATAACAATCGAATACCAGGGTGTGGTAACACATTGTATCAGAAGTTGGCAAACTTTCAGAGAGAAACCAAAAGCATCTAGTACATGAAATAAGAACCCCCAGTTAATTGTATCATATGCTTTTGCAAAGTCTATTTTCATCAATATGTTTCCTCCCCGGACTTTTTTATTAATATCATGAATAATCTTCTGAGTGAGACTAACATTTTCAAAAATACTTCTGCCCAGCAGAAAAGCTCCTTGCTCCTTTGAAATTAATCTACTAAAAATTCTAGTACATATGTTCACTAACACCTTAGAGCAAACTTTATAGACTACGGAGCAAAGACTGATAGGTCTAAAATTTCCAAACGACGTAGGATTCTGTACTTTAGGAAGGAGAACAATATACAAGGCAGTGTAGAACCTTGAAGATTGAACCCTACTAAAAAACTCAGTAACAGCTTCAAATAAATCATCTTGTACTAAGGACCAATAATACTGATAAAAACTCGACCCAAAACCATCCGATCCTGGACTACTATCCTTATGGATGGAAAATAGGGCACTTTTAACTTCCTCCACTGAGGGAGTACTTCCAAGATAACTATTTTCCTCTTCCAAAACATCACTTGTAATTAAGCTAGCCAAATTTGGCAGTGAACTTGACTGAGTTGCTTTAAGAAAGGATTCGAAATAGATGCAGACCTCGTCATGGATACCTTCCGGCAAATTGAGCATGCGGCCATCAAGTAGTTTCATTTCCATCACCAGGTTATGCCTCCTGGTCTGTAATGCTTTGAAAAAAGATGATGACGCTTCTCCCTGCGAAACCCAATCTTGCTTAAACTGATGAGCAAGACGAGTTTCTTCCCTCTTTAACCAGACGTCAAGTTCTATTTTATTTGCCAAAACCTCCAATTCAACATCTTCTAAAAATATTTTCTTACAAACTAGCTTCGTTGATTTCAATTTTACTTCCTAAATCCTTTATATGTTTCCCAGTTCAACCAAAAACCTCCTTATTCCAAATTCTCAAAACTTGTTTGAGTCTTTTCAATTTACCAGCTAGCTTCCACAACCCAGTTCCATAAATCTCTTCCTGCCATGAACTAGACACACACCTCCAAAAATCCTCATGCGTAACCCACATAGAAAGAAATTTAAAAGAAACTGGACCATACTTGGTTGAAGGTTCCGAGAGCCCCAATAACATTAGTGAGTGGTCAGAGGATCTCCTGGGCAAGTAATGACACCTACCCGAAGGGAACATATCCAGAAATTTAAGGTTACATAAGATTCTATCTAGTCTTGTCCATGATCGTGCCAAGCAGGAGTGCCCATTGCACCATGAGAGTTTGTTACCTGAAAACGGCAACTCCACTAGTCTGCCAAAATCAATGAAAGAACAAAAGTCCTCCATTGCCGTAAGAAACCTCGGACTTCCATCCCGTCTTTCACTGTCATTCCACAAAGTATTAAAATCTCCCATAAGTACATGCAGCAACTGCAAGTTGTTAATGATAAGCAAAGCTGCCCATAAGGATCTCCTTTCTAGGCACTGGCATTTTGCATATACAGCTAATATCAAAAAATTGGTATTGATAAGCAAAGAAACATGTTGATTAGAAACACCCATGACATCCACCGGTATCCCAGTATTCCAGAAAACCCAAATTTTTCTAGCATGATTGGCATTAGACAGACAGGCATCAAAGGCTAAATAATGTTGCCAATAACTTAGTTGTTGGTCATCTTGAAACGACTATACTAACAAAAGAATTGACGACTTATGCATACGAACTAGAGACCTTAGTCGCTTCTTGGAAGTGCCAAGGCCTCGTACATTCCAGAACATCAACTTACTAATCATTGAGTAGGTTTAGAAGGCCTGCTCGGAGCCCTTGTAGAACTTCTCGATATTCTTTTGGGAATTACAGTTTTGTTTGTTAGTTCTAAGTCAGATGTTCCATTCTTGTCCTTCGTAGGATGCAGAAAACTGCTCTCATCATCAGATTTAGATTCCATACTTAGACGTTCTTGGTTAAAAACCACCATCTACAGATCCTCCGCACTAGAAACCTCTATGCTTCCTGCTTGTATCGGATTACTATCTTTTAAACCATCTTGGGAAATCACAACGAATGACCGTTGTTCTGATTCCGGCACTAAGACCTGCACATCAGCCTTGGTTCCACTTGGTTCGCCACACGTCAACATATCATTTTTCTACTTTACAGCATCAACAACCTCCCTATCAACTTCAGACAACACCACCCTGCATCACTTCCGTCTTGTAAAATTTGATCATTAGTCTCTACATCTTGCACAACCAGAACAGGGGACAACTCTAAATTATCTCCAGACTGATCTTTCTTCGCATTAACTTCATCTTCCTTCTCCTTAGGAACCTAGACTCTATTCGACTTAATATTCTTGAAGATCTTGGGCTTTGCACCTTCCTTGCGCTCAGATTTACACGTCCTCAATTTATGACCTTGCACTTTGCAGAAAGAACAAAAGGCCAGGAGTGTTTCATACTCCACCTCCTGGAAAATACTAGTAGGGTGCCTCGGCATCCCAATCCAGATGGAAGAAATAGGATCTTGCTCAATATTCAATAGCACACAAACCCTCGCACCATCAGTTCTGGTTGCACACTGAGTAGCGTTATCCCTGCATAGAAAGACACCTATTGGTGCAACAATATTCCTTAGAAATGATTCTTGATATAGATTAGGAGGAAGGCCAGGTAGCATAATCCACACTGGCACCAGCACAAGTTCCTCTTCTTCTTTAAAATCTATCGTCCATTGAAAGGTCCGGTAAGCAGCCCCTTCCATGTCACAGCTCTCTCAAGATAACGCCTTCAAGAAATCATCTTCATTTGTGAACCTCGCAAACATGTTTCGTGGCTTACGTATCACTGAAACCACAGGTTGCGTTGACAAACCCCATCTGCTATGGATAAACCCTCGAATGCAATCCAGAGAAGACATTTGCTACAAGAACTTCAAAACCAACGAGAAACGAAATGGTACCGCAGAACTATCTAGTTTCTCCTTTGTAAATTGCACAAACACCTCACCCTCCACATGCTTAGGCTGCCGAAGAGGAATAGCAACCTCAGGAATAGCTTGAGGAATATAAGATAGCAACTCTGGAAACGTCCTTTGCTGGCCTTGAGTTGAAGGGGGCTGGGAGCCCCCTGAGTCAGCCATACTCGCAGCGTCAATCCACTCCCTAGTCAGGGAGTCAAACTTTTCTTTATCTTCAGTTCTTGGAGCGTTCTTGGAATACTCTAGAGTTAGCTAATTTTTCAATGATCATAGTCACTTACCTCAATTATAATGCAAAATAAGTTAATAGTGCCTATCACCAAGCATCAAATGGGACCTATAAACATTCATATGATTGGATAAGCATCTCTTTAGGTTAAATGAATATGAACCATGTATTCATGCAACTAGGCCCAAGGGATGAACTGGGTATTTAAGTCCTCCCGAACTCAACCCTAGTTATAGGTATAACTTTTAACTTAATCCTTATGGTTTGGACTTTTCTCCTTATGCACTCATAAAATCATCCCATAAGACCTTAGAAGTTTCACCAATTCACCCTTATTTGGACTAAAGTCATCCACTTAAAATAATGAAACCCTACTTTCCGAAACTTGACCTTCCAAGTACTCTACTACCTGAAACCTCAAGTGGGTCACATCCCTTGGTTACAATACCTCTACGAGACTCGTATCCAACTCTTTTAGTCCATACATAACTTCACTAAAAGCCCATTTGGATGCATAGAAATTTTGAGATTATCTTAGATAATTTTGTATGGAATAGTATACTCTCATTCTAAACGCACATAACATATTTCATTGAACTAATCTCATCATTGTTCAATGAAAAACTTTTCACTACGACATGACAGAGGGAAGAGAAAAAATTTGTTGATTCCACACCCCACCCTTTCTCTCTTTCCCATCACACAAAGCCCTTCCCCAAACTCTCTGTACGCTCTTCCCCAAAAAATAATTTAATTTTTTATAAAACACTTTAATCAACCATTATAATTATTTTGAGTCCTTATTAAATAAGATGTATAAAGATTTCCATTTAATAATTTTAAATTAGAATCAAGAATGGTGTCTTTATAGTTGATAATTTCCAATGTTGAAAAATTTCGAATTAAATAAATTTAGGGACAAAAAACATGGGAATTTTCCATTTAAATATGTTAGGGGACTTTTCAATCAATAATTGTGTTTTACTAATAAAACATATAAATAAAATCATTATTCCATCTTTACAAAAATAAGCTAATCATTGACGGGACCTACTATATTTTCAAGTTTCTATTAAAAGTTAAAACTATCTCAACTTACTTTATGCTTCCAAACATATCTCAATGAGACTCACACTCTTATACAAAATTCACTCAAATATCTTAACTCACTATTATTGACAGATATTCTGAAATATTCTTAATATCCAAATGGGCCATGAAGCTCCTACCCTCAAATTTATGAAATCTTGCTCACTCTTAACCTATCATCATAATGACCTAGTTTACATGGCCTAGTATCCAAATCTCTCTTTCTCACCTATTCACACTTTCACTTTATTTAATCTACACCAGGGATCATGATCATCATACCACTACGTTCTACCATCATCAAACCACCACTACAAATTAGGATTACCCGCATACCAAAATCAACCATTCAAATATACTCAATTTTCTTCTTTGACACATGCACATGTGTTCTACTTGGTTCATATTTCATAAAACCCATTTTCTACCCAGGATCTTATGTATGTTACGAGAGGAACAACGTAAAAAGGGTGTCCTTATGAATAAGGCGGAAGTGTATTGCAACAAGGGTGTATACCGAGTGAGACTAGGGTTCCTTGGTTGGAGTTGAGTTGTGGCAGCTTGCCATTGGTGCTAGGCAATTCCAATGGTCCTTGATGGCTACAGCGTGGAGTGTAATACACGAGAGGAGGTGCTAAGCGGGTGGTGATGGGTGGGGGGAACATGTGCTTGAATATGCATGTGTGTGTATGCAGCGGGTCAAATCAAGTAAAGGGCGGTCGTGCATGTGTGTAGCGGTCAATAATAATAGATTAGATGAGAATTAGATAATTAACTTATATAATTACTATATAAAAATAATATATTATATTATTAAAAAACATTTTTAAAAATATATATTTTAATTGATCGGTTTTGGTCTGGTTCAATCCAAAACTTACAAATCCCGGGACTGGACCGAACCCCCTCAATCCCACATATTGTAGGCCAAAATCAACTACACCAAATTCGGTCCTATTTGGTCTAGACCGAACTATTCGGTCTAGTCAGTTTTTTCGGTCTGAATTGAAAATATTTCACCCTTACATAACATACAACTTAGATTCACATATGAAATAATAGAGAACATCAAACAATGGTACCTAAAGCATGTGGGGGATTACATGGAAACTGATCGAGAGTGAAGACAAAAACCAAACTTCAAAGATGTTAATTCATGTGTTTAAAAAAATTGTTAAGTTACATGTTACTTGGCGTGCCCGTCACCCTCCCCGTGAGCTCCCGATGGGAATATCATTATTTTTTCTTCACCCTAGTAAAATATATACATAAAACCGGATTATAAATGGTGATTTTTGTCTGGTTAATTGCAAGTCCAATAACTCGATTTTTACTAGTTTGCAAAACATCACATCGATTTCAAACTTGCAGCATTTATATATGAGATTAAAAATAAATAGTGGAAAAAAGGGAAGTTGGAGGAAGGACTCTCTCTCTCTCTCCCACAATTGATTTTAAGGTTTTAGTTAAATAGTTTTCTAAAATAATCTAATTTTTTATATTTTCTTAAGTAAAATTGTTGAATTGATGGTTTTAATTTTTTAGGTAAGGAGATTTATATAATTTTTTATGGTTAAAGTAATTTTTAATTTTTTTTTAATTAAACATATTTTTACAAAATGTTTTAGTTAAACTTGTTTTTTTTTTTAAGTTCTACATATTTTTAAAAAATAATTGTTGGTTAAATTGACTTTGTAAATCTTTTTTAGATAAAGAGATTTCTATAATTTTTTTGAACACTAAAAAAATTTACTTAAACATAATATTTTAAAATTTTTTAGTTAAATTGATTTTTTTTTTTAATTTTACAAGCTAAACAGATTTTTTCAATAAATTTTTTACCTTTTAAACAGAGTTTCTTAAATGTATTTTAAGCTTAATATAGTTTTTAATTTTTTTTTAGTTAAAACTGTTTTTTTATATTTTAGTTAAATAGGTTTTTTTAATATTTTTTAATCAATTTAGAACATCTGTAATAGAGATGGCACATGCCAATTTTTGGTTCACTGACATGTTTCATGTTTGTTGTCCTCCAAAAGAGAATTGCTATACAGCAGCCTCTACAGCACACTCTCTCAGTTCTTTTTCTTCTATCATCTACCCATTCCACGTAATCCCATTTACCCATAATTCCATTTTCCCATCACGTCTCTCTCTCTCTCTCTCATCGACCTCTCTTTTACTGAAACATTTTTCTCTTACACACAACCCTCTCTGTCCTTGAGCCCCCCCTCTCTCTCTCTCACTTACTCACTCTCTCTCATTGAGCCCTCTCTCTCTCTCCTCGAGATCTACCTCTCTCACTCGGATCCGCTTCTTTTGTCTAATGAAACTCGAGATTCTATTGATGAAATAGTCTATAGCCATATTGGTGTTGCTGAGATCCTCGAACTCGTGGAGGGAGGGAGACAGCAGATCGAGGAGGAAGGGAGAAATATACTCAGTGTCAAAAGGGAGTGTTTTTCGTTGGTAGGGAGGGAGTGGGTAAAATTAAACTGTGAGCTGGTAATGATGGACCATATTTGTTATGAGTGTGTGATGTGCTTCTAGTAAATTGGCTGTTGAGAAGATTTTCTCATTATAAAATTTTAAAATTTCAAAATATAAATATTTTTGCAAATTTGTAAAGACCGAAATATCAAATTTGCAATGAAGTCAATTTTTTAAGCAATTGAATCAATTTCGATCCTCCATGCTCAATTGCCACTTCACAACTACAACCATCCAACTTCTCGCTGTTGATCAAGGATGAAGACTGAAGAGAAAAACGGTACTGCAGAAATAAAATGAGACTTCTCTTGTGCTAGTTGTATACCGCCATCTCATATGCCTATAGTCCCCCTCTCTATGGTCATATAATTCTACTTCCCAAGCATAGGGGAGTTTGTAATGTCACCAAAGTATATGGGAGTTTGCATTGTCACCAAAGAAAATATGTTGACTACAAACTCTATGGCTATCAATGCTAGACCTTTTCACCAGTTGTTAACTTATCGGAAAAGGGTTTACATCGTAGTTTTTTGGGCAGTGCTAGAGCCATCGAGAGTGGCTTCCGATACTACCAAGGCTATTTAACTTTTTTTTTCCATGTATTTTTTTAATCTCTTTAAACTTTTTAAAAAAATCACAACATCATTTAAAAACACTTACTTAATCATTAAATTAAAAAAAGTGAGTTGGTTAGAATTATCGGGAGAATGTATCGGTGGATTTAGTGTTTTCCTAGTTTTTTAGGGGGTCCGCTACCAAAATGGATTGGTTGGGTGTGTGTATTATTATTTTGAGAACTAATACAGCCACATAGGGAGTCTACAAAAGTATCTTACAAACCAACATGATTTTATGTGATCTGTTATTCTATTTTATAATAAAAATAACTTTATAATCTGATGAACTATATCAAGACACGTCAGTTTGTGAGATTATTTTTGTATAACTCATTTGTATCTAAAATATTTCTCTATTTTTTTTAGGGCATACTTTTTTATTTATTTATTTATAGGAATACAACTTCATTTCATAGTGGAAACCAATCATAACTAGATTACAAAAACTGATTATCAATTCAAGTAACATTTTCAACAAAAGAATGTGCACTTTGCCACCAAATTTGCATGTCAGTAGCACTCCATGCATGTCTTGCAAGTCGATGTGCAGCTTCATTTGCTAATTTGTGGGCATGTTTAGCCTTCTAACTTCCTGCATCAATGTTCTTTTAGGAGGCAAAGACTCAGTTCACACAGAGCTGTAAACCTCTTAACATTGCCAATACCTCTATGCTTTCTAGTTCACATACCTCACCTTCTACTTTACTGATTGCCATTAACACTTCCCCGTTGAAATCTCTTAAGATAGCCCCTACACTTGATTTCTTTCTTATCAAAGAACAATGCCCCATCTACATTTGGTGGAGACCACTTATAAACCACTTTCTGGTATTCCCTCTGCATCTACAACTTTGGCTTAGTTTTATACTCCTGTGAAAGAGCAATTGCCTGGAGATAATGAGATGATATATAATTTTATAAATAATAATGAAATGATCTAGAAATAGTAATAAAATAATTTGTAAATGTTAGTGAAATGATTTGAGTTAAAATATTTTATTGGGTTTTGAGAAATGAGAGAAAAAAAATTGAATAAATAATATTATGAAGTTAAAATATTGTTTGAATATAATTTTTTGTTTTAAAATTTAAAAAAGTTGTATTATTTTTTGTGTTTTATTTAAAAGTTTAGGAAAATTGTAATGAGTACATGAAAATGTTAAAACTTTAAAAATTAAAAAGTACTTTATGTTTTAGTAATTTTTGAGAAGAAAATTATAAAAAATTCTGATATTATATTAAATTATCTCATCTAAAGATCCAAACATGGCCGTCTAATAGGAAGTAGACGTTTAATGTTTATTCGATTACATGAAGGACCTATTTTTACGTTCATTGTCAATTTTTTTTCTTACAATTAAATAGCGTGGACTAGTTTCTCCTCCAGTAGACGTTAGAGTGATGGGTTGAGTATGGATAATCACTTCATATGAGATGAGGTGAGATGTTTTGAATAATATTTAAATAAAATATTATTAGAATATATTTTTTAGTATTATTTTTATTTTGAGATTTAAAAAAATTAAATTATTTATTATATTTTTGTATGAAAATTTGAAAAAATTATAATAATTGAGATGATATAAGATAAAATAAGAGTATTGTGTATCTAAACTGAGGCTTAATCTGTTCAGATCTGGTTCGTTTGACCTGTTTATTTATTCAGATTGAGTTGGATTAATCTGTTTGATCCATTTAAAAACAATAACATGAAGAAAGGATAATAAAAAAGTTATTGACAAATATTTGATTTGATCATTTTGACAAGAGCAATGCTACACAACATTTTCAACCTCCACACACCATAATTTTTAAAATTTAGAAAATTTTTAATATTTTTTGAATTTATTCTTTTTAAACTAATTCAAATTTTCAATTCATTATTCATATATTAAATATTTGATACAAGAAAAATAATAATAAAAATTAAAAAAAAATATGGTGTGTGTGGAGGTTGTATGAATAGTAGGAAGTTATGTAGATTTTTTCGCTCCTTTTGACAAAGACTATAAAAAACCCTTATAAAGAAATAGTTTCAAAATTAAAAATTTTGATCAATCCATATGATCCAAGCGACTCGTGATCTAAATAATTTAAATTGACATAAATAATAATTAAAAAATATTTTAATTATAAATAGATTTTATAAAAATAAATATATAAATTGATGTGTTGTGATATGATACGTTAAATATTTTTATTGTAAAATAAATCTAACGCATTATTCTATATTAATTTGTTAATTTATTTTTATGAAATCTTTAAATATGTAATATTTTGATAATATTTTTTGACCAATCAAATGATTTGAGTAGAGTTGTAAACTCGCTAATTGATCCACAGATTTTTAATCGGGTGAAATTTGAATCGATCCAAACCCGATTATGCATGATGTTTTGTTTTTTTGAATTTTTTTCGTGCTTGGAGGGTAGCATAAAAACAAAAAATCATAAAAAATTGACAGCCCTGGACTAGACACTACAAGTTCAATTGTTGTCATAGTTGCGGCTTGATTCAGCTCTGATGTAACAAAGACAACACAAACAAAGAGACGCGCCAGGCGACGAAAGAATCGGATTGCAGGTTTCTCCCAACCCTTTTCAAATTCTCTCTCTCTCTCTGTCTCTCCAATTCCAAAGAATCCCAATCTCTTTCTTGAACCTACTTCTTCTGTTCGTTCATACCCCGACTCGGAATCTTTTTTGGTTTTCCTCACGTAATCTGGGCAACCTAACATGGCGTAGTTAAGAGGAGTTGCGAGATTTTACTTGTTCGTTAAATTTAATTTGTTGTTCTAATCGCGCTGACTTTGATACCCGTCTCTGACGCTTCTTCTAAATGCAGAGGTGGTTTTGAATTTGATTTCCAATTGGTAATTGGAATTGGATATATGGTTTCTGGAATGCGTTCCCATGCTTGATGAGGCAAGATGTTTATCAAATCTAAGATGAAATGGGTTACACTTTCCCTCCTCATCTTATCTTTGTTATCTCTGCTGACCCACCTTTCTGTCACAAAGTTTTCGACTGCTGATTTAGTGCAGTACAGTGCAATGGCTGGATTGCGTGCCGATTTTGCTAATGTGATAGGATCACCGGTATGCTGTTATGACTTGCTTTATGGTAGTGTCTTACTGGTCCACATTTATATGCATGTGCATTCGTTTTTGGGTATTTGTAAAGGGATTTGATGTGTTGTTTCCATTATGATTGTTTTGGTTACTATAAAAGAAAACCAATTACCATTGTTTGGTTGCAATGTTACAGTTCAGCAGGAATAAGAAGATTTGGGGGGTTGTGAAGTCGTTAGAGTCTTTACAGCCTTATGCAAATCCCAGAAGCAGCTATCCTGGTAATAGTTATGCTCAACTCTCTCTCTTTTTTTTTTTTTGATAAGTTGTTATGCTGAACTCTCAAGCACCCTATTATGAGTGATGTTTATCTTTTTTATTTTTGAATTTTCTCTTTATTATTTGATTATTCATAACATACCATTGAGAAGGTATGGCAGATTGCTCCATTCCAAACAATGTCATTGAGGTGTTCCACTTTATGTGATCTGTAAAATGGCTACCTTAAGTTTCATTAAGACACATAACTTTCGCTATAACCTTTTTTAAGTTGCTATGATCAAATAAGCTGTCTTGTTTTTAATGGTGGTGGTAGGATCATGAAGTTGGTGTTTTAGTTGCCACTAAAAGTATCTTATCTCATGTGTTTCAAGTGCCATTCCAAGCTTGTCTTCCAAATGGCCCGCATATTTCTTGTTTCATTGTTTCATAAAATGATGTACTACTGTTGTGTGTTCTTTGGATCATGGAATTCTGTACCCCTCCTTCAAATCACAGTAGAGCTTTTAAGTTTGATGGTTAAGACAAAGTTGATTGCCTCATATTGGGACTTTGGGCTGTTGTGTAATTTGCAATCCATCTCAAACACAAGCAGTACGCAATGTCAAAGCGGTTGACTTTTGGTGAAGAAAAAAAAAGTAAAACGAAGTCAGGTACTCTAAAGGCCATGAATGTTCTGAAAGATGTTTGGATTTTATTTTTTAAGTTGTGGGTATCTAGAACTATGGACATTTAGTATCGAAAACACAAATCAAATTAAATTAAGAAGAATGGACGTAAGATTTTGAATTTTCCAAAAAACAGAAAAGGAAAATTCTTGTACCCTCTCCTACTCTTAATTTGATAGGACTCAAAATGGATGTTAGTTGTAGGATCCCCACATATCAAATGGATTTTAAATGAACAGAAATGCTTAAATATATTTAGTAGTCATTGTTAATGGATATCACTATTGAAGGACTGAGGAATTTTAGCAGAATTTCTTTCCCCAAATGAAACATATTAGTTTTGATCCATTAATGTGGGTTTTTGATTGTCTAGTTCCGATCTTTTGTATAAGATTATTAAGTCTTTCTTTCTTTGCTCTGTAAAAGACTATATGACATCATAATTTTGTTCTGGATTTGGCAGAACTTTCTCTAACCTCTATACTGGACTGTGGATACTTCTTTTAGCTCTGGAGACCATTTTTACTTTTGCATCCTAAAGTACAATTTGCTATAGTTTGGACTGTGGATACTTCTGACGCTTCTTGTCAGAATTGACTCTTTTCCTTTTGTTGCTCACCCAATTTCCGGCACTTCTCGAAGGAAATATCTTCTTGTCATCTACTTATCAAAAAAAAAAATATCTTCTTGTCATCTTGGGTTTTACCTTATCCCCTGTGTATTGAGAATGTGCTCATCAAGAAGGCTAGTGGAGGCTAGTGGTGGACACAAAGATTTTTGAGTTTGTATTGGAGGGAGCTGGTGTGATAAGAATCACTGTGAGGAGTTGGAAGGGGGTGAAATACTTACAACTAGGCAGTGTCATGGTGGATTGGCTGGCACTGACAGTGGAAGCAAGTGTGCAGTCAGGGGCTAGTAAAGAGTGTTTCGAGACAATCAGTGTCAGATACAGCGTCTACCAGGCCCAATGGTGTTCCAATGCTTTCAGTCCCAATTTGATAGTGGCAGAATATGGCGGTGGAGGTAAATGAGGCCCTATTGTTATTTTGGATGGTGTAGATGGGAACGGTTGGGTATGTTCTGCCTAAATGGAATTTATTGAGCAGCGTTCGGATGATCTTTTGTTGTTTGTTTTCTGTTAACAATTTATGGCTCTAAATTGCTCAACCTAACTGTATTCATCTCCTTTGTACACAATTATTATTCTTCTGATTCGTTATTGTTCCTGACACTGCCACCTAAAAGAATTGACTGATGTTGACAAAGGAATTGCTTTTAAATAGATGAACATTATGTTTTATTTCAAGCAATTTTTTCCTAGTAGCAACTTTGCTTTTAGGGGATGTTTGATGTAAGATTTTCTTGAAAGTTTTTGACACTTCTCACAAAACTTCTAAAGATGGATTATGGGGTTTTGTAATAGTCGTGGGACCCATAAAAATGTGTTTAGATTGAGAAAGTTTTTGAGAGATGGTGTTATTGGGGTCTGAAAAAGTTAATTGAAAATACGAAGGGAAGAAAATTTTTGTGAGAGTTTTTTATTTTAATTTGCTACAGTTGTTTTGGTATTTTTTTTTTTTTTGTAATGGAATCAAAGTATGATGTTTGATGATTGAGACTGTTTTGGTGTAAACTTTTGGGAAGTTCTTGGGAAATGTTTGAGAAACTTTTGGGAAATGTTTGGTTCGCAAACATAATGTTATTCATTAGGAATGAGAGTGGCCACTTCCTGCAACAATGCTGAAGGTAGGGTCCCATATTAGGTGGGAACGGCATTGGATCTAACTACATTTATTGACGGATGGTAGGGAACAAGAGACAAGGGATGACAGCAGCAAAGAAGTGAAAAAAAATCTATGATGTCCTATTGCTTCACGGGCAACATAAGGCTTTGATTGGTAGAGAGACAGGATAACAAAAATAGTACTCCCAGAGTGCTATCTCACTGACAGCTCGGGCCCCCTTGGAAGGAGGCCTTCTTAAAAAGGCACTTATCAGTCTGTCCGGCCCCTTTCCTATTCAGCTTTACTGCCTATTAAGTTGATTTTGAAATACTAACTTTCAGGGCTCTTAAATGAGTAAACTATGGGTGTAATAGTATATTTATTTTTATTCATTTTGTTTTTCATATTTCTTACTCAGCTGTATAAATGGAAAAGGTTCAAATGAGCAGTTCTAGTGGGCTTGCTTCTTTTTGGCTATAAAAATTGCTAATGTTGTGGTTTCTATGGATGTCATGATTCCTCGTTATTTGATCACCTTTTTTTGTTAATCTGGGATTTCATGCACTATATCTTTTTTTTCTTTGCAGTTCCGAAGGAACGGAGCAATGGTTTCATTTATGCAAAAGTTTTTGGTGGGTTTGCAAATATAAGATCTTCGGTATGACTCATTAATGCATCATTAATGCATGAATTCATCTCACCTAAATTTTCCTTAAGAAGTTATAACAATTTTGTTATTTCTAGATATGTGATCTGGTCACCATATCCAGGCTTCTAAATGCAACCCTTGTCATTCCAGAGATTCAAGAAAGTACTCGTTCAAAGGGCATTAGGTATTCTGTTTAGCTTTCTTGACCAGTTCTTTCAAGATCAGTTTCTATGCTAATCATGCAACTCTTACTCTTTTTTTTTTTCCAGTTCTAAGTTCAAGAGCTTTTCCTATCTCTATAACGAGGAACAGTTTATATCATCGCTAAAAAATGATATCATGATTGTGAAGAGCCTACCTCAAAACCTAAAGGCAAGGAGGAATGAATTTCCTACTTTTAGGCCCAAAAGTTCAGCCTCTCCAAAATATTATATGGAAGAAATTCTACCAAAGTTAAAGAAAGCCAAGGTTGTTGGATTGGTTCTTACTGATGGTGGATGCCTGCAGGTAATTTCAATGCTATACCTATAAATTTTGAACCTGTGCGCAATATGGATGTTTACTTATTTGGGCATAGATTTTCCATTATCACATCTAGAAAATTTCTATCGTTGAGGTCAAGCATGGAAATATAAAGGGTCCACTATACATTATAGTATTATGGGAATTGGCAACATTGACAGAAAGAGGAAGAAAAGGAAATAGGAATAAACTTTTCTGTCACCTATGTTGAAGAAAGGTTTTGAACCCTACATAGAATGAAGAGGGGCCAAGGATCTTCCTCTCAACAGTGCTTCTTGAGACTCCACTCTATAATTTGTTTTTATATGCAAATGATTATTAGGAAACATGTAACGCCTTAATAGAATACCCAAACCATATTGCCTATACTCCAAAATGAGTAGTCAATGATATAATTGAAGCCCCATTGGAACCTTATATAGAGTAAGAGCTTCTCATTCCCAAGCAATGTGGGATCTTATTCAGCACCTACCCCTATCCTTATCATATGAGGTATCACAATCTCCCATTTTGAATTCCCAACGTCCTCGTTGAGCTCATTTGTTGTAGGTGGCACCCCTCAAGTCCCACATTTCTAGTTGGGATAAGCTTTGATACCATTTGTAATGCCCTAATAGAAGGTCCAAATCACATGACCTATACTTAAAAGGATTAGTTAATAATACAATTGGAGCCCCCATTAGAACCTTATAAAGAGTAAGAACGTTTCATTCTCGAGCAATGTGAGATCCCATTCACCATCTATCTTTATCCTCATCATATGTGGTATCACAAAACATGAGTATAGTAAGAAAATTAGTGGTATGAAGGTCCTTGAAAGGTTCTGCCAGTTCAGTTACTAACCTGTTCTATGAAACAGTACACCTGTTCCCTTACTCAGCCTCATTTTTCTTGTTCTCTTTTTCCTGAATTATGCAGTTTGATTGTTCTAGTTCAGTTCTTCTGGTTTTGGAAACAAATATACTGAGATGTTGTGTTAATACTGGGATTATGATTTTGCATAGTGATTGCTTTTAGTATGGAGTTGTTGAGTTGGAAAGGCGAAAGCTATTTCATGTTTTGCCAAAAGATAGATACCATTGTCTATGATCTGATAGTTTTGAATATTGCTGGCTTCACTTGGCGGATCATGACATGAGCACTTTACAATTGAATTCCTTCATCCTTCTCGGTATCGGCTTTGCTACCATACTTATGCCAGGACTTCACAACTCGAATCACTCAACTCTGAGCAATCATAGAATTCGACCTAGCCCTATCTAGTAAGGGCATCGAATAACCTCCGATGCCACCATTGGAGGTTATTCGTTAAGGGAATTGGTTGAGCTCAGGAAAAGATCTTAAGAACTCATTGAGGTGTATTTAATGTGGTCACTTGTAGTTTTATAATGTGTTGACCTTGTGGATTTTTTTAGATCACATATGCCTTTTTTAGTTCATATTTTCCTCCTCATTTTAGGTAGGAAACCCTAAATTTTAGGTTTTTCTCTTTTGACTTGTTGCCATCTTGCCCCAGAAACTTTAGAAGTTGATTTTTCAAACTTATCTCAGGTAACGGATTTTGATAACCTCTTCTAAGTTATTATTGATTAATGGTGAAGTTCCACTTATACTTATAAATCTTAAAGTCAAGAGCAAATCGTGCAATTTTTATAAGAATTTATTTATTGTGTAATTCTGTTGGAACTATGTTGGATTGCCTTCTTTTTATTTCATCGATGGAGAGGAGGTTAGTTGGCTGAAGCATTCTTTTGAGGAATCAAAAAGTTCTAGAAGTTGTGAAAGCTATAAAATAGAGATAAGAACCCAGTCCCAATGGGCTTTCCTTGGTATTTTTGGCCTTGCTGGATTTTCTTTTTCTTTCGAAAAAGAAAAGGTGTTTGGAATTTATTCAATGAATATCATGCTAAAGAAAGTTCAAAAGTGCAACCTTTATAGTGCGTTTTCTCTTAATTAATTATGGCTTGTTGATATCAATGATTTTTTGTCCTATTAACCTTGAGAGCAGAGTTTATAAGATTATTTTTACGAATATGCTGGAAAAGGCGCTAGTGAAGATTATTTTTAAATACCAAAATGCTTTTATCGGAAGCAGACAGATCATTGACTTTGCACTAATTGCCAATGAATACCTAGATTGTAGAATAATAAGTTAAAAACCCTAGTTGTAATGTGCGATAGAAAACACTAAGAGAGAGAGAGAACCGCCGCCCTCGTGCTACCACCTCAGACCGATGAGTGACCCCTCACAACCAGCACAAACAAGGTTGACGGACTCCGGTGACCCCGCTGAGGGTCGTCCGGTGTAGGTCCTAGTGCCGACGACCTGGTTTTCTTTTTTCCCAAGTATTCTGTCATTTCTTGAAGACGACGTCGACCACCAACGACCCCACCATCGTCCCAGACAAGGTCAACGGGTCTCGGCGATATTGTTGAGGGCCATCTGGCATAGGTACTGGCGCCGGTGACGTGCTTTTTTCGCAACTCTGTCTCGAAGCCATTGACCACCGGTGAGTGACTTCTCACCACCAGCCCAGACAAGGTTGACGGCCTCTGGCGACTCTTTTGAGGGCCTTCCGACATCAATTCTCCTCCGATGACTGGGTTTTGAGTCGGCACAATACTGGTTTTTTGAGTTGCATTTGCCTGTGACTTGCTTTTGAATTGATTGAGGGAATTCGGAGACCAAGAGTCCATTCTGTGGGCACAGATCTATTTTTAACTTAAGAGGTTGAAGTGGGAGCAGTAGGAAACAGTGGGCATAGATCTGCAATGGGATTTGGCAATGATGACGTGCGATGTGGTTTCGTCTCAGTTGGAAGGCGAGAGGTGGTTGACATTGGAATAAAAAACTTTCATTTTTACAAAAGAGGGAGGAAATAGTTCTCATATTTCTGAACGTAGCAAAATGATAGCTAAGTTCATGTGTCTAGGGAGAATGATAGCTTCGTGGGTGGCTAAGGGGATTGAGGATTGTTTAGAACTTAATTGTCATGAAAGTTTCTTCAGAGAGCTAAGGATGGGTAATGGAGTTTTTATCATTCAACATTATGTTAACGCAAGGGGCAGATTTCTGCAACTCTCAAAATTTTGGAATGGAAGGAGGAAAGGTTTATTGGTGATTCTGGAGGGTGCAAATGGCATTGGATGGAAAGGCTTTCTACCGTCCATTCAAAGTGTTACTGAGTCCAAAACCACTATTGGAAGTGGGGAGTTTGTGGATGGAAAAACTATGGAAAGGCCATCCTCAGTCGAAGTTGCTTCGTACGTTGCAGTGTTGAGGTCAATGGCGGGTAGTCCGGCCAAGAGCTCAGCGGCAGAAGGAAAAAGTAAGGCACTTGTAGACAATGTTTTGAATACCGTTTTGGTGACCGTTTCGGTTGAGGTATGGAAATGAGATATTTCTGTACTGGTACCGTTTCAGAATAATCTATATAAGAATAAATTATACATATAAATATATATAAATTATATTCCAAAATAATAGCCTATATATGAATAAATTATTTATAAATTATAAATAGTTTGGTTTGAATTGGGGGGGTCCAAAAATGAGCTTACAGTTTGAAGAACTGAAAAAAAAAAAGAAAAAAAAGTAAATGCCGAAATTCGAAATATGGGCCGATATGGGTTGAAATGGCCAAAATTCTGACTGGTACGAAACTATATCCTTCTTTGTACCGGGTACCCGGCCGGTACAACATATTTCGGCCGTACCGGCCAATAGAAAACGAAATTCAAATCCTTGCTTGTAGGAGACAAAAACTGTTAGGTGACATTGGGAGAGGTGGAATGGGTATTGTGGGATGTCAAAGCTCAATTGAACGGAGTTATGGAGTACATGAGAGATCTAATGATTAAAGTGGATAAGGGGCTAGACCTAATCGTGGGTATTGGTGTGCTGGCAAAGGGTGTCTCAACTCCATCGCAGATAGGGTCGCTGGATGCTGGCATCTTTGTCCATGCTAGTGTCACTATGCCTCCTGAGAGAGCTGTAGGGTTTCTTCATGCACCAGATGCAGATGGGATTGGTACTTCTATCCAGGGCTCATCTTTAGTTGAAGACTTGGGGGGGGGGTCCATCTAGGGTCTCGAGTACTTTGGAAGAAACTGTCAAACAGTCAAGCCTCTATTAGAAGATGCAAATAGGGTTATAGTAGGGGTAGACAAAGTGACACGGCAAGGATTGTCAGGGGGTGGTGCAAAGTCAAGCAATGGTGATGGAGGGGAGGAACCTGTAATGGTGACAGAAACAATGGACAACAACCATATAGCTGTCGAGCAACAATAAGGTGGAAAGGATACTAGCAGTTTATTGTTGGCGCCTCGTGGGGGAAGATTTAGAATCGGGAGTGCAATGGGCTGGGGAAGGATACTAGCAGTTTATTGTGGCTGGGGATGATGTCGTTCCCTAGGTTTCTCTTCCTCTGTTAAACGATATAGCAGGTTCAACATCGGATTGGGTTTTGAATAAGGTTAACGGGTTTCAGCAAATCCTGGAGCTTTCATATGAAGAACAAGGAGCATATGAAGACCAATTTAAAGCTTTACTCACTACAACTGAGGCGAGTCACGCGCTTGAAACTAAATCACATTTTAAGAAAATTAGAGAGCTAAAGTATCTTACATGTGCAATCAACTAAGACGCTAAGGGAGGTAGCTCAAGTTGAGGGCAGAATAAAGGGAGAGCATTGTGAAGACGTTCTCATTGTGGGATGCTTATTTAGATGATTAGTTTTATGGAAACAAAGGTGGGGAGGTGTTTTGGGCTTGATGTATTTTAGGTAGGTTTTATGGAATTTTTGGGTCATTAAGGGCTCTCTTGTATGGCCTAGGTGTTTTCTTGTATACGTCCAGTGTATTTGTTTACTCCTATTGATATATATATATATATATATATAATATTATTACTTAAGATTGTGGAATAAAGTCAAGAAAGCCAGGGGTACATTGTAAGTTAGATTTAGAGGAGCCACATGATCGCTAATTGGGATTTCTTGTTATATTTATTTAGGAGATGCGGATTTGGGTACAAGTCTCCTATGGTTTTTTCCAACAATTCTTATTGCTCGAGATGGGGCATCCCTTGTCCTCTTTACTTTTGTCATTATTGTGGAGCCTTTGAGTAGAATAATCTCTGCTATGTTGTCTGGAAGCTTTATGTAGGGTTTTCTCTGTGGGGATCAAGCATTGAGGAGGAGGTTGTTATTTCTCATTTGCAATTTGCGGATGAAACATTGTGTAACACCCCGCCCCCCTAGGGTTAAGAAAATGTCATTTTTAGAAATCTAAAGGACCGGTGTGCTATGAACCTTGACTTTAAAAATTTTGTTCTTAACAAAGCGCTAGTTACAAAAGATTCCATATAATAAATAGAGTCATTCTTTAAAATACTAAAAAGATAAAAAGCATTCGCGGAAGCACTTATTAAAATCAGTAAGTCTCATGTACTTAACAAAATAACTTATTAAACTTAAAATCAATCGAATACTCAATAAACAACGCATCATATGGTAAACATAATACAAACATAGGGTTTCTTGGAAGACATGCATACTCATAATTATATCCGTAAATAAAATGAACTTGAACTGTGTATAAAATGCCTTAACTTGTCTTTCACTTGGCCGGTAGCCACTGTTAGCCCCCATGAGTTAGGGTTAGCGATCTTAAAACATTCTGATTCTACCTACGGCCGTAGGTTGAAAATACATACACAAGGAAGACAAAACATTGGGTGCACTACCAGTGTGTACATCTTGGCAATGCAATATGCTCCTTAACCTTATGGTACTGTCTTCATATTATAACATAGGCCATTACGTATCTTAACAATCATACTCCATCATGATTATACATACATACATACTTTTTTGTCATATATTGCCTTATCATATCATAGATTTCAAATGAAATCATAATCTTTCATAAAATGTCGTGATACATGTTTCGTCACATAATCTTGACCTTTCATAAATATTTTGATGTATAAATCTTCACATAAAATCATGGCTTTTCATAAAATATTTTGATGCATGTGTCATGCAACTAACTTGGAAACTTATGCATAAAATCATGGCATTTATAAATCTATCGTTGCAGTAAAAAATCATTTCCTTCATGAGGTGGGTACGTTAAAGGGGGGGGGGGGTTCCAATGGAAGATGCACATGCATAATTGTTTTATAAAATACGTCGTTTACCGCACATACGTGTAAGGGTATGATCATACTACTTACCTTGTAGCGTTAATCTAATATTTTCTGGGCGAAGCCGCTTACCTATAAAATAGACTTGTAACTTATGACAATTTCTAATTAAACAAGTACTTTGTAATTAAAGCTTGAAATACTAAAATAACTTAAATTTCCCTAAAGCCTAAAATCCTTGTAACACTAAAAATACCTCTGCATCCGAACATCTGTTTTCTCTTGATTCTATTATAGGAAATCATCATAAATAATAAAACCTAAGATCAACACTAATAAGGCATGGGTATTTTTGTATTTAGCTAGAAGACACTTAGATTGGAACCTTTTAATCTAGCAATATTTCACCCTTAGATCTATGCTATCTAAGAGAGGGAGAGAGTGAGAACAACGTGGAGAGATATAGACAGGAAGCTAACCTGGAGAGAGAGAGCTTCTGTCGGGTGAGGAAGAGAGAGAGAGGGAGACTAACCAAGAGAGTAAGAGAGAGAGAGAGTGTGTGTGTGTCACGTAGAGAGAGAGAACCTTACTGAGACGTGGAAAGGGTGGTGTAACTTCGGATTGGTCATTACGATCCCGTGCATGGGGTGGTTTATGTACATGAGGGGTGGAGGGAAAGAGAGGAGGGCATAGCTCGGTGGTGCAGATTCTAGCTTGCAGAGGAAGGATCACGGTGGCAGATCTAGACAGTGGAGGCTAACCACGATGGTTTCAGCATGAGCCAATGGCATGCTTTGGTCCAAGGCACATAAACTAGTGGTTGTTGTCTCCAACGCATGCTGCCGTTTTTGGTCTTTTACAAGACTTTTTGGGTTGAGCTAGGTGGCTTCCTGGCAGGGTCTCACAGGGTGGCTTTCGGTGTAGCTTTTCATTCCATGAGGCTGCTCTGTTCTGTGAGTGTCGTGAATGTAAAACAGAGACATGCCTGTTTGCTTGCTCTGTGAGACGATGGTCCTCCGCTGGGTGCCGGTGGTTGCTGCTGTGGGCTGGTGGTGGCAGTGGGAGCTTTGCTGCGTGCTAGATGTGGGCATGAGGCTGTTGCACGAGAGGGCTACTCTCGGTTTTCGTTGGACTGGTATCCATGTAACATAGAGGCTAGAATGAGAGAGGGAGGCAATCTGTCCGTGAGTGGAGAGGCTGGGTGTGGACTTGAGGAGCCTACGGTGGAGGAAGAAAGAGATGGTGTAGTGGACGCGGGATATTGTAGCTGTGTATGGTTTTCTGGTCTGTTATGTGAGGAGGGCTAGCGTGTGGCTTTCTCTCGGTTTTGCATGATGGCTGGCGATATAGGGTGGTTTGAGGGTGCTGTGGAAGGAGCTTCAATAGTGAGTAGGGTGGCTGGCGATGTGGGGAAGATGATGGTATTATTTTCGTGTAGTATGGGGCTCAATTGATAGATGGGTCTATATATATGGAAGGTAGTCTGGTCATGGATCTTTCAAATGTGTTGGATCATGCTCATGGGCTTACCCATGAATAATAGCTCGTGGCTTACCCAATATGGCTTATTAAATATAATTTAGGCCCAATAAAATTATCTTTATTCAATCCCTAATAACATTAGATCGGGTTATTCAATTCATTACAATGCTGTCTTTTATGTCTAGAGGCAGTGTCAAGTATGAAGGTTAATTTGGCCAAGTCTGAAATGCTCCTTGTTGGGGTCCAAAAGTTACATTTGTTCATTTGAGTTTTGTTGGTGAAATGTTTGACACTCTGCAATGAGAGAGAAGGTTGGTGGGTTATGGTATTTCATGGGTGGGTGGTGTTCTAATGAGGTGAATGGCTCGTTGGGATCTGGCCTTTGTAAGTATAGAAGGAGGGTGTGGAAGGAAGTTTCTTGCTTTAGTTTCAAAATAGAAGGTGATACTACGATTCATTTTTGGCATGAATTATGGTGTGGAGATCAGCCAATTAAGGAAGGTTTTTAGAGTTATTCTTCATAGCCTATTTTAGGAAGCTTCTTTGGCAGATAATTTACAACTCTTTAATGATTCTCAACAATACAAATGCCTCTTTCATCTGGTCAGCACGAGATTGGGATGTCAATATTTTCATTTTTTTAAAGGCCATATACCCCCCACAAGTTAGTGGAGGGATTGACGAGACAAGATTGGTGGGGGTTCTTCCAAGCATGGAGTTTTTGAAGTTGATCTTTCTATGAGGCTATTTATTCTCATACTAATGCTTCCTTTTATTGGAAAAGTATTTGGAGGACTAAGAAAGATTGTTACCATGGATAACTTGAGAAAGAGGTGAGTGTTGGTGGTTGATTGGTATTGTATGTGCAAAGTAGTGAGAATCAGTTGACCATATATTACTTCAATGTGAGTTAGCTAGGGCTTTGTGGAATTATAAATTCAGTCTTTTGGTGAAAATTGGGTAATTGACTTCGTGTTCATGTCCATGTTTATTGGGTAGGGTAGTTTGGTAGCTATCCTTGTGAAGTTTTGTGGAAATGGACTCCATTTTGCTGAATGTGGTCTATCTGGAGAGAGAAATGATCAGCTTCAAAGACAGTGAGGAAACAGTGGTTGAGCTTAAAGCTTTTGTTCTTAGGGGATGTTTGGAAAAATTTCCATCTCATCCCATCTCATTTCCTTCCCAAACATCATTCAAACACAAACACTATCAAACTAATCATTACAACTTTACCAAATTTCCAAAAAAAAAAAAAAAAACAATTCAACTTTTTCAAATTCCAAAACAAAAATAATATTAAAAAAGTATATTCTAACAATATTTTAACTTTATAATATTTTTTATTCAACTTTTTCTCTCTCATTTCCCAAAACCCAATAAATACTTAACTCAAACTATCTCACTACTATTCACAAACCATCTTACTACTATTTATGAAATTTTCATCTCACTCATTCCCTAAGCATCTCCTTAAAATCCTTTTTATCTTTGGATGGTAGAGCATACTTCTGTTTCTGTGCCTAGTTTTTGTATTCTGCCTGTAACACCCACCTTATGAGGTACAGAATGCTACTAATTGCTTAGGAGCCAAGTATAAAAGATCCGTAGCATTAAAGAAATTAAAAAAAATCCATTGTTTATTCAAAAGGTCATGAAGGTGCACACTTATAAAAAATCATAGTTTTCGTGTTTCACAGAAGAGTTTCATTAAAGTAAAATCATATATCATTAATAAAGTCTGGTCTTGGCATGTTCATTATTGGCTATTCCTGACCTGCGAACTCATCATCATATGGTGCTTTACCTTGGATAGTTGCAACATAAACACAAAACAATAAGTTGAATACTCAGTACGTCATACATTGTACAATAAATAGAAGCATACTTAATAAGTATTTTCTTGCAATCATCATGCATAATTTGGACATCTATTGTACTATACATTACATACTGACCATTAGATTCATATATTAGCCCTTATGTGCATGGGTTGGTGACCTCGATGATCATGATTTCACTCGAAGTTTGGAGTGAAATCCCTTAAGAAAAGGAAATGGACATCACTAGGTGCGCATCTAGTGAACCATCATGGCGTTGCCATGTGATACCCCATATGATAAGGATAAGGATAGGTGGTGTATGAGATCCCACATTATTCCATTGGGGCATTACAAATGGTATCAGAGCCTTTCCTAATCATAAATGTGGGACTTGAGCCATGCCACCTATGATGAATTGGCCCGACAAGGACGTCGGGAATTTAAGGAGGAGAGATTGTGATACCCCATATGATAAGGGTAGGTGGTATATGAGATCCTACATTACTTGGGAAGGAGAAGTTCTTGCTCTTTAAAAGGTTCCAATGAAGCTCTAATTGTATAATTGTATCATTGTCTAGTCCTTTTAGACTATAGGCCAAGTGGTTTGGGCCTTCCATTGAGGGCTTAACCCAAATAAAATTATTAGGTAAAAATATTTACGAGGTTTTACATAAATCATGGGTCCGTGGGCCTAAAGTCAAATCCAAGTCAATCCTAAGGATTTTAAGACCTGGGTTTTACACTTCTGGTGTACATGGCATGCACCTTTTGATGGTTTCGAATAAAATTTCACTTAAATCATTAAAGCAATAAAGGTGGGAACTGAACAACCATTTTTGGAGGTTCTCTTCCTCTTGCTTATACAATAGTATTTTGTAGAAAATTTTAGCTTTTTATATCCTGAACTTGGTGGTTGATAAAAGTTTTTAATTGTTTGAGATGGAATTGATTATTGTAATATTGAGTTTTCTCGTCTCTCTCCCTCTTCTCTTAGCATGGTGATGCATTTTGAGAACATGCCTGTATACAGTCTACTTTCTCTCATATACAGCATTGGCTGAAAAGAAACATATATTTTAATGCATAAAATTACTGTGCAAGAGAAGTCAATAGCTAAGTGGGTTATTATCATTGATAAAATTCTTGTTTACTGATTAAAAAAAAAAAGAAAAAGAAATGTTTAGATGGGTTAAATGCCTGGTCATGATCCTGTCTTTTTACATATAATGATCTCGATTTTGTAATATGACGGGATGATTGACCAATTTGTGGCTTAGGATGTCTAGTGTGCATTCCTTTTTTTTTTTTCTCTTTGGTTGCTAACTGCATACTTATTGAGTTACATTGCTATGCTGTCAGTTATTTAATTTTATTCTCTATTAAACTGTTAAGGATCTATTTCAAGCAATTTTCATCTTCTTTCAGTCCATCCTTCCACCTAGCATGGCTGAGTTTCAGAGGCTTAGATGCAGAGTTTCCTTCCATGCACTGCAATTCCGTACAAATATTCAGATTCTTGGGCACCGAATGCTGGAGAGGTATGAATCTTGGAACAAATATTGATGTGTAGAGGACTACAATTCCTGATGCGTTAAATTTGTGGTCTTTGCTCTCACGGGGAATACCATGATAATGGTCCAAGTGTCGAAATTGCCTTAGCTTGCCAATAGAGGGATTTCAACAGAAGTTTTATAACGGAAGAAAATAAATAAATGGTTTTTTTTGACGAAAAATGCTGTTATATGTCATTATAATTATGCATATGTAATACCAAAGTCAGAAATTGTTTGCCTATGACTCCCAAATCTCAGAAATTATTTGCCTGCCCTTCATGAGTATTTGGTTTGTGCTTTTCCACAGGTTACGAGGATGGGGCCAACCTTTCTTAGCTTTTCATCCTGGCTTATTGAGAGACACCTTGGCATATCATGGTTGTGCAGAACTATTTCAGGTCAGCTGTTGGAGCCTGTTCTCTTCTGTATTGGATGTTTAAGTTTTCTCTAATGTATCATTGTCAAGAATCAAAGTGTCCATTTTACTGTTCGTTACTCTAAATAGTATCAATTATTGTTTGAATGTTCTTGTGCTTCTATGTTTGATAACTAATTCAGTTTTTAGACTTGAAAGTAAAAAAGATATTTTCACATTTCCCATATGTTTCTACCTAAAAATCATGACTGAGAAAGGTTTCATTCAATCTCTCGCTTTCCTTATCTTTGTTACTTGTTACTTTTGTAGGATGTTCATACTGAACTTATACAGTATCGGAGGGCACAGATGATCAAACGAGGAATTGTTAATGAGGAGCAAAGTGTGAATTCTCACTTGCGTAGAGAAAATGGTTCATGTCCCCTCATGCCTGAAGAGGTATGCTTGGTTATATTACCATAAATGTTATACTACATGTAGTCCTGACTGGTGTCCGGTGTTCCAGATTCTAAACACACTATATTTGGCTAATTATATCGTGTTTAGTATAATATAGTTAAGCCAACTATACTACATCTAAACACAATTCTTTATGCTATCGGTTAAATGATTGTAAATAGGAAAGGTCATAAAGCACAATTGGTGGTCAAGGCTTATGACTCGGGTATCTGAATTGCAGGTGGTATTTTGCAACTTAAAAAGGCTTGCAAGATAGCTTAATCATGTGTAAAAAATAACAATTTGTGTGTTTTTTTCTACACTGAAATACTGTTCGGCATTCCTGGGGAGCACTTTGTATTGTTTAAATAGCATCAAGTGTAATTTGCACGGGTCTCAGTCACTCTTAGTCAATAGAGACTCCAAGAGAGTATATTGTAATGTCCATGTTAGTGCTTGCAAGTTTAGGGTTTAATTTTAAGCAAGTCCTAACTTCGTGCCTATTTTGTAATAACAATGGATCTCTCTTCTGCACTGCGCCTTTTATTGATTTTCACTTTTGTGAAAATAACCGAGTATTGGTGAAACAGATGCCCCAATTCTATAAAAAACATGCACCACATAATTTTAGTATGGTTATTTTGTAGTGCATCAATTTGCTTATGCAAAACCTCTGCAGGTTGGAATTCTCCTTCGAGCAATGGGCTATCCTCCTAAGACAATAATATACCTGGCTGGTTCTGAAACTTTTGGTGGTCAACGTGTTCTGATCCCTCTTCGTGCCATGTTTACCAACTTAGTAGATCGCACTTCCCTTTGCAGCAAGAAAGAGTTGTATGACTTGGTTGGACCTGAAACCCCACTTCCTCTAGATCTTTTCCATATGCCTCCTGCCAAAAGTGAGGAAGAACTTAAAGAAGAATGGAAAAAGGCTGGTCCTCGGCCTCGGCCTCTGCCTCCACCTCCTGATAGACCTATCTATCAACATGAAAAAGAAGGCTGGTATGGTTGGATTACTGAGATTGACAAAGAACCAGACCCTTCGCCCATGGATCTGAGGATGCAAGCGCACAGGTTACTATGGGATGCTCTTGATTATATCATCTCAGTGGAAGCCGATGCATTCTTTCCTGGTTTTAACAATGATGGCAGTGGATGGCCAGATTTCTCAAATTTGGTCATGGGACAGCGATTGTATGAGACTGGTTCTTCTAGAACATACAGACCAGACAGGTAAGATGTGCATGAAACTGATATCATTAAGGGGTCAAGAGGTTGGCCCAAAACAAAAAGTGGTTATGGCATTGATAAGATGATCCACGGGAGTTAAGTCAGTGAATAGATTGTTTTCTAGATTGCATTTGAAAATATGTGTGCTGAAACAGCATTAACATTTACTTTCCTTTTCACAATTTTGAATTCTTAAAATGCCTTTGTTAGTGCATCCGCCCATCCCCCACAAAAGAATCAAAAGCTAATTGAACAAAATCGATTTGTTTTAAGTTATAAGGGGTGGTTCAGTATGGAATCATATAACAAATATAATTTGGTTGAATTTTATCTGTTTGCATACATGGAAGCCTTCAACCTATACCTTTTATTGCGTGAGAATAATGTTATTGCCCAAGCAGTGCTTTCATTTGTAGTATTTTGCCTTGTATCTAGATCTACAGATGCTTGAGCGCATAGACATGGACCGAAGAAGTTTTTGTTTTAGCATCACCATTCATGGGATATCTGCATCACTATTGAAATTATTATATTTATTTAATGGAGTTCTACTTGCAATCTGTTATGGAGGGTGGTGTCCGCTGAATTAGCAAGATTTGATTTGTAGAGAAGTTTAAGATTTTAAATCCTCTTGCAAATTAAGTATTGTCATGTCAGCAATGTGGAGCATGCCCTCCACACCGGCTTGTAAATGTAATTTTCCTATTTCACCTAGTGTTTGGTTCTCCTACTGTTATATTTTCTTTTTAATTTTCAATCTTTTCTGGCCAGAAGTACTAGGTATCTTCTTTTAAGAAAAACGTTAAGCAATTGAAACCTTAACTTTCTATGGATATTAAACAGTTTTGTTGCTCTTTGACCAATTTTTGGTTGCTACTATTCTTACAAAAAATCTTCATGAAACTTTTACTTGGAATGGTTTTTGCTTTTGTATTGTTTCTTTTCCATTTTCTGACATTATCTGCTTTTTCAAACAGGAAAGTTCTTGCAGAACTTTTCAACATTACTCGTGACAATATGTACCATACCAAGTACAATTGGACGCTCTTAGTGAGGGAACATCTTAACAAAAGCTTGGGTGAGGAAGGCCTCACAAGGCAGTCCCTCTTATCAAAACCAGCTTCATTCCTCTCACATCCACTCCCTGAATGCTCTTGTAGAACATCTTCTCCTGACATTCCAACTGATGTAAAAGGCGACGACGGCAGGATTCTGTATGGAGGGGAAGATGATTGCCCCAAATGGATGGAACGTGGTGACAAAGCTGTTGCTTCAGAGTCAGCTGGGAAAGAAGGGGGCAACTTTGAGAATGAATTGGAATATGAAATTGACGTAGTTGAATTGCCAGAATCTTATGACAGTGGTGGTAAATCTAATGTTACTCTGGTCTGGGACCGGGATGAGGAAATGGACCCAAATGACTAAAATAGGATGTGCAGATTACTTACTATTTGCAGCGGTATTTGATATTCAACAATTTCTCACTGGAGTAACGTTACGGCGGTTTTGGTTAAAAAAAAAAAAACTGTTTTATCATTTAGCAGCTTCTACAAACCCTTCCAGAGGAAATCGGCATTCAAATTTATTCTTTGTGTAAGGTTGGTGGATCCTTCCGTTCATGCATCAAAACTTTCCAAATGTATGACTGGGTGAAAGATTGATGCGGTCAAGAAGGCAGGCTGATAACTATATTACCTGTTGATCTTTCGCCATGGATCAACTTAAAAGGCAAGAGAGTCAGTTATGTAATTTTTTAAGTACAGAACCTACGAGGAAAAACTGCATACTGAAATTTGCAATCAGAGTTTTGGGATCTCATTTCTGTAATTTTGTTAGACTTACAGTACATAACAAACAAAGAAAAGTACATGCTGAAATTTTTATTCCCAGTTTTTACACTCTCTCTCACTCTCTCTCTCCGTTGTGTTGATGTGATTTGGTGATGTCAGTTGCTGTTAAATTAATTAGAGCCATACTAGCAATATTCTGTGTTGTTGCTGCTGCTGTGTTATACATCCAGGAGCTGATATGCGATAGAATGACTTTAAGCCTGTTGTAGTGCATTGTAAATCTAAAAGGAAATGATTTTGTATTGCATTGTAAATCTAAAAAGGAAATGACATGTACAAGTACTAAATAAATAAGTTTCGTGCAAGTCTTTGTAAAAAAGTGGACTCATATTCTGTGTTAAGAGTTTTGAAATTACACACTTGCCCTCTTCTCTTGATTGTTTGAAATTATCGTTGAGATATTAAAAAAAAATTTAATTGATACAATGTTATATATAATAATATTAGATTATTATTATTAGTGAAGCCTAGTACTCGATTAGTATTCAGCAAAAGTTGTAGTCGAATCTAGAGTTTGAGTTTGAACTTGTTCAAAAAACACAAGTTTGAGTTGGTTTTGGTATAATGAGGTCAAGTTTGACTAGTCATAACTTGCTTGAACTCAACCCGATTACGATCCTAGCAGAGAAGCAAGGTAATATGAACTCAAAACCATAAAAATATAAGAATGCAACGATAGCCTAATCCTATAATGAACATTTATTGGTTGCGGGCACGTATAAATCACTATGATTTGATGAAAGCCATTCTAATTAATTTTGCTATCAAAGTATGCTTGGGCTGGGTCCGTCATATGACAACGATGCCCTGATCAATCCTCTATCAATGACTATTACAAGCTTTAATATGAGCATGTTGCGATAAGAATAATGCTAGAGACAAGTTTCAAATACACAAATTTTGAGCAAGTTTTTTTGTAAAAAAGTGGATCCGGGATCCTACTATAAAAAAGTGAATTTTTCACATTTTGAATCCACTTTTATATGAAAGGTCTGCACGAGCCTTGTACATTTTAGATTTGTATATATTATTATTCATTTTATAATTAATCTCATACATGAAAAAAAATACAATACATAATATCATTAATAATCTTTGTTCCTTACAAAACTGCCATTGAGACCTATTTCTTACAAAATAAAGCTGAAGGCCATCCATCGGCCTTAGAAGTAAAAATCCAACAATCTTAGTAGGTCTTCTCTTTTATTTCTCTGTAGCGGTATCCACTGCATTTGCAAAATGTTGGCAATTTTGCAGTTTTGGAAACATAGATTCAAAGCTCGACAAGTGATTTACAATCGACTACTTGGGATTCCATGCCCTTTTCAGAAGTATTCACTTAGTTGTCAATAGGCATTCACTTACCTTTTGGCTCTCCTTCCAAATACTTGTTGGGGATGAGGCCTGAGTTATAGTATGAAAGTCCGATGCCAAAGGTCATCTTTTGCAAACGCTTTGTATGAACTGTTGGAAAAATTTGGATAATAAAAGATATATGTGAAAATGCTTTATAAATTAGAGAATATGTAAAATTTACAAGAACAAATTAGAAAGTGTTGAGATAATTGCTCAGCATAAGCATCAAGTGCTCAACAGATTGCTCAAGAGAGAATTTCACTATTCATTCATATATTCAAGCTTGCTTCTGCCGTGATATTACAATGCTTTAATCGACAAGTCCTAGAGCTAACAATTTTCCAAACAATCAGGATCAATGGACACCTGTCCTACCAAAAATGATTTATTTCTTCTAGAAGAGTCTGTGTTGGTTTTCTGCAGTGCCTTGCTATCCTTTGTAGTGCTTTTCTTGTTGCATGCCATGGTGGAAGATTCTTCTGTTATTGCTGAGTGATGGTCTAGCTTGATATTCTCCTTAACAGCCCCCCCTCGATGCAAGTGGCACTTGTGAAACAGTGAGGCTTGATTGAAAGAGTAATAACCCTGTTGTTGACAACGGTTTGGTGAGTATATCCACGGCTTGATCTTTACTAGATAAGAAGGAGACATTGAGTGTCTTGTCTACTACACGGTCCCGTACAAAATAATAATCGAGTTCTACATGTTTTGTTCTAGAATGTAGAACTAGATTTACAGACAAATATGTAGCCCCCAAAATTATCACATCACAAGGTTGGTGGATCTTTAAAAAAAAAATTCAAAGTTCCATTAAAAAAGATTGAATCCATAGGATCTCACAAGTAGTATTGGCAGCGGTCTTATATTCAGCCTCAGTGGATGATCTAACAATGGTGGGTTATTTTTTTGAACCGCAAGAAATAAGATGTGACCCAAAAAAGACACAGACCTGCCTATGGATTTTCTATCATCAGGACAGTCAGCCCAGTTAGCATCGGAGTATGCAGAGAGAACGGGTTTGGAATTTTTAGAAAAGAAAGACCAAAGTGAGAAGTTTGTTTAAGATACCTAAGAATTTTTTTTAACAGCTTGCCAATGTGGAATTCTTGGGTTATGCATGTATTGGCATACTTTATTGATAGCAAATGATATATCTAGATGAGTAAAAGATAAATATTGCAAGCTGCCAACTATACTACGATATAAATGAGGATCCTCAAAAGAATTTCCTTCAAGTGTCGAAAGTTTAAAAGAAGTTGACATAGGAGATGAAATTGGTTTTTCATGATGCATATTTGTACGATGAAGAAGATCCGAAATGTATTTGGATTGACTTAAGTACAACCCTTTAGCATCTCAACAGATTTCGATTCCTAGAAAAAAGTGCAATGATCCTAAGTCTTTGACAGGAAAAGTCATGCCTAAGGCAGCAATAAAATAAGATATTAATTTAGAATCAGACCCAGTTACTATAATGTCATCCACATATATGAGTACAAACATAACATGAGATGCATTATGATACAAAAATAAGGAAGTAAGACTTTGATTCTTGGAAACCAAGTGAAAAAAGCTTGGTACTGAGCTTTGAAAACCAGACCTGAGGAGCCTGTTTAAGACCATAAATGACCTTTTTCAAGTTACATACATGATGAGGAAATTCTAGATGCACAAAACCAGGGGGTTGCCGCATGTATACTGCCTCCTCCAAGTCATCGTGTAAAAAGGAATTTTGTATGTCTAACTATTGCAGAGGCCAGTTAAAGGTGACAACAAGGACAATATAAGCCGAATAGTGGGTATGTTTGATCACTGGTGAAAAGGTTTTTGTGTAGTCAATTCCAGCTTGTTGATGAAAGCCTTTGGCTACAAGACGTGCTTTATGTCTTTCTAAGGTGCCATCTACTTTCCTCTTTGTTTTTAGTATCCACTTGGGACCCAAAACATTGAGAGAAGCAGATGGAGGAACCAAGTGTCACGGGTGCCTTGTGGCTGGCCTTGAAGAATTGAAGTGCAGTGTGCTTACTATGAAGTCTGAAAGGGGTTGGTGTTGCAGAAGAAACTCACGAGGAAGCAGAATAATTGAAATAACAGAATGGGGCTTTTAATGAAACGACGAGTTTTGGAGTCGAAATGTGGGGTGTCGTCTCATGTGCAAGCAGCGGCGTTTTGTGGAATTAGTTTTAATGAAACGAAGCGTTTTGTGTGTGGGTAGTTTTTGCAATCGTGTTTTATTCATTGTTGTTGCGTTTTGTTTCTTTCATCACAGCCTGCGAGTATATAAGCAGTGCTGTGATTGCTAATCATCTTGAACATTGATCATACTAAGATTTGGCTTTTGGAGGTTGAGAATCCCTCGAAGATTCTCTGCAAGTTTCATAATGGAATCTTGCTCATTCCTTTCCTGACTTGTGTGTATCTTCTTGTGTGCTTGCTGAGATCTATAGTAGTTCACTTGAATTGCAGTAGGATACTGGAGAGAACCTTACAAGTGGTATCAGTAGTAGTCGATCCTTGCAACGGTGATTATCATGACACGTGTAGCATTGAAAGGTCAGATTGAAGGTTCTAAAAAACAATAAGAAATGATGCAGCAGGAGTTAGAGCATCATCAGCAGGCAATTTCTGGTATAACAGAGAGGTTAGATCACGTTTCAGAAATGTTGTCATCTTTAGTTGATTCTATGAATAACAATGCTCGTAGAGAGGGAGAAACATCTCACGAACCTAGACATAATGAGGAGAGAGGTAGTTTTCATAGGAGTATTAGATTGGATTTTCCACATTTCAGTGGTACTGATCCTGCTGGTTGGACTTTTAAGGCTAATCAGTATTTTGATTGTTTTCAAGTACCTTTCCATCAGAAGTTAATGATGGCCTCACACCATATGGAAGGGGAGTCGTTAGTGTGGTATCAAAATGCTTTGGATGCTGGACAATTTAATTCTTGGGAGTCATTGGTGGTGGCTTTGCAAGGTAGGTTTGGACAAATAGCATTTGATGATCCAATTGAGGCTTTAACTAGGTTGAAACAAACTTTGTCAGTCAGTTTGTATACATCTCAATTTGAGGCCTTGTCTAATTGATTGACAGGCTTGTCCGAAAGGCATAGAATGAGTTGTTTTATTAGTGGCTTAAAAGATGAAATTCGTATACCAGTGAAGATGTTTAATCCACTAAACCTAGGGGCTGCTTTTAGTTTGGCTAAGTTGCAGGAGGAACATGTACTGTCCTTAAGGAAACCTTGGAGGCAAGGTAATCATTATACTGATAAATGGCCAGTAGATAACGTGGCACTGGCTGACCTGGCTACTAAGGGCCCAAAGAGTTTGTTTCCTTTGAAGAAGGTGAACTCTTCTCAAATCGATGAAAAAAGAAGAAAGGGATTGTGTTACCACTGTGATGAAAAGTGGAATCCCAACCATGTTTGAAAAAATCCAAAGGTTTATTACTTACAAGGGGCAAATAGTACTGAACATGAGTTAATTGGCATCACTGAGACGCAAGGGCCACTAGAGTTGGAAGAACAACGTGAGGAGGGGTCTGAGGAGTTAGAAGTTTCAATTAATGCCATCTCTGGATGTGTTAGTACTAATGCTATGAAATTTTTGGGCAAAATTGGCTCATCTTCAGTTGAGATTCTTGTGGATTCAGGAAGCACTCATAACTTCCTGGATCCAATGGTAGTAGAAGCTGCCAATTCAAAGGTAGTTCAGGATGAGGCTCTTCAGGTGAAAGTGGCAGATGGTACTCTGATACTTAGTCAAGGCAGATGTGAAGAGTGGTTAAGTGTCCAAGGATCAAAGTTTCGAGCTCCTTTCCATGTTCTTACCTTGGGGGGTTGTGACATTGTCTTGGGTGTGCAATGGCTCAAAACATTGGGAAACATCCAGTGGAACTTTACTGATATGTTGATGCAGCTTGAGGTAGGTGGGCAGAAGATGCTCTTACAAGGTCTTATGTCTCATGCTACAGAATGGGAAGTTGGTATTAATGTCCTTAAATCTTCCTCTATTAGCCAGCACAGATGGTTATTGAAATTGGTGGCACTTGATTCTGGGGTTGAGCAGATGGAAGTTCAGGCTGAATTGGAAGAAGTTCTGCAGCAGTTCAATTCAGTGTTTGAAGAACCTGTGGGGTTGCCTCCCCCTAGAGCTTTTGACCATCGAATTGTGTTGAAGGATGGCAGTGCACCAATTTCAGTGAGGCCTTATAGGTATCCTCATTATCAAAATCTGAAATTGAAAAAATTGTGCATGACTTGTTAGTAAATGATAAGGCCTAGCCAAAGTCCATTTTCCTCACCTGTGTTGTTTGTTAAAAAAGCTAATGGCACTTGGAGGATGTGTATGGATTATCGAGCTCTTAATCAAGTAACTATAAAGGACAAGTTTCCAATCCTTGTCATTGACGAGTTTCTGGATGAACTTTATGGAGCTAAGTTCTTTTCTAAACTTGATCTTAGATCAGGTTATCATCAAATACGGGTAAGAGAAGAGGACATTCTCAAAACAACATTAACTCATGAGGGTAACTATGAGTTCTTGGTAATGCATTTTGGGCTTACCAATGCACCTGCTACCTTTTAAGGATTGATGAATCATGTTTTCAAGCCTTTTCTTCGAAGATTTGTTTTGGTATTCTTTGATGATATCTTGGTATATAGCCAAGATTTTGGTCGACATCTTGAACATTTGAAGGAAGTGTTATCTGTTTTACAGCAACACAATTTATTTGCAAAGAAATCTAAATGTAGATTTGGAGTTACTAAGGTAGACTATTTGGGACACATTATTTCTGAAAGGGGAGTGAGGGCAGATCCTACAAAGATTTCTTCCATGTTAGACTGGCCTATTCCCAAAATAGTGAAAGCATTGAGGGGATTTTTGGGCCTTACAGGTTATTATCGAAAATTCATCAAGAACTATGGTTCTATAGCTGCCCCATTAACAATGTTGCTGAAAAAGAACTCATTTGCGTGGTCTGTTGAAGCTGAAGAAGCTTTAAGGAGTTAAAAGCTGCTGTTGCAACACCCCCAGTCTTAGGACTTCCAGATTTTTCTAAGGAGTTCACTATTGAGTGTGATACTTCGGGGGTAGGCTTGGGAGCTGTATTGATGCAAGATAGCCAGCCAATAGCTTTCTTTAGTAAAGCTTTAAAAGGAAGGGCATTATTGTTGTCTACCTATGAAAAGGAGTTCTTAGCATTGGTGAGTGCAATAGGGAAATGGAGACCATATCTCTTGGGGCAGTCTTTCAAGATCAAAACTGACCAACATGAAGCACTTGTTGGAGCAAAGAGTGGCCACTGAGGCTCAACATAAGTGGATCTCCAAGCTCATGGGTTATGATTTTCGTGTGGAATACAAGAAGGGTCAAGACAATAAAGTTGCTGATGCAGTTTCCAGGAAGTCTAAGGGAGAATTGGCTACATTGGCTCTTATTTCATTTCCCACTCCCTTGTGGTTAGAAGAACTTAAGCTAAGTTATACCTTTTCTAGTGACATTGCTAATCTGGTTATTGCCTTGCAGCAAGGGCAACAGGTTCCTAAGGAATTCTCTTTGCAGCAGGGTCTTCTTTTTCGTAAAGGGAAGTTGGTGATAGTTCCTTCCTCTCCATTTCATGCTAAAGTGCTGCAACATATCCATTACAGCCCTGAGGCAGGTCATGTGGGGTACCATAAAACGTTACAAAAGGCTAAGATGGATTTTTTCTGGCCAGGCATGAGGAAGGATGTTAAAAAACTGGTTCGGGAGTGTCAGATCTGTCAAGTGAATAAACATGAAACTGTTCTTCCTGCAGGGTTACTTCAACCCTTGCCTATTCCTCAAACTCCTTAGCTCGACATTGCCATGGATTTTATTGAGGGTCTACCTTCTTCCAATGGAATGACTATCATTTTGACTGTGGTGGACAAATTGACAAAGTTTGGGCATTTTTTTTCCATTGGCTCACCCTTATACAGCTAGTAAAGTAGCTGAGGTTTTTTTTGCTGGTGTCTTCAAGCTCCATGGCCTACCAAAGACTATTGTGTCTGATCGAGATACAATCTTTACTAGTCTTTTTTTAGACAGAATTGTTTAAAATGCAAGGTACCACTTTGGCTTTGAGCTCAGCCTATCATCCACAATCCGATGGCCAAGCTGAAGCCTTGAATAAATGTGTGGAAGCTTATTTGAGATCTTACATAGGGTCTAGGCCAAAAAGCTGGAGTAAGTGGCTGCCAATGGCCAAATGGTGTTATAACACTACTATACATTCCTCAACTAGTTTTTCACCTTTTCAGGCCTTGTATGGTATTCCACCCCCTCGGTTGATTTCTTACATCCCAAGCACCACTGCAAATGCTGAAGTGGATCACCAATTGAGAACTAGAGAAGAGATTTTGTCCCTTTTGAAGGAGAATTTGAGGAAGGCTTAAGAAAGGATGAAACTCTATGCTGACAAGAAGAGGTCTGAGAGAGTTTTTCAAGTGGGGGATTGGGTTTTTCTGAAGTTGCAGCCTTACAGATAGAAATCTGTGGCTATGAGGCACAATATGAAGTTGGCTCTGAGGTACTATGGACCTTTCCAGGTCATTCAGAAAATAGGGACAGTGGCATATAAGTTGAATTTACCTTCTTCCTCCAAAATACATCCTGTTTTTCATATTTCTTGTTTAAAGGAAAAGTTGGGCGACCAGATTTCTCCTTTGTCAACTTTACCTCTAGTGGATAGAGAGGGCAGTGTGCAGCCTGAACCTGAGATGATCTTGGATAGAAGGATGAAGAAGATAGGCAATCATGCTACCAAAGTCTTGGTGAAATGGTTGGGCACTTCTCTGGAAGATAGTTCTTAGGAATCTTTATGGCATCTCAGATCTAGGTATCCACATTTACTGGGTACAATCCTTTAACTAATTGTCACGGGTGCCTTGTGGGCAAGGCCTTAAAGAAGAAGGGATTGTCACGGGTGCCTTGTGGCTGGCCTTGAAGAATTGAAGTGCAGTGTGCTTACTATGAAGTCTGAAAGGGGTTGGTGTTGCAGAAGAAATTCACAATGAAGCAGAATAACTGAAATAACAGAATGGGGCTTTTAATGAAATGACGAGTTTTGGAGTTGAAATGTGGGGTGTCGTCTCATGTGCAAGCAGCGGCGTTTTGTGGAATTAGTTTTAATGAAACGAAGCGTTTTGTGTGTGGGTAGTTTTGCAGTTGTGTTTTATTCATTGTTGTTGCGTTTTGTTTCTTTCATCACAGCCTGCGAGTATATAAGCAGTGCTGTGATTGCTAATAATCTTGAATATTGATCATACTAAGATTTGGCTTTTGGAGGTTGAGAATCCCTCGAAGATTCTCTGAAGTTTCATAATGGAATCTTGCTCATTCCTTTCCTGACTTGTGTGTATCTTCTTGTGTGCTTGCTGAGATCTGTAGTAGTTCACTTGAATTGCAGTAGGATACTAGAGAGAACCTTACACCAAGTCCCACGAGTGGTTGTGTAATAGAGCTTGGAATTCCAATTTCATGGCCTCTCTCCATTCAGGGAACTTAGAGGCCTCAGTGTAGGAAGTGGGCTCTTTTGGAACAGTGTGTGAAATGGTTGTGAGTGACAGTGATGATGAGGGTTTTCAATTAGGCCAAGAAATTGTACCATCAGTACGTTTGAGAGGGCAAGAGACATTTACCTTAGCACGAGTGATCATCGGATGAGTGTTGGAAGGCAGCACAAAAGGAGACGAAATGGCTAGAATCAATTCGACAGTTTTGACATTTTGGGAATTTAGGGATTGAGAGGAACTCGAAGAGGAAAAAGCTTGTGATTTATCGTGTGAGGGGGCCGAATGATTTAGTGGGCTGCATGTGGGTGAGCTGGAGGGAACCGAAGGTGATTTGTGGCAATGATGTAGTGCGGGGTTTAGTAGTATGTGAGTGTGAGCTGTGAGAATTAGCGTATAAAATTGGTAAGTGTAAAGGAGAGAAATGCATGGGCCATGAGGTATTGGGGACGTGTTGGGCTGATTTTTGAAATGGAAAATGATTTTCATTAAAAATTACATCTCTAGAGATGTAGATCCGGCCCGATGGAAGATGAAGACATCGATAGCCTTTGTGATCTGGGCTGTAGCCCAGAAATACATAGAGTGAGGATCTAAGATCCAATTTATGACGATTATAGGGATGCAAATTTGGCCAACAAGCTACACCAAAGGTTCGAAGAAAATTATAATCCGGAATATTTTTTAAAAGTAGTTGAAAGGAGACTTATTTTTTAAAACTGGTGTATTCTATTTATCAGATAAACCATAGTTAGAAATGCCTTATACCAGTATTTTGTTGGCATAGATGCTTGAGTTAAAAGAGACAGGTTCAGTTTCAACTATATGACAGTGACGTCGTTCAACCATTATATCATTTTGAGCATGTGAATGCGGACATGTGAGGCAATGAATAATACCAAATGATTGAATTTTTTTTGAATGGTCTAAATTCACCACCACCATCTATTTGTACATTTTTAATTTTTGAGGAAAAATAATTAGTGACATAATGGAAAAATGCAATAAAAATTGAAGAGACATCAACTTTAGATTGGATTGGAAAACACCAGATATATTTAGAGAAATCATCAATAATAGAAAGATAAAATTTACAACCATTCGAGGATAGAACCAGGGTCGGACCCCATACATCTAAAAAGAGTAACTCAAATGGATGTGATGATCAGGAGGGTGATGAAAAATGTGAAAGTGCATGAGTTTTTTCTTGATAACATGCTGAGTAGTGTGAAACATTTGTACGGGAATTTATTGGAAGCTTAAACTGACTAATTATGAAAGAGGTAGTTTTTGGGCTTGGATGTCCAAGTCTAAGGTGCCGTTGAAGAGGGGAAGTGCGTTCACCAATGTGTATTTGACGAGAGGCCGAAAATGAAGCTGGGGTGGTGGCATCCTTAGGTAAGACATACATGCCATTTTCAACAGTTCCCTGAACTAGAATCTCTTGAGTTTGCAAATCCTTCACAAGAAAATAAGAGGAATGAAACTCAAAATAAATTGAATTGTCATGGCAAAATTGACGAATAGACAACAAATTTTTTGTAATTAAAGGAACATGAAGAAGTTGAGTAAGAAGAAATTTGCCAGAGGGAAAGAAGAAATTTGCCAGAGGGAGGGTAGGATTAGGGACCATGGAATGGGGAGTTTGTGGTGTGGAAATGGAAGAGGAATCACTGGAAGCCATGAAAAAAATAAGAGGATGCAGGACGTGAGTCTCATATGGCTCTAATACCATGTTGCGATAATTGCTCAGCATAAGCATCAAGTGCTCGATAGATTGCTCAAGAGAGAACTTCACTATTCATTCATATATTCAAGCTTGCTTCTACCGTGATATTATATTGCTTTTATAGACAAGTCCTAGAGCTAACAATTTCCCAAACAATCAGGATCAATGGACACCTGTCCTACTAGAAATGATTTATTTCTTCTAGAGGAGTCAGTGCTGGTTTTCTGTAGTGCCTTGCTGTCCTCTGCAGTGCTTTTCTTGTTGCACGTCATGGTGGAAGATTCTTCTGTTATTGCTGAGTGATGGTCTGGCTTGATATTCTCCTTAACAAAAAGAGAGAATCTTGTGTTGAGGCACGTTATAATGGACGCTGTCCTTAGAGTAGATTTCGTTGCCTCCAAATCTAAACATGCACTAGGCTGGTTGACAGTCTACTCCCAAGATACAATAATGTCAGTTCCCGTTAATCTTCTTTTTGTGCACACAAAAGGAGGTTCTCAAACCCAATATAAAGTAGCCAAAACCCAAAGAAAGAAAGACAAAAAGAACGAGGAAGTGTTTCTCTAATTTTGTAGAAGATTTAGAGTGAGTAAATTTGTGGGTGGAGGATTCTCTATTTGTAATAAAGGGGCACTCATAGTGGGCACCCCTTCCCTTTTTCTCTAAGCCACTTCATAAGCCTTGATAGCTACCCTTAATGGCCAGCCGAGGGGTTACACTTAGAGAAGCTATTTACATAGCACCTCCCCCCTTTGGATGAAATGCTTCAAGCTTGTAACAACCAAGCGCAAATCTCTCTCTCAAATTGTTTCTCTCCAGTCCTGGTATTTAGGTTGTGGAATATGTGGGTGTTGATCTAGTCTTACCATGTAGGACACTCCACTATCGACACGGGAGATTTTGGATGAACAACAATGGCGATGTAGAATCCGTGGAACAACTGCACTAAGGTCTTGTTTGTTTTTTTAGATGAGATGCGTTGAGATAAAAGTTGAACAAAATATTGTTGGAATATATTTTTTTTAATATTATTTTTGTTTTGAGATTTGAAAAAGTTGAATTATTTATTTTATTTTGTATGGAAATATGGAAAAGTTGTAATAATTAGATGAGACGAGATGAGTTGAGATGAACTGTGAAAACAAGCGAGGCCTTAATCTATGATATACCAACGAGGTAATATCGATTTCGTTGTGTACTTTGATCTAGTATTTCTAACATTGGTACAAGAGTGTGATTGGTTGTTCTCAACTTATATTTTGTCTTGTGTCTAGTGATTTCTTTTATGGAATATTTTTCTGTGATGAGGAAATTTTTTTCGCGTAACCATGGCTAGCTACAGTTGGATTAATCAACCAGTCGAGCTTGCAAAATCTTGATTATGAGACAGCAGTGTGCATAGCACCCAGGTGCTGTGAGCACCGCAAGAGGTAACGGTGCCACTACATGGGTGTTGCGTCATGTTTACTGCCTCGGTGCAACAACCACTCCAATTAGCAACACCTTGTGCTTAAGAGGCTATGGCAGATTTGTGTATTAGGCTGCACAAAAAGCTACGTGCTCTATCACTGGTGGCTCTCGATAATCGTTACTGCAACCACAAAATCGTTGCACAAGCCACATGCAAAGCGGCGTAGAGACTTGTGTACGCTTAGATGTTGCACACATCAGTGCCGAGAGTACCTGAGGCAGAAGTGCATACTAGTGGTGCACTGCTCGCCTTGGTGATGCCCTCTGATTTTTTGGAGTTGCAAAACTGGTGATGCCCTCTCAAACTAAGGTAGTGGTGCATGTTGCGCAAGGAGCTACACACACTGCAGCTACTGCGCACAGTGCATCACCCACCCATGAGAGTGTAGTGAGCACTGCAGCATGGGCATACTAGCTGGGTGTTGTGCCACCCATGGCATTGCCCACGTTAGCTAGGTCGTCACCCATGGCGCAACCTACACTGCGCATCTCATGTAGATGGCTGTGTAACACTGCCAAGGGTGCAATGCTGACTACCAAGGAGAGGCGATGCCGACATGGATCACCAAGCACCAACTGGGTGTATCATCTAGTGCATCTTGCTACAATTGTGTTCAACGTAGTCTACGACGCACCTGTTGGATACTACGTGCCCATGGTGCTGCGCGCACAGGTAGCACAGGTGCAACGATGCGCCCTATGCTATGTTGAGCTTCATGCACCAGGCCGGTGTAGCATGCTCTATTGCTAAGTTGTGTGGACCAGGTCGATGTAGTGAGGCATCGCCGCCATGCTCCTCTAATGCTGCTAGGAGGTGTAGCCGCGACCTAGAATTTTTTTTTTCTCTTCCATTACGTTGAAAAGTAATTGAATGGGTGAGGAAGAAGAATAGTGTTTTTTTTTTTTGTCTCTTGTGATGAATTGGGTTGTGGGCTACAAAATGATTTGGGTTTGTTTTAAATATTCTTTGGGTTGAGAATTTGTTTGGCTAAGATGGATTTGGGCCACTATTTTTAAATCAAGTTTTAAGCCCAACCCACATCTTTGAAACAAAACCCAGCCATATTGTTGATGGGAGTTGGGCCTGCGTAGTTGCTAGGCCTCTAGTTGGGTAGCCTATGGGCTTTCTGGTTTGGTCCAATGTGCTATGATAAAAAAACAAGAGTCTTGAGGCAAACTGGGCTGCAAGCCCAGTCATCGGCCCGCTAGCTGTGAGAGAGTCCAGTGTGCTAGGCGCACAACCCATCCAAAAGTTGTGTTCTTTTTGGGTCATTATGGGAAAAAAGGGCTATGTGGTATTTTGAACCCAAGACTTCACACACAAGGGCAATGAGCTTAACCATTGGGCTAGAGCTTATTGTTGGTATGTTTGCTGATTTTATTTAAATCAGTATGTCATTGTGGCACATGAATATTTTTTTTTTTTTTGAAATATTGTTTGCATGATTATTATTATTATTGAATGCATGATTGCCATGATATTATTTTGTCACATTTGTTAGACATTTTATTTTATGTCATAAATTGCCTAAATTATTATTTTTTGTGCATAATAATTATTTGAATGAAATATGATATTGTTTTTGTACATGTATGGGGATTTGTGTAATTGTGTGCTTATTTTACCACTTGTAGTTAGGCTAATTTTAAAAATTATTCTTTAAATTTTCTTTTAGAATGTGATAAAATAAAGGATTAAGTAGCTCGAGTTTGATTAGTCCATGCTTATGATTGGCTCAAATTGATTTCTTCGATTTAAGAAGAAATTATTTCTTGCATGTGACTGACTCGGTAGATTGCTTATCCTAGAGGAAGTATGGTTGAGATTGATTTGGGATTAATCTCCTATACGATGCAAATTTGCAGGAAAATTAAGTTAGAAATTAATAATTAGACATTGTAAAGCAAGAGATGATTAGGAAGCATAGCAAATTTTTTTTTATTTTGTGACATGCGTTAATTATTTTTGTTCTCACTTAAATTGTTGTGAAAATTTTTTAGATATGTGTGTAATTAAATGCGCATAGATTAGTAACTTTGAGATAACCAAGAAAAAAATCCAGAGATTATGTATGCGACGGTGCGTTTGGATGTTGAAGTGAGTTGAGTTGAGTTGAGTTTAGATTATAAAATATTGTTAGAATATTATTTTTTAATATTATTATTGTTTTGTGATTTGAAAAGTTGAATTGTTTATTATATTTTGTGTTGGAATTTGAAAAAGTTGTAATGATAAGTGAGATGAGATGAGTTTGGTTTGGGAACCAAACGAAGCTAATTTGTCTCATTAATCTCCTCCATGAGCAATAATTGGAAACAAATCAAGATTATTATGAGTGTTAGATAGTCTTAGACCATCATTATTGTATAAACCTCTGAAAGGTCAAGAGTAAAATTTGAAGTGCACTTGGGACGCATGCACTATAATTTTCATAGAAGTTGAAAGGATCAACTATTACATAGAGATAAACCACTATTTTGCCTTTGAGAATCTTATGAGTAATCACGGATTTTTTATTTTTTTTTGTAACACAAAGATTAATTGCTCATATATTTGAGGATAAGCATTATAATCTTGAAACAACTTAGGTTAATTCACATATAATCACAAACTCTCTAAAACTTGTTAGTATATTTGAGAAGTAAGGACATTAAAATTTGAATCTGCAAAAGTGTTGAGGACATTCTTGATTGACAAATTCATTTTAAAGGTTTTATTAATGCACCTTTGTGTGGTATTAGCACTAAAAATATTACTCAAGTTTTCTTTCTCTCTAGCGAGAACAAATAGATTCTTGCAGATATATGAACTTAGGAGCATCTTTGAGAGTAATGTAATACCAAGCACCTTGGAGGTTTACATGGTAACTGTGGCAAAAGTCTAAATAATTAGGTACAACTTAATTAAGCCTAAAAATTTTGCTCGTGGTTGCACTGATGCAAGATAGATTTTAGGTTAAGATAATTTCTTTTCTCTCCTATTGTGGATTGGAGAATATAAAAAATATTGAGTTAGTGGGAAATAGAGATATCGCTAGTTAGCGGCTAAAACGTCATGTACTACATTTGTTGCACAAAGCGATGCTTTACTTAGCGCTTTTAATGCGATATTAGCGAAGTCTAGACCTAATTTGATTTAAGACTCATTGAAAATAATGGTGTTAGTGAGAGTTTCTAGAGGTTTAGAAGTTAGATTGTCACTCATTAACTCAGTGATATTATTTCTCGAGTGGGGAGATTATGTACTAAAAGGTGTCATGAAGGCATAGGATAATGGGTGTGAAATTTGAGAAATTGAAGGTTTTCTCACTTATGAGATCTCTATCCTTTATTTAGTAGAGTCAATGAGAAATGGCAATGTGAGTATTCTCTATGTTAATATTCATATACATGCACACTAAGGACATGAAATAATGATGAATTGTCTCGTCATATAAATGCGATTCTATTTTTTTTTAATCAGAAGAAAAAAAGATTTTTAAATAAAATATTTCCTTAATCGCAATTGTATGAGTAATATGATAAGAGCAATTTATCTTGTAAGTTTATGACTTGCTAAGAATGGAGTTATAAGTCAATTATGGCACAAAGCAGTTTTATATCACACTTGGGTTGATATAATATGGGGTTGCAGCCTTAATTATGACTTGTCATCCTTAGATCAAATTCATTCGCCTTTAAGTAAGGCTGATTAATTATTTTGTGTATACATGAATTCAATTAAGATGGAAATACGGAGGATGTATGCTATTATATTTTTTGGTTGAGTCAAGTAAATTACTTGTATTTTCGGCGAGGGTAGGGTATTTTGAATTTTTGTAACACTTGTTTTTTTAGAAAGAACGTTTCATTACATTTTATTCCACATTACCTAAGGCTTAATATTTAAAAATATTTTATGAAAGTTCGTCGAAAATAGTGGGAGTAATTTAACAACTAGTGTGTATACCTTTGAGTGGTGTACCACTAGTGATAACGACTCCCAAAAATTTATAGAATATAAAGATCTTCATAAATAGTGTGATAGCTATATATTAGTATTTTCTCGTCGTTAAGAGATTAGAAGAGAATATTTATAATATGGCTCCGTTAAAGGTATTGAATTCACATAGTAGGAATTCCAATATAAAATCTAAAATTCACTTTACTTATATGATCTAACATGGGGTTGTTGATCTGATTGACAAAGGAAAAGTGAAGTTGATAGAGGTATAGATCTATCTCTTGGCACTAATTGAATTGCATTTAGATTGACATTGATCGCACATTTATTGAAACTTTTCTTGAAAGAGTCAAATAGTTGATTCTCGTAGAAGAATCTAATGGTTAGTTTTTTGTGATGTTTAGGCGCAAAGTATTTTGAGCACATGATTGTTGCTTGTACTATTTTGGTACAAAAATTGAATGAATGCCACTTGTACTATTTTCATGCGGCCTAAACCAACCATCTATTCAAAAAGACCCAATATATCTAGTCATTTTTATTAACGGCCTATTGAATTAAATGGGTTCTTAGAAGTTTAGATAGTGTCTGTCGCCAATATGTGTGTGAGGGGAAGCTTTCAACAAACTTGTAGTTTGGCTTCTAATCTGAGTTTTTCACAGTATTGACCAGTCACAGCTGTAACTTCCTTCATTAATGAAATGAAGTCTATTCGCATAAAAAAAAAAAAGGTTCTTTGAACACTATTGACAGTCCTGGAAAAGGTTCTTTTTTTTAGAGAGCTCATGTTAATGGCGATCTGGTTGTCTGAGAATATTAATTGTCACATAATTAATAGTTTTTCATACTTAGAGATAGTGGACGTGGGTTTATGAAAAGTAGCTGAAACTTCATGTCTTGAGAGACTATTTACAAGAAAAAAGTATCTAGGAGCTCTTGTTCAAAATCCATTGGCAATTAATAAGATGGAAAATACCAAAGAATCTAGTTAGGCATATAATATTTGGTGTTTCCATTGTGGTTTGCTCATAGGAGTTAGAGAGGTTGAGATTTTGTTAAAGGGTAAATATGGTTTGCTTGGTAAAGTGAGTTTGAGATGCGATTTAGACAAGTCATTAAATGATATTCGTAGTAGGACTTGCTGACTAGAATCTAAGATTTACACTGTGAGTTTGACCTTAAATGAGATTCGCGATGAGTCATCATTGACTTCATGGTTGTGCAAAGGACTTTTATATATAAAAGCAGAATCTCTTGGTAGGTGCATGTTTTGGAAAGTTACTACACATGAGAATGTGCATGGAGAGAAATGGTCATTAAACACCACTTGAGAGTTGTGGTTTGATTATTTTTCATTAACCTTGTGATTTCTCTCTGCCATGCTATTGCTCGTCGTACACATTGAACACACAATTTATATTCTAAGTTGTTTTATTTTTAATATTTTCATGATTAAGTGTTTATTCCTTGTTCTTAGTACTTACAATTTTCTAGTTAATTATTGTTTGATCTATTGAATCACAATGAGATCGAGAGGTGATTTGTGATTAAAACTCTAGGATTAAGCACCATTAGTTGAGCGAAAGTAAAGATACTTTACCACGATTAGTGTGATCTTCAAGACAAATCTAAAGAACTTAATGAGTCTCCAATTAGTTAAATTCACATAGAGATTTATTAATTGGAGATATTTTTAGTATTGTTGGAGAGAAAATATTGAATAGTTAAGGGATTTTTATCATCAACTTGAGATAATTGAAATTTTATATCAAGGAAGAATAAATTATGTGGAATTTACTAGGTGAAATCAAACACTCTAGATATATTCTTATTATATTTAAAATCTTAATTTTAATGCTATTTTCTTTAGTTTAATTTAGATAATCTATTCTTCAAATTTCGGTTTTCCAAATAGTAATAAATTTAGTAAATTTCAATACTCAATAGCATAATTATTCCCTGTGGGTTTGACATCCGTTTTCTTTAAAACACTTTACTACTTGTTACGATTCTGTGCATTTGTAGATATTTTCAGCACAACAAGAGGGACTAGGGGTGCTTAGTCTGATATGACCAAATGATTCAGAGTATAACGAGACACTTTTAGAGATGTTGCTATGCTGGTCTTCTCTTGGAGAGATTTGATATAGTGTTCCCATTTTTCTTTTACAAGTGTGCTCGATGGTCGCACAACCTATTTGCTAGTATGAATAAGATTAAGAATATATTGATAGATGCAGACCTGGTGTCTTGCCCATTATGTCCGAGTAGGAGATGCAATAAAGAGGCATCCATAGTGGGCACCCCTTCCCCTTCTCTTGGGGCTAGCCCTTAATGGCCAGCTGGGGATTACACTTAAAGGGGCTATTTACCCCCCTTTGGATGAGATGCTTCAAGCTTATAACAACTAAGTGCAAATCTCTCTCTCAAATTCTTTCTCTCTAGTCTCGGCATTTAGGCTGTGGAATATGTGGGTGTTGCTTTGATCTTACCACGTAGCACACTCCACATACGGGAGATTTCGGATGAACAACAACGGTGATGGAGAATCCGTGGAATAACCGTACTAAATCTACAATTTAACAACGAGCTAATATCGTTTCCGCTGTGTACTTTGATCTAGTATTTTTAACACTAATGAAATGATACTTATGAAAAGTCACAATTTATATAAATGAAAGGGTATTTGTGAAAAATCACCACTTATGTGAAAGAGCATACATTGAAAATGTTTCTAATTTACCAAATGGCATAACTTCTCATTTGGTGGCCAAGCGGTTAAGGTTGCTATCCCCAAGAGGCATGCATTGCTTCAAGTTACCATGTCAAAGTTTCATTTAAATATTGACAACCGAACCGACACATTAAATAATAACAATGGTTCGCATTATTTTTTACTTAATAGTAACTATTTTAATCATTTCTAAGTCTAAAAACCAACAATCCCCAACCTTTTTAAAATATTTTAAAAACAAACTAAAAGAAACTTCTTTGGGATAAGTACTATGCATCAATAGAGGTAGCATGTGGCTTTGAACGTCTACCTAGTGTTAGTGTGTTTCCATCTGAAAGATCCATGGTGAACCAAGTCTTGAACATAATCTTTTAACTCAGGCTTTCCATACAACACACATAGTACAACATATGTCAGGTTCCTTTTAAGGCGGTGCACAAAGGTCGTGCACCATATCTTGGATTCATGAGCACTCTAGCGAATAGCCCAATTACTATAGATTGCAGCACCACAATCACACTCACATAGGTGAGTCCTCCAGGGGTACATACAATTCAATACCTTGTCGTCTTTGACTCATTCAAAGCATTTCACTTTTCCTTTGCCATTGCATTTGTAGCACTCACACCTTAGGGATAGACCAATAATAATATTTTAATAATTCTATCTAATCACTAAAATAGTTTGTTCTACCTATTTAACCTTCTTCTTGGGATCTCCAATCAAGAAAGTTGGGTTGCTGCTACCAGTGACCTAATTAATGGGTTTCAGTCCCATCCCACTTGATGTATGTATAACTATTGATTTTGCTTGTCCTTTTGTCGAAGGACCTGCTAAGTTATCTTTTCACTTTACATATTCTAAAGTCGGGTACTCATTCTTTATTAGGTATCTTATCATAGAATGCCTAAAACTCAAATGTCCATTCTTATGATTAAAGTATTTATTATTACAAACACTTATCACAACTTAATTATCACAAATAACAGGAATAACTGGCATTGGATTTTTAACTAGTGGAATTTCTAACAATAAATTCTTAAGCCACTCTATCTCATGTCTAGTAGTATCCAAGGCTATTAATTAAGCCTCCATAGTAGATCATAAAATTATAGTTTGCTTAGAAGATTTCCAAGCCACAACTGTTCCACCAAGAGTGAAAATATATCCACGGGTTCCCTTACGATCTATTGTGTCAGTTATCCAACTAGCATCATTGTATGATTTTAATACAATGGGATACCCAGAATAATGGACACCATATGTCATGGTTCCTCTCAAATATGTAAGAATTATGTCCAATTCCTTCCAATGAGAATCATCAGGCCTACTAGTATATATGCTAAGTCCATTCACAGTATAGAAAATATCAGGTCTAGTAGAATTAGCAATATACAACAGTGTACCAATAATTTGGAAATATGTCAGTTATGACACAAGATCTCTAAGATTCTTACTTAAATACAAATAATGATCAAGAGGAGTACTAACGGGTTTGCATTCAAATCTCTCAAAGCTTTAAGAATCTTTTCAATATAATGAGATTGATTTATGCTAATACTGTAACGAGATCTCATTAACTTAATCTCAAGATTACTTGTACCTCTCCCTTGTCTTTCATGTCAAAATTCTTAGATAGAAAATTTTTAACGTCAAGAAAGATATCTATATTGGTACCAAAGATGAGAACATCAACATAAAGACATAGCATTTACACATGCACAATCAACCATTTTAGTGTATAAACACTCATCAGGCTCATTTATCTTTGAAATCATAAGATAAAATTATTTTTTCAAACTTTTGGTGCAATTGTTTAGGAGCTTGTTTTAAACCATAGAGAGAGTTAATAAGTGTACAAACAAACTTTTCTTTCATGTCTTGGAATCACAAAACCCTCTGGTTGATCCATGCATATATTTTCTTCTAGATTGCCATTAAGAAAGACGGTCTTTACATTTATGGATCAACTAGATGTGACACCCCCAGCCACCACTTGGGATTGGATGAAGACTGAAGTATTGGGATATGTAACTCAAGGCTACATACCTACGTACATGACAGTTAAGATGCAATGAACCTATTATATTCTAATAGTATGCAATGAATTGCAGCAGAATAAGTCATTTAAATGTTGTACTAGAATAAAACTAATATCCCAACTTTTTAATTCATAGCTTTAAATCACACTTCTTAGTAATGGAGTATCAAACTCCTTGTTTACACTTTAACATACCAAGTATTGTCTAAAAAGGCCTTAACAAATAATTAAAGCATCTTTCTAATCTCAACTATCTCCAAGTAGGTCATGAAAAAATCCGTTCTTTTCTCCGTGTTGAGCTCATCCTTAGCTTTCATCATCATCCTGACTCGTTACACCTGATTCTGTTAAAGGTTCTACTATTCTGGATTGAAAATGGTAGTGGAAACTACCACGGTGAGATTTTGAGAAATCTCAGTAAGTAAACAAACAACATACAACAGATAACATAAGCATACAATGGTAAACTATGAGATGAATGCATGGATATGTACTTGACGTAAAACTTGATTTATGCAACTTGACCTTTTTTAGAACATGAAATGGAGATCCTTAGACTTTTGAGAAAAAAATCTTTGACAAATTTTTCATGTTGATCATTACACATATCATTTCATGTCATGTGATTCATATCATATCGTATCATATCACATGATTCATATCATGTGAGATCATTGTCTTATTCTTATAACACATAGTGGGCACATCAAGGCTCCCCTAAGCACCGCATGTTCCTACTAGTTACCTCACCACCAATGGTTCTTACATTGTGGTGAATATGTCTTATTCATATTCATTATAACACGACAGTACTTCATCGAGTTATTTGCCTTAGTCATGGCACCTACTAGCGTTAGATGCTATCTCACTCCGGCATCCTTTTCAAAAAGATCTATTTGAGATACGCCGATGGTTCTTTTTCGACCTAGGGGTTACCACTCCATTCTTAAGCACTTCAGGGTAGACATAGGAGTTCCACTAGGACATTCCCCTATCCTAACATTTGGGATCGTGATAAAAAATGTATTGATTCCCCTTTTGAAAAATATTATTTACCCAAATGCATGTGACATGAGACTTGAGACATTTTTTTCTTTTCATAAAACATGTGACATATGAGATGTTGTGTATACATGAAAACAAGCATAGCACATTTTAGTTTATAGCTTTGCAACAATAGAGCTTTAATATGCATAACATGTTCCGTAGGCAAACACTTAAAACATATCATAAACGAAATAACAATGATCAATCTGAACATATACACATAGACGTGGTCGAAACTTTTAAGACTTACAAAAACATGTTGCAAATCATCTTCTTAACCTAAGAGGAAATCATAAACATCATAGACCATAGATCATGGCCAAGTCATCATATAAAACCAAAACATCATACACATCGAAAATGAAATAACGAGCGTACACAATAGAAAAAAAGATGCAAAGTTTACACAACATATACGAATATTATCCGAGGTAAGTTGAGGGTCTACATACAAGCTTTTCCTTGCTTACAAAGAGTATAATCTTCATGGGCTGAAATAAAAGCGTACTAACATTAGAGAGATCCTCAATTGAAACATAAACTTATAAAATCTAAGCAAGACTTTCATTTTAACGCATTGACTCTAAAACATTAAACATTAAGTTCTAAACCTTCAACATTGCCATTATAACACCTCACCTAATTAACCATTAGGATTAATCTAACTCCCTTCATTAATTTTATGATTTTGGGTTTTAAATATTTTATTTTATTTTATTATTACTATATTATTTTATTTGCTTATTTTATTTATTTACTTCAATGTTGATATTTAGATTTATTTAGACCATGACGCTTAGTGTCATTAATTATTAAGCATGAAGGACTAGAGAAGAAAGCCCATTAGTAATTCTATTAAAGCCTTTAAAACCTTAGGAAATTTATGGACCAAGCCTTAGAAGCCTTAAACCAAGCCTCACAGGAGTATAGGTCTTGGTAGGGTAGCCTTGGCCAAAGTCTGAGGAAGGCATAAGGCCTTTTGGGCAAAGCATGGTATGGTTTTGACCCATGGCCCAATTATGTCAAGGAAAACCTTTTAAGCCCCATCTTTGTGGATCTTGATGCCTCTCTTAATCCATCTTTGTGAAACAAGGCCCTCATCCACTCAAACCCAAAGCCTTTGGACCATTAACCCACACTCATGGCCATTTTAAGCACCACAAGGCCCAAAGCCTTGTTTTGCTTCTATTCCACTCTTCGATTTGAAAGCCCAATACACCATGACATGGGTTTCTTCAAGTCCATGTCATATCCTAAGTACCCAAATTAAGTTTTAAAATTGGCTTAAGACCAATAAGCAACTTACCCATGATTAGTGACCTTTAAACTATATTTTGGAACTTAATTTTCTTTCTTAATTTTTTTTATCTGAAATATTTTATTTCATTATTCAATTACATCATTCTTAGATCATATTAGGACTCTATATAAATCTCCACACATGTCATTAGAAGAAATGACATATCAAACCCCAAACTACACCAATCGACACACATGTGTGCCCTTTATGTGCATTGGACTATTTTACCCTTAAGCCCAATCTTTTGTGCCTTTTTTTCAAGGGCACTATGGTTTTTAAACACCTCATATGATCCATTTAGACTCAGACCAAGCCTTGGACGAAATTATTTTCAAAAACCAATCCAAACCACCAAACCCGATTCACCTTGGACACTAGTTGGATGAGAACAGAATTGGTTGAGTTTCAACCTCCCTTCTGCCCATGGCTAAGCGACCACCCCATGCCACCTCCATCACCACCCAATATTCAAGAATCCCTCAAGGTCATCATGAGATTTTGACCAGTTTTTCCCACCCAAAGAAGGAACCAAACCTAAGGCATCCAAGCCACCTCCATTTTGGCAACCACGTCCCTTCATCCCTTTCATTTGAGCTGCCACTTCATGATCACTTGGCAGCCAACCAAGATCCATTATCTCACCTAGAAAGCCTTCCAATAATGGCTTATGACCTGCACAAATCAGCCTTGAGTATGAGACAAGAGGGTTAGTCAAGGCCATGATCAAAATTGCCAAAGAAAACCACCTTGAACCCGTCAGCCTCATGTTTGGTTTTTGTTAGTTTTTCTTCTCTTCCTTCCACACCACGACTTGACTAGCACCCTTAAGATCAATGTAGAACTAAAGTGATGAAGTCATGGAAATTTAGGGCACCATTCAGTCTACACAAGTGACACAAGGTGCTGAAATGCAAGCTAAAATTTAGCTCCTTACACCACCGCCCATATCAGCCAATCCTCATGGACTTAGGCCAACGTCTCCACCCCTTGTCCACCTATAAAAATCCCCTACACCCCTTTATTTTCTCCACACCTCATCTCCAGCTCCCCTTGAGCATTGAGAGCCATCTTGCCCCTTAGTTTTGAGAGAAACCGAAAGGGGTGTGTGTGTGTGTGTGCTTGGTATTCTTGAGGTTCTTGTAAGTTCTTGAGCTGGAAGCTTGAGTGGGCTATGAAATTTATAAGTTCTCTTTCCCTAGATCTTATTTTACATTTCAAGTCTTGTTTTTCTAGTGTTAGATTGAGTTTTGATTAAATTTGGAAGAGGTTACCATGCTTAATTCAAAACCGGGTTCATTAAGAATGGTTTAACTATTTAAATTAGAAGTTTTAGCTATGGCATATCTTAGCATATTTTTATATGATTTATTAATGTCTTATAATGATCATTGAAGGTTTTATTTTTTATTAGAAGCATGCCATGATAGGTTTTAATTTTATCTTGTGTTGATCATCAAAATATGATTGAGTTTTAAGTAATGTCCACCTAGGCTTGATGATTAAGCATTTAGAAAACCTTATGATTGGTGTAAGAATGAAAATGCATGTTTTGGATGAGTTTTGAAAGCATGTCTTTGTGATTTATACTAGAAACATCAAGCTCGATTAATGAAGGATTAATGAAGATTAAGGTTTTTAGCTATGATTAAGTGTTGGGATGAATTTTCTTACCCAGAAATTGGCCTTTATCATATCATTAAGACTATAGTAATTAATTGTGACTAAATAAAATTGGCATAAGCATGTATTCATAAGGATCAATAGTTAAAATCACACTAAGTCATCAACTAGAGTGCATGCCATGTGTTGGGAATGTTTGAGCTAGTTCAACTTTGAATTTTACAATTCTAATGGTATAGATGACTTTAGAATATCAAAAATAGGAGGTCTATGAAGTTTGGTTAAATTTGAGATTTGTTTACAAATAGTGAAAAATTTAGGGCTTTAGTGGCAATTTTTGAAAGTTTAGAGGTATTTTTGTGAAGCCTTTAATTATGAACATCATCCATAGTGGTATAAATCCTAACTTAGTATGAATTTGATTTCAGCTGCTATGACTTTTTAAATCTAGGAAGTTTGTAAGTTGGCATCTAACTTACACCTTGATAAGTTATTTATAATTTATTGATAAATGTCACATTCATGTTATAATTGTCATTTTGAGCATAAAATATCATGTTATATGATACATTGAGTGTATACTTATATGACGTGATATTTTCACCATTTTAGCATATTGCATCAATAAATGTCTTTTTCACATGAAAGCTTGCTACATATGCACGTCATGAAATACGTTTTTTCAACATAGCATGAAAATATTTTTTTGTCATGAGCCCAAAGGCTAGGATGAAGAATCATCCTAGTGAAACTCCTCTGTTCACTCTGGAGTGTTTAAGAATGAAGTAGTAAACCCTGGATTGACGAAGAACATTCAACTGGTTTCGAATGGGTTCTTTTCAAAGAACACCAGAGCGAAATCAAATGTTATGACACCTAAGTCTGGTGGGTGTACATGTTATGATGTTATGTTATATTACCAATGTATTGAGAATGAGTTTGTAGACAACGTAGTTTCAATGTGAGTTGTACTACAATCACCATCAGGTACTCAGTGCATATGGGGAACTGTGACGATACCACATGTTATGATGTTTTGATTAAATATGAATGGCTAATAATGATGAAATGTTATTATTGTTTTTGCCAGTAAAGTGAAAAATGTCCTCTGTGCAAAAATGTGTCTCAGTTTTTCTAAAAATGTTAAGGAATCTAGATGGGAGACACACTGATTTTCTGCATTACATGCATTTTATATTTATCATTCTTCATTCATAATTTATCTTTGTGTACGTTAGTTGTTTAACTTACTGAAATTTCAAATAAATCTCACCCCTTGGGGACCCACGATCATTCCATTCGGAATGATAGAAGTTATGTCAAGACTCGAGGAGGATGGACTGGATGGAATGGTGGACCCATCTGAATGAGGAGGAGCCAGACCTCAAGAAAAGATTGTACCTTATCCTAATGTTTATAGCACTAGTCCTTCATGCTCTAGAACACATGAAGCAGTTGATCTAGCTTTGGAGACTTTTTATGATTAGCTATACTAAGATTATGCTACTATTTGGTTTAAACTTATGATGGTTATTAATGCATTGAGATGTTTTTAGTTATTCTGGCATAAGTTTTATTGTCACCCTTACTCCGCTCTGAATATTGCATTATGCTAGTTGCACTTATAGGATGCATTACATATTAACTGTCATGTACAGGAGTATGGAACCTTGTGTTACATATCCCAACGCTCTAAGTCTTCGTTCCATCCCAAGAGGAGGTTGGCGGAGTCACAGAATGGTATCAAAGCAATTACGTCTTTGGGTAAACCCACATATCCTTAGGAATAATATGCCAAAGTATAGGATGTAATCTTTAGACTTGATAGGCTTGAAATCTTGTAGTAGGAATTGGATTTGATACACGTGCCTCACAGGATTTGGACAACTGAAGCAGCATGGCACGTGAAAGAAAGGAAAGAAACCCTAAAGGATTCCAATGCTCGACAGGATCAGGACAGTTGTATGGATGGAGGACATGATTTGGCAAGCTCAATTTCTCAGATGATAGAAACCATGAAACAGCAATTGGAGATAATCCTAAGGCAAAACCAACAACGCTTGCAGGTTGAAAAGCCGGAGAATCGAGGGTGTCCATATGAGAATTTTTTGATATACAGATACCCTAATTTTAAGGGGATTAAAGGGCTCATGAAGGCCAACAAGTGGCTACTAGATCTCGACAGGACCTTCCAGATCAGCGACTGTACAAAGGAACAAAAAGTATAGTACGCAGGGCATCTACTTCAAGGAGAAGCCGGTATTTGGTGGGATACTAAGAGGCAGCTATTAATAAGGGAATTGGGCAATATCACTGCTTTGACCTGGGATAGGTTCAAGGAGGAGTTCGATAATTGATTTTTCCCTGAATCGATGAAGACCCAGAAGGCTCAAGAGTTTTCCACTTTGGTGCAAGGCAATCTCTCAATTGAACAATATGCTTCAAAATTCATGGAGCTGGGAAGGTTTTCTCTACATCTGATCATCACTAAAAAGGCATAGGCTCAAAAGTACCAAGGAGGACTACAACCCCGGATTCGCAGTTATGTAGCTAGGTTTCGTATCGATAATTTCCAGGAGTTGATTAACGTGGCTACAATAACAGAAGTGGAACAATGAAGTTTGGTAGCCTAAGATTAACCTTGAGTGAAATAGGACCTTCTCTATAGGAGGGAATAATGCCAAAAGAAGGATTATATAAGGAGCCAGCAAGGGTAAAGGCATTATGATAGCTCCACTTGCTACATGTAAGAAGTGTGGAAAGAATCACAGTGGAGAATGTCAAGTGGGTTTTGAAGTATGTTTTCAATGTGGTCAGTCAAGACACATGATTCGGGAGTGCCTTTAGAATGCACAAGGTGGAAGGAACTCTCCTAACAAAATCGACCCAATCAGAGGCCACCTGTACAAGCTCGTGTGTACTCCATCGCCCCTGGAGAGATGAACAAGGAGATTCCTGAAGATGAAGAGACGAGAGTCATCACTAGTATCTTTCTTTAAATACCTCTCTTTAGAACTTAGCTTTTTAAATAGTTGTTCACTACTTAGTAGTTGATTACACCTTAGGTAAAATCACGTTATACACAGCTCGCGCTTTGTTTGACTTCGGCACTACAAGGTCTTTTATGTCCACGACATTTGCATGCATGTGTATCCTGCCAACACAGACGTTACCTCAAGCTATGGTAGTGTCAATTCCTGATGGTAGCATGATCATCTATACCCGCATGTTGAAAAATTGCCCATTAACCCTGAGAGAGAGATTGATGGAAGCCGACTTGATCATCTTCGACCAACTAGGGTATGGCATTATACTAGGAATGGACTGGTTATCCAAACACTATGCTAGAATAGAATGCCGAAACAATGAGATTATACTAGGAATGGACTGTGAAGGCCACCCCCTCTCTAATTTCAGCCTTGCAAGCGAGGAAGTGCATCGCTAATGGTGCCACGGAGTACTTAGCATTCATAGTGGAAGATTATTGCTGTAATAAGGAGATTCAAGGGATACCTATATTTGAGGAATATCCTGAGGTTTTCACTAACGATCTGCCAGGATTACCCCCCGATAGAGAAATAGAATTCACTATAGAGCTAGAGCCAGGTGCAACCATCCATAAAGCCCCTTATCGTATGGCCCCTCTAGAATTGAAGGAGCAGATAGAAGAGCTACTAGAAAAGGGTTTTATTCGACCTAGTTCATCACCTTGGGGTGCGCTAGTTCTATTCGTTAAGAAGAAGGATGGATCGTTAAAGATGTGCATTGATTATAGGGAATTGAACAAAGTAACAGTTAAGAACAAGTACCTGTTACCGCATATCGATAACCTGTTAGATCAATTACAAAGAGCATCAGTGTTCTCAAAGATAGACTTAAGGTCTGATTACCATCAGCTTAAGATTAGGGAAAAGGATATCCCTAAAATGGCATTCCAGACTAGATACGGTCATTATGAATTCTTAGTGATGTCATTTGGTCTAACCAATGCCCCCGCCGCATTCATGGATATGATGAACAGAGTATTCAGCAAATGTGAGCTTTGGCTCAAGCAGCATCTCCGTTTGGCAAAGGCTGAAAGAACAAAGGTTGTACGCCAAATTCAGCAAATGTGAGCTTTGGCTCAAGCAGGTAAAATTTTTAGGGCACGTAATCTCAAGTCAAGGAGTATCAGTTGATCCCAGCAAGGTCGAAGTCGTGGTAAATTGGAACCGTCCGACTAATGTGCACAAGATTCAGATTTCCTGGGATTAGTTGGTTACTATCGAAGATTCATGGAAGGATTCTCCAAACTGTTGAAGAACGCTAAGTATATTTGGACAGAGAAGTGTGAGCGGAGTTTCATGGAACTTTAGGTAAGGCTCACAACCGAGCTAGTACTAGCTCTGCCTGAGCCCTATAAGCCTTATGTGGTTTTTAGCGATGTGTCCAAATCAGGACTTGGATGTGTACTCATGTAAGAAGAGCGGGTTGTCACCTACACCTCACGACAACTAAAGAATCATGAGCAGAATTACCCAACCCATGACTTGGAACTAGCCGCCATAGTTTTCACTTTAAAGATTTGGAGGCATTACTTGTATGGTGCGAAATGCGAAATCTACACCGATCACAAAAGCCTCAAGTACTTATTTAGTCAACAGAATTTAAATATGAGGCAGAGAAGGTGGTTGAAGACTATTAGCGACTACCAATGTGAAATCAAGTATCACCCTGGAAAGGCTAACATAGTGGCGGATGCACTAAGTCGGAATACGCAAAAGGATGATCCCATAGGCCCCACCTTGGAAGTGGAGTACTTTCTACACAGTGTGAGAAGTTTATTGATCAAGGATCTTCCTGCTAAGGCATCCCTGACTGCAGTGCAAGAAATTGTGCCTATGGAATGGAAAGGGGTGAAAAAGCAATAGATGGAGGATCCCAAATGGGCAGAAATCATACAGAAGGTAGAAAATAAGGAGGGACCTGCTGATCAGGAGATCAGGGATAAGATATTAAGAGACGCGCATCAGACTCCATACAAGGCTCACCTAGGAAGCACAAGGATGTATCGGAATTTGAAGCAACACTTTTGGTGGAAAGGCTTAAAGAAAGATGTAGCAGAGTATGTTAATAGATGCTTGGTTTGTAGAACAGTCAAGGTAGAGCATCAAAGACTTGCTGGTGAATTATAGCCACTTCCAATCCCAGAATGGAAATGGGACGATATATCCATGGACTTTGTAGTTGGACTACCAAGAACTTTGAAGGGAAATAACTCTATTTGGGTCATGGTTGATCGTCTAATGAAAAGTGCTTACTTTTTGTCAATGAAAAATACTAACCCTATGGAGAAGTTAACTCTACTATTTGTATAAAAAATAGTGCGACTACATGGAGTTCGAAAAATGATTGTATCAAATAGAAATATGCATTTCACCTCTCATTTCTGGCAAGGCCTTTAGGACAGTCTAGGCACCAAGTTGAAATTTAGTAGTGCCTATCACCCTTAGACTGATGGGCAAACTGAGCAGACAATTCAGACTTTGGAAGACATACTAAGGGCATTTGTTTTGCAAGAAAAGGACAATTGGGAGAGGCTCTTACCATTAATTGAGTTTGCTTACAATAATAGCTTCCAGGCCACCATTCAAATGGCACCCTACGAAGCTTTATACAAAAGGAAATGCAGGTCTCCTTTATACTAGGATGAAGTAGGAGAGGGAAGAGATTTATGGTGTAGAGATTTTTCAAGAAACGAAGGATCAAATCCAGTTAATAAAGGAAATGATGAAGGCTGCCCAAGATAGACAGAAGAACTATGCCGAACATTGAAGAAGGAACCTCGAGTTTGAAGTTGGTGATTGGGTCTACCTCAAAGTATCGCCCATGAAAGGAGTCTTTAGGTTTGGAAAGAAGGGAAAGTTAAGTCCAAGATATGTAGGACCCTATGAGATACTAGAAAGAGTAGGAGTAGTCGCTGGCTGGATCTTCCCACTAACTTCCAAGGAATTCACAATATCTTCCATGTATCTTCCCTTAAGAAGAGCTTCAAAAAGCAGATACCAACTGTTGTAGATACAAGGGATATTTCGCTCCAACTCGACCTAACATATGAAGAAATTCTTGTTTAGATCACAGATTGGAAGGATAAGGAACTTTGAAATCGAAAAATCCCTCTGGTTAAGGTTATGTGGCGGAAATGATATTGAGGAAGCTAGTGGGAAAATGAAGTCGATATGAGAAACAAATACCCTTATTTGTTTGGCCTATGAATTGTTTGACATCACATCATGGCATTCAATTCCATTCATGCATGCATGGCATCCATTGTTATTTTGTTGTGTGACCCACATTCTTTCTCGTCATTTTCAGTTGCACCATGGTCAGTAATGGTAGGATTTCCCATCAGACTTATATGACCCCCAATCGACTTCAAAGACTAAGAACTAAGCAGCGATGGAGACAGCTAGACCATATGGTCAACACATTTTGGACTCATGAGGAGTGCACTGCCGTATGAGGAGCGTCAGCCTTAGGACCCCATCCAATGGATGGGAGAGACTAGGATCAGATGGCTTAGATGCCGTATGAGATCTACTCTCTCAGTTACGCCAGATCAACCTGAGTCGAGCCAAGCAGCCAAGCAGCATCAAGTGGGGCAGGAGCCGCTTATTCCTAATCCCACTCCCCTTTACACATTAGATCTTTCTGACTCTTCCCTGAGTCGCATTCGTTTCCATGAGGAGGGAAACCCATGACTTAAGGATGAGGAATTTATATAGTGGAGACTCCATGAGGAGAGAGTTAACACTTTCTATGATTCAGATGAGGATGAGTATTGTTACCACACTCAAGATGAGATGTCAGAGGATGGCGATGAGAGACCCCCATCGAGTCTTGAGCTATAGCATGGTTGGTGAGTCACACTTAACCTTTGTTTAATGCATGTCTTGCTTTGACCCCAATTTCGAGGACGAAATCTTGTTTTAAGAGGGGATGTAACAGCCCGCCTAATTAACCATTAGGATTAGTATTTAAATGCCCTTAGATTAAGCTTATGATTTTGGGCTTTAAATTATTTTTATTTTATTATTACTATTATTATTATTATATTATTTTGTTTGCTTATTTTATTTATTTACTTCAATGTTGATAGTTAGATTTATTTAGACCATGACGCTTAGTGTCATTAATTATTAAGCATGAAGGACTAGAGAAGCAAGCCCATTAGTAATTCTATTAAAGCCTTAAAACCCTAGAACATTTATAGGCGAAGCCTTAAAAGCCTTAAACAAAACCTCATAGGAGTACAAGTCTTGGTAGGGTAGCCTTGGCCCAAGTATGAGGAAGGCATATGGCCTTTTGGGCAAAGTATGGTACGGTTTTGACCCATGGCCCAATTATGTCAAGAAAAGCCTCAAGCCCCATTTTTGTGGATCTTGAGGCCTCCTTAATCCCTCTAAATCTGGAAACAAGACCCTCATTCACTCAAACCGAAAGCCCTGAGACCATTAACCCACACTCATGGCCCTTTAAAGCACCACAAGGCCCAAAGCCTTATTTTGCTTCTATTTCACTCTTCAATTTGAAAGCCCAATACACCATGCCATGGGTTTCCTCAAGCCCATTTCATACTCTAAGTACCCAAATTAAGTTTTGAAATTAGGCTAAAATGGCATGTTTTTCTAAGGTTGGGCTAGGGACCTCTATTATCACCAATTTATGCCTTTCCTCATGTTTGGGTTTAATTTCTAAGACTTTTCAAAAAATGCCTAAGCTTCTTAAATCCACATGGATCTTGGCTTATAGCATCTATCATTGGCCCATCACATTGTTAGTGATTGAGGGCCCTAGATAAAATACTATTGGGCTCACACCTAAATCCACCCATACTTAGCCCTTTTTGCCTAGCCCACTAAGGATGCCAAGTGTCATTCCCTTATTGGCTTCTTGAAAATTAATCCAAAATAAAATACTAGAGATCTTCCAATGATACAAATTGTGATTCTCATGCTAAAAAAATCCCCAAAAAAATTCCAACAATAACAACTTATAGTAACTAAGAATAAGGGAGCTAATGGTTAAGTCTTGACGAGCTTTTTAGGTGGGGTGTTACTTTAGGTTCCTTCTCGCCTCTGGCACTTAAAAAACCTCTTCTAATGGAAGAGTGTTTCCAAATGTTAGTTTGGTTTAATTTTTTAAAATTTTTCTTACTCTAAATACTTTTGCAGAGGTGGAGTTACCCATCATCACTTTCATGCTGCTTGTATCCTGATACGTTGAAAAAATATTGCGGTTATAAGTGACATGTACGTTGGCACTTTTGTCTACTATCCAATCAGTACCACTATGAGCCAAATAAAATTGGGGACTTATAGTTACATATTGTTCATCGATTCCAATGGAGTTGGTCCCAAAAAGCACCATATGAGTCTATAGGTTAGACGATCTTGGTTGTTTGTTGTCTTGGTTTTTCCTCTTCTTATAGGGAAACTTTTTGGTCAAGTGACCCATTTTGTTACAGTTAAACAAATAGGTCCTTTATCATCCTTGTTGATATAAGACTTTGGTTTCAAATTGTGCTCTTATCATCCTAGTTTTACCCTTATTGAATTTGGACTTCTGGTGTAATGAATTCCTATGTGTTATATGGCCTTCTGCAATATTTGCTTTAGAATGAAAATTAGATACCAATAGTGGGATAGGATCATTTTCCAAGTGTTGTTCTTGAATTCTAATAGCGGTGATAAAGGTTTACATATTCATATTTTCAGTCTTATGTTTAAGAGATAGGCCAAAATTCTTCCATGAATAAGGTAACTTGCTATTGTATAAGCAACTTGGAAATGCTCAGTAATACCCATTCATCGTTGCCCCAATTCATGGTAAAGATTAGTTAACTCATGGGCTTACTCTACCACGAATTTTGAATCATCTCAAGCCAAGAAATTCACTTGCAGTGTACTTATCCATTCCGGCATCTTGTATATTATATTTCTTATCAAAAGCATTCCAAATCTCTTTGGCAGATTTAATGTGAAGGTAAACATTAAAAAAAAAAAACAAAAAGCATATCACTTAAATGATTTAGAATCCTACATCTACACAAATTATCATTTTCCTTGTATGTTTGCAATTCAACAATATGTGAGGGCTCATGTAAATCATCAGAAAGATGATCATTTTTAATAACAAAATATAATCCAAGCATTGTAAGAAAGATTTTCATCATTTTTTCCAACACTTAAAATGGACTCCTCCAAATTTATTGGGTGCAATAGGCTCGTTAGAAGTCATGGTGGCAATCAATCAATTAAAACACATCTCTAGTTTAACAAAAAGAACATATACTCTAAGATTGATGGAAAAATTTGGATAATAAAAAATATATGTGCAAATGCTTTGTAAACTAGATAATATGTAAAAATAACAAGAATAATTTAGAAAGAGAGAACCTGGTGTTGAGACATATTGTGATGGACACTTTCCTTAGAGTAGATTCAACTGCCTCCAAATTTAAACATAAACTAGGTTTCTTGACAGTCTACTCCCAAGATATAACAATGTCGATTCCCTTTAATCTCCTTTTTGGTACACACCAAAGGAAATCCTCAAACCCGATATAGATTAGTCAAAGCCCAGTGTTTCTCTAATTTTGTAGAGAATTTGGAGTGAGTAGATTTGTTGGTGGGGTTCTCTATTTATAGAGAATGAAATGGTACTTGTGAAAAGTCAAAACTTATATAAATGAAAAATTACTTATGAAAAGTCACAACTTATATAAATGAACAGGTACTTGTGAAAAATCATAACTTATATAAATGAAATGGTACTTGTAAAAAGTCACAACTTATATGAAAGAGCACTTGTAAAAATTATCCTTTTCTTTGTATGTTTGCAATTCAACAATATGTGAGGGCTCAGTTTTCGATCTTTGTCATACGGTGGCTCAGTAGCTCTTCTGGCTTATGTTGCATGATCCCTTGGTCATTGACCGGCGGTAGGGGTAGAATCACTATCACTTTAGCCCCAATCTTTTACTTAAGATGAGACATGTGGAAGGTGGGGTGGATCCATGAGGAAGAAGGTAGATCCAACCTGTATGCAACCTTTCCAACCTTCTGTAATGCCTAAAATGGACCAAACAAATATGGGGCTAGCTTGAGGTTGCATCGGGTTTTAGGTACATCATTGGGAGTAACCTGAATATGGTGTTAGCCAAATCTCAAATCCAACTTAGAAAAAATAACTAACCTTTATAACTCGTCCACCAGCTCTTCTACCACGGGTATGGAAAATTTATCCTTGATGGTCATACTATTTAGCCCTCTATAATCCACACAAAACTACCATGTTCCACACAAAAAGATGAATATGGGATTTGGCTAGGTTATATAACTCTAATGGCAAGTAGCTCTTGCACTATCCTCTCATTTTCATCTTTATTATAATATGGCATCTATAAGGCCTTATGGATATGGTTTTTGTGTCGTGTATCAAGTTAATGGCATGGTCATGGGTTTGTGGTGATGGTAGCCCCTTACATTCAGAAAATACATCTTCAAACTACTCTAAAAGGATCTGTATAGCTGCTAGGATCTCTCTTCTAGTTTGTTGTTTAGTGTGAAGTTCCCTTTCCAATAATTGTAGAATTACCCCATTTTTCTCTAGTTTGTTGAACTTATTTAGGGAACCTTCCTCAATCATCTAGGCACTAGCCAAAACTTGCATTTTCACTTCTTTTTTCCATGGCAAACATGCATTTTCAGCCTTTTAAAGTTCCACAAGACTGATCCCAACTTCTAGAGACACTTAATGCCCAACACCATATCACATCCAGTCAATACAAGCACTTGCACCTCCACAATTAAGGTAGTTCCTTGAATTAGGACCCTCACCCCACTACAGTTTCCTTCACTATGAATGAGTTTCCCACTAGCAATCCCCATCTTAACCCTTTATGTGTCATCCAAGGGTAGTTTGGTTCTTTTCATTATGGCAGGGTACAAAAAGTTGTGAGTAGACCCTGTGTCAATTAAGATGGCGACCCACTGTGTCTAATTCTCCTTTTTACCCCTTTGGATCTTTGGTTGTGTGCTCCTGTCAAAGCATGAAGGGAAATCTTAGGGTTTCCTTGGGTTGTACACAAGTCTAGGGTTGATGTCTCCTCTCTTTTCTTGCAAACTTCTTCTTCCACCACCTCACCAAGTTCCATTTCTAATAGCACCTCTTCTAGCAAATAAAGTTTGGGGTTTTGACACTTATGCCCAGGGCTCCATTTTGCATCACAATAGTAACACAACCCTTTATCTCTCATCTCCTCCATTTGGTGTTGATTGATTTTCTGTATGGGTAAATTTGGTTTCTGGTTGGTTTTGCTAGATTCAGTTTGGTGGTTGTTGGGTGTTTTTAAGGATGCTTGGGTTAGCTAATAGGTAAGGCTAGATTTGTGAGCCCCCTTGGAAAGGTTAAATTGGTTGGATCAAACATTCTAACTGGTAACTTGATGTCATCTCTTAGTCCACTAATAAAGCAACTTAGCTTGTAGGTATCCGACAATCCCCTTAGTCTATTGGACAAGGTTTCAAACCTAACCTTGTGAGAGCCACCATAGGATCATCATATGCATTAGGCCCAAACCTAACCAACAATGCTAAAATAAAAGAGTCCTAGTCATGGATCTGTCCAAACTCTTCTAGATCTTGAAACCAAAATAGGGTTTTACCCTCTATGTGGAATGAGGCTAGACTCAATTGATGCTATGGTAAAGTGTCATACAAATCACAAAACTGAAGAACTTTATAAATCCAGCCTGCAGAGTCTTCACCATTGAAAACCCAGAAGCCCAACCTCACTCTTCTGGCTTGTACTTCACCCATTATCTATTGCTACTGTTGAGGAGAGACTACTTCTTCTCTATTCTAAATGCCTGACGAGGATTCCCCATTTCTACCATTTTGATTCTTTTTCTGCAGCTCCATTGTTAAGGCTACTAATTGTTGTACTATTGAGTTTGCTTGCCATTTTAAAGCTAGCATCTAGTCTCTAAGTTCTGATATTGTGAGTCAATAGATTTCTTTAGGGCGATGAGCCCATCTTGAAGTTGATTTAACCTTGTGCCTTTTGTCATACCATGTATGTTGATAGCACAGAGAATGGTGTTTCTCTGATACCACTTTGTAACACATCAATAAATAAAGAGATTCGTAGACAAAAAGCTCTCTCGTCGAAGGGAGCGCCTCCAAGAAAGAGGATAGAGAGAGAATATGAGAGTAAAGTAGGGTTTCTATTACATTCCAAATACTTTGCAATTTCATCCCTGTGCACAACATAGTGTCAGACACCTTACAAACATGCAAAAGAAAGGCCATAGGCCTTACTAACAAGCTTGAACTCCTGTAATAACAGACACTTGCCAAAGAAAATAATTCAAAAGCATGCACTTCGGCCCAAGGGCATACCCCTCAACCCATTTAATATCACTAACTTACTTAACATTGTTAAAAGGATCAGAACTCCCCAAGCCCATATCAAGTCTAGCCCACTAACAAGTACAATGAACTAACTGAACTCAAACATTTCCGTTGACACTTGAAATCTTAAACAAAACAAAATATCCTTATGTACATAGGGTTTCATCACTTCTGCCCCTTCTCGAACCATCATCTCCACAACCATTCTCTTCCTTCAAACCCTAGGGCTCTTCGGCCAACTTGTCACAAAGTCGGAGCAGCAAACTCCAATTGGACACTAAACTCCAAACTCCACTTAGACACTAAACTCCAAACTCCAAAACTACCAACTCCTACTAGAGCAGTGTTTGAGGGAAATTCAGGCAAAAGTTGAAGTTTTCAATTTTTGTGCAACCCTATTTACAAGGGCACTATACATTTAAGATCAAAGTGTGCATTAGAAGTTTTTAATTAATCGATTTTTAATATATTAAGGCCCTTACATGTCAGCTGTCACAAAAAGGTGTGCCCCAAGTTTTCACACTATCTATACCTATATTTATTCTAACTTTGTTTCATCCCATTAAAAGTAAATATGTGTTTTGCTCAAGTGCGGTTTTAAGAGAAAAAAAATGTGCAAAATTGTCTATGCGTATTTTGTTAGGAAAAGAAAGCGCGCTTGCATTTTCTTTTTCTTTTCATTTTTCTTTTTCTTTTTCTTTTTGTTTGACACCCAACCAATTACATATGTATGGGTGTGTTAAAAAGGCTTGTAAATAGAATTTTACAAAATTTAAGGAATACACCTTCCTCTCTAGAGTGTCTACTGCAGTTGTTTGAGTAATGAATGTCGATCTCCATCTTTCCAATATATGTGAAGGTTGAATTCTCTTAATTACAAGAGTTTAAATACCCATTCTTGTGTGATTAATCCCCTTGTTGTCTTGATAAGGTATTAGCAACCTTATTTTCTTGACCTTTCTTATATTATGCTGTAAATCATGTACCAAAGATTTAATTTTGTTGCGAGGTTATTACAACTCTTTTCTTCAATAAAACTTCGCAATGAGTAATTTTAACTTTCAAAGCCTTCCCCAATAAATAGATTCTCCACTTCCTCACTGCAACTACGTACCAAGGCCCATAAACTCTTGTTCGTAGGAAGACATATTGAGGGCTCTTCCAGTGTTTTTTTCTTCTAAGCAAGCTTAATCATTGAAGAAAGAAAATTACACAAAAGTATAGTTATGAGCTTACAAAACCAGTAATATAGTAAAATAAACACTACACTACACTAAACAGTTCAGGACTGAGGTAGATCTTTTCCACAGTGGAAATCAAAGAGACAAGGACGTAATTTAATAAGGGGTATGCTACCAAACACATTGTTTGATGCGGCCCATTGCGCTAAGTTGTGCGCCCATCGATTTTGATGTCGATGAATTTTTTGAGACGTCCAATTCTGGAAAGCCTTAAGAAGGGATAAGTAGTCTGAAATTATGTTGAGAATGGACCATTTAGGGGAAGAAGAGGGGTTGTTGATAGCTTCAGCCACCACTTGGAAATCTCCTTCTAAAATTATATTATGCAATTTTCTGTGAAGAGCCTCCTCAATGGCCAGCTTAGCAGCCATGGCCTCCCTAAACACTGGATTGGTGGAGTTTATCAGTTTGGTGGCTGCGAAGATCAATTCACTAGAGGAGGACCTACAGATTGCAGCAGTAGTGGAGGAGAGATTCCTAGTTGTTATATCATAAGACATGGAGAAATGATCAGGTATTGGGGGAATCCATTCAGGAGGGATGACTTTTTCTTGTCTCTTGGTGTGCCACAACAGCTTGTATACATGGTAAATCTTGAGAACTAATTTTGAGAAAGTGAGAGGATGTTGACTTTGAGCATGGTGCAAGACTTGGTTCCGATGGAACCAAACTGAATCCATAGCTGTAACAAAGAAGAGTTGAAAGTATGGGATTCATTTGGGTCTATATTTATAGATTTTGAAGGATCCAATATCACCTTTAGCCATTCTTTGAGGGATTGATCACCAAAATTGATAATATCAAAGGCCATGGGGAAAGTCTCCATAAAATCTAGGTGTGGAGACACTTTAAGAAGAGATGGTCAATGGATTCTTCTTCAGTTTTACAAAAGGGGCACAAGATATCTTCACTAGAAAGGGATAAAGGGGGACTGAAGTTTTGATTTGCTTGGGAGGATATTTGAGAAAACCTTCCAGAGAAAAAGCTTCAATCTGTCTTGAATTTTAATGTGCCACAATTTCTTCCAATCTGATTTAGAGAAAGGAGAAGGGGAATGGGGAGATTGTTGTTGTTATTGTTTTGAGAGGATGAAAGCATAAGAGGACTTCACAGAAAATTTCCCTGAGTTGTGATTGAACCAGATTGGTTTATCCATTGCTCTAACCGAGACTAATTGAGGGAGGTGGAGTTTTTGGATCTCATTCACTGTGTCTGGAACAAAGAGGGCTTGAAGGAGAATGTCATTCCACCTCCTTGGTTGTTCAAGCATAAAGGCCGAAACTGTAAGGTCTGACTCAATTGGAATGATGTGATCTTTTGGGACAGGTTTGAAGGATGCGATGGTGGGGATCCAAGGATCATACCAAACTCTGTATTAGCACCATTCACAATTTGATAGCACAAATTTGCAGCAATAAGGTGCTTTGACTTTAAGACACATTTCCAAAACCAAGAATCAGTGGATTTAGGAGTAACTTCTAGGAAACTTGAATTTTTCAAATACTTTGATGAAAGAAATTGGTTGCAGAGGCTCGGTGTTTTTGTGGCCAGGTCCCAACCAATTTTTGAAATGAGAGCTAGATTAAAATTCGAGGTTCTTCTAATTTCCAAATGTCCTAAGTACTTTGGTTGGCAGATATCCTTCCAAGCTTTTGGAGTATAGTTATACCTTTTGTTTGGATTGAAACCCCCACCAGAAGTTTTTAACCCTAGAGTCAATCTTTCTACAGACAGAGGGAATAATGGCAGAGGCCATGAAGTAGGAAGGAATTGAACCAACTATGGATTTTATCAAAGTTGTGCGACCAGCTTGGGAAAGGAGCTTTGAACTCCATGCACTCAATCTAGATTGGATCCTCCCCATTATATTTGCAGCCAAAGGGATCTTTGATCTCCCTATTTTGAGAGGAAGGCTCAGGTGTTTCATGGTACTAGAAGAGGATTTGAATGGGAGCAAAGCTTTTATGAGAAGGAATGGTGTTTCCACTGAAGTGAATGTTAGATTTTCTATTGTGGATTTTTTTACCTGACTAGTTTGAATAAGAATGGAGGCAATGGAGGATGGCCTGAGCTGATTGAGGGGTAGCTTAATAGAAGATGATAAGATCATCAGCAAATAGCAAGTGGGAGATAATAGGACCCTCTCTACTGACTCTGATTCCTTCAATGAGATGTGAGTTGATACTTCTAGAAATCATTTTGGAGAGAACTTCACTTCCTAAAATGAAAAGGAAGGGGGAGAGGGGGTCACCTTGCCTAAGTTCTCTCGTGGGTTTGATGAGGCCATGAGGAGAGCCATTTATAAGGATTGAATAAGAGACCAAGGAGATACACTCTAAAATCCAATTGATCCATTGTTGATTAAAACCCATGCTTTTGAGGACAAATAAGATGAAAGGCCATTCCATTGAATCAAAGGCTTTCTCAATATCAATTTTGATGGCCATGAGGCCAGTCCTACCTTTCTTTTTTTTTCATGATGGAAAAGATTTTTGGGGCTATCAGTGTATTTTCTTGAAGAATGTGCCCAAGGAAAAAAGCTTATTGGAATGGTGAGATTGTGGAAGGAAGAATCAGTTTAAGCCTGTTTGCTTGGATTTTAGAGATTATTTTGTAGCAAACATTAGCTAAACTAATGGGTCTAAAGTGGTGGATAGAGCTTGGGGATTTGGTTTTAGGGATTAAGGTAATATGGGTGTGATTCATTTCTTTGAGCAACTTGTCTTTCAGAAAGAAATCCCTAATGGCTTTGGTCATATCGAGGTGGACCATTCCCAATAAAACTTAAAAAAGAGGCCAGTGAAACCATCTGGCCCAGGAGCTTTAGAAGCAGGAGTGTTTTGGATGGCATATGTGATTTCTAGATCATTTGGGATGGAGACCAAGATGTCATTTTGAGATTGAGTTAGTCTATTTGGAAACAAAGAGTCGAGATCATCAAGTAAAATGGGGCAGGAAGTGGTGAATATGGACTTGAAATGATCTATAAAGTATTTTGAATGATATTTGGATCAGAAGTCCACGTACCTTGATCTGTTTTGATGCTGTCAATGGAGTTGTTTCTCCTTCTGATGATTATTGAGAGGTGGAAGAATTTTTTATTGAGGTCAGTGGTGGTGAGCCAAATCAATCTAGATTTCTATTTCCATAATTGTTCCTCCCTTTTCAGAAGATCATTCAGATTTTCTTGAAGTTTTTCTTCAAGGGTTCTATCAAGCAGGCCTGATGTGGAGGATTGCAAGCTTGAAAGGGCTTCATTGAGGGTGCAAATACCCTTGAATATGACCAAAAGACTATCTGTTCCATACCTTTAAAGCTTGTTTTGTAGCCCTCAATTTTCTACAAAGTATGAAAGAGGGGGTACCCAAGAAGATTTGAGTCCAAGCCCTACTCACAACTCCAAGACTAGAGGGGTCTCTTGTCCTAAACTCTTCAAATTTAAAAGGCTTTTTTATATTTTTATTACTATTGGTGGACAAGATTAATGGGGCATGATCTGAAGAGGTCATTTGGAGATTTAAAATATGGGCATCAGGGAACAAAGTTCTCCATTGACTATTGACTAGGCCTCTATCAATTCTCTCCCTTATATTAGCACAGCCACGTCTCCTATTAGACCATGTAAAGGGTAGACCAGAGTCACCCAGATCAATGATGCCATTCAGGTTTATCAATGAGGACAAACCCGAGGGGTTAGAAGAGTAGGTGAAGGGTAGGCCACCACATTTTTTAGATTGGTCGATAATGGAGTTAAAATCCCCTAAGCCAAGCCAAGGACCAACAAAGGAATTGATTATCAAGTTTAGCAAGTCCCAAAATGCTTGTTTATGCTTGTGTTAGGCAAGATAGTATATAAAAGTTAGTAACCAAGGGTGATGCACAGGGTCTGAGTACACAAGAAGAGCAATAACATTACTAGTAATTTTTACAACTTCCACATCTAGTCCTTCTTTCCACATGAACAAAAGACCACCCCATCTATCTAAGGGGGGAATATACACATAATAAGGATAGCCTAGTCTATAAACAACATTGAGGGTCATTACAGCTTTCAAAAGTGTTTCAACAAGAAACACACCATCAAGATGATGAGCTCTGATGATAGCCCTCAAGCTTCTCATTGTACGGGGTCAGGCAATACCCCTGCAATTCCAGGATAGCAGCTTCATGGCTTTGGGGGTGGCAACTTCTGGCCTACATTGACCTCTGGACTGGTAGGGAAGAACTGGAGGATTGGGTTGGATGAGCTAGTTTTAGCTGAGATTCTTCCATGCTTTGAATATGGATTGAACCTGGTTCTCTTTGATGAGGTGCCCAACTTGAAGTTCTATTTGTTCTTTTGAATGGAGAGAAAAGTAGACAAAGTGATTTCCTTTTCAAGAAATTCACCCTTGTCTGTAGTTGGGTGAGGCTGAGACTTTTGCAGGCTGCCTTTAGGTTCTTTGATAGTGATGAGCTCAGAAAGGGAATTACAGTGGATAGGTGCCTCTCTAGTGATGTGGAAGGATCTCTTTTTCAAGTTTGAGGATTTGCTAGAGATGGACAAATGCAACTTAGGCAAGACCAATAGTGAGCCTAACTTTTTTAGAGAAGTTGGAGAGGGCAAGCTTTCAAGGGGGTTTGGGCTAGTGGATGAGTGTTGAGGTGAGGGTGGGCCTGAGTGGAGAGGTGGGGTATCAAATAGTGGACTAAGGGAGAGAATGGCCTTTCCAGTTGGGCTCACAAGGATTGAGACCTTGTGGTTGGAGTTTGTGAGCTCAGATGGGTTGAGAAAGTGATCAAATTGGGAGATGATGGATTGGAAGATGGAGGGCCCAGATTGAGTTTGATCTATGAGGTGAGGAGGGGTGTTTGTGAGTCTACGTCTACTAGATTATTTGGGAGGTCTATGGGCTGGATCAAAGAGGATTTGTGGATCCTGTGGGGTAACTCAGGAGGATTTTGTTGATCGGGGTGTATGGGGGTATTTGGGCAGTCATCCTTTGTTAGAGGCAAGATGTTCCTATATGTGGGCCAGGGGGAAGGTGAGTTGGGGTATCGGGGGACATGCCGATTTATGTTAAATGCATGTGTCTGATTTGAGGATTCTGTCATCAGTTGGCCACGTGGGACGAAGGTGCTGGTGAAGATTGTTTATGCATGCATGGGAGTTTTTTTTTAGGGGGGGGGGGGGGGAGCTACAGTGTCTAAAGAGAGGTTTGAAGGTTGGGGAGATGATCCACAATTTCTTTTCCTTTCCTTGATATGAGTTCAAGAGTCTGGCAAGAGGAGAGGGGGTCAGAAACGAGTAGGGTGCAATGAGGGTTACCTTGAGTTGAAGAGCTTTGAGGAGCTATGGCAGACTTCGTGTATGGTGGGCTTCTTTGAGAAGGAGGGTCAAATTTTTGAGGGGTTTGAAAATTAGCTCGCATCCAAGGACCAAAAGGGTAGATAGTGGATTGGTTAGAGGGAAGGGAACATTGGTGATGCGTATGACCTAAGCGACCACACAGGTAGCAGAAGTCCAAAAGTCTCTTGTATCGGAATGAGATTTTGGCTGGAGGGAGATTTTTATGGGGGAATAAAAAACCTTCTTGCAAAGGGTCGAAGATATTGACCTTAATCTTCAGCCTAAGAATTTTTTTTAGGGGGGGCTCCTATGGAAGATGTATAATCCACACAAGTGGAGTAGTCAATTTCCATCAAGGACCCAAGAACTCTACCTATTTTTTCAGCATTCAGAGAGGTCCTTAGCTCAAGGGATAGACCATGAACTTGAAGCCAAAAATTAGTGTGATCCAAATCGATTTCAGCTAGACTAAGGTCTGGATTCCATTGTTGCAAACCATATGAAGGCTACAAAAGTTCCGGGGGAGAGGATTCCATCTTTATTAGAGGAGATGGGAAAGGTGAAGAGGAAGGTATTATTATCGATGTCCAATATAGATAAACCCTTTGCAAAGTTCCAATTAGCCTTGATTATAGGATGGAAGGAGTACCTATTGAGTGGACAAGAGGAGAACAGGCGGCCAACCAGTGTGTGTTTTGAGGTGTGTCTTGTTGCTTTCGTTGTGGGGTCTAGCTGAATATTCTCCCATGATAGAGCTTTTGTGAGCAAGATAAGGGTTTCAACGTTAGGTGGGGTCTGTAGGGGACAGAAAGTGCTCTCGAATGGAGATGCAAAAGTTGTAGACTATTAAAGGTGGGAGAGAAGACTTGAATAGAAAGTTGGGAGGGGAAGAGACTTGCAGGAAAGGGAAGTTTTGGGAAAAGGGGTGTGGGCCCTCAGTGGGAGGGAGTGTGGGAGAAGCTTGGATTTTAACATTGGCTCTTCTAGTGTTTGACTAGGGCATGTTTGAGTAAAGAAATCTCTGTAAATAGTAGTAAACTATTTTGTAAATAATAATGAAATCACTTGAGTCAAGATGTTTTGTTGAGTTTTGGGAAAGGAGAGAAAAAGTTGAATAAAAATATTATAAAGTTAAAAAATTGCTTGAGTATTATTTTTTAATATTATTTTTGTTTTGAAATTTGAAAAATTTTTTACTATTTTTAAATTTTGTTTGAAAGTTTTGAAAAATTGTAATGATTAGGTGGAAAATTTAAAATTTTGAAATTGAAAAGTGTTTTGTAGTTAAGTGATGTTTGAGAAGTAAATTATACGAAGGTTTGAATCTCACTTTCCAAACATGGCCTAAGACTCTTCCTTTTGTGTTTGACTAAGGCTGTGTTTGGATAGCGAGAAGTGTTGAGAAGTGTTGTGAATAGTGGAGTGGGTTTATGGGTCCCATTGAAAGTAGTTTGAGTTGTTTGGATGTATGAAGTATGTTGAGTTGTTGACTTTTGAGTAGATAGTTGAAAAATGTTTGGGTCCCATTAATGATTGATTTTTTTTTAATAATGATGAAATAATGATTTTATTTATATATAATAGTGATAAATATTATAGTAATTTTATTTTTTATTTATATATAATAATGATAAATATTATAATAATTTTTTATATATAATGGTGATAAATATTATAGTGACTTTTGTATATAATAATTGTAAATATTATATATTTATTTATAATATATAAATATCAGAATGAACACTGGTGCCTTCGCTGGTTCGCTGTGATGGAGGAAAGTAATCGAGAGAAAAAGGGAAGGCACTAGTTTCACTCGGGTCTATGATGGCACAGGTACGATTGATTTGAATTGTGATGGATGAAAGAAATAAATAAAGAGAAAAAAGAATTTGTGAGGTATTGGGGAGGGTAGCCGAGAGGAAGGGAGAGAGAGAAAGGGTTGGTGGGAGATATGACTTTGTGTCTGACAGAAAGTGTTTGAAGATGGGAAAATATCTTGTTTGTCATGTAGAGTATCTTGGTCCGTACGAAAATGTTTGGAAAGTGTTGAGATATCTTTGTTACCCAAACACAGCCTAAGATAAGCAATTGGTTTGTCGTTTTTCATTGAAATCGCTCCTATGCCACTACTGGTCTTGTTTGGTTACACAAATAAGATGAGATGAGATGAAAATTAAAAGTCGAATAAAATATTATTATAATATAATTTTTTAATATTATATTTGTTTTGAGATTTGGAAAAATTGAATTGTTTATTATGTTTTGTGTGGGAGTTTAAAAAAATTTTAATGATGAGATGAGATAAATTGAGATGGTTTATATAACCAAACGAGACCTAAAACATCATACTCGAGAACAAAAAAGACTTCGTTGAAATCAAGAGAGGCCGACACAAATGGGGTTTTAAAGGTTGTACTGAACTTTTGGAAGAGCCATTTTTCAAACTTATTAACTAGGGCATCAGTTGTTCATTTAATAAGCAGTTAACCTTAGGGCATGCTTACATTAGTTAATTGTGAAATGGGCTGTAAAAAAATTATGAGTGTATCATTACCCATCAATATATCATCAATCATCAAAGAAGACAACTACAAATCTCCTGAAGGTAAGTGAGCTTGTTCATCTTAGTAGATGAGGGCATTCCTAAATCCAAAAGGCAATGCCAAGAATTAGTAATGCATGAATCCTAAAGCTGTTTTTTATATTTCTTCAAGTCTTGCTCGAATCTGATAATAACCCATTGGGTTGGTGAAATTAAGTGTTTGTTTTGCGAGAAAAGGAAATAAGGGAGAGCAAATGAAAGAAAACAATCAAGAAAAATGCTAAAAAGAAATGGCTAAATTCGAGAATAACCATTAATGGATCAACTAGTGTTCGGTGTTTAATGTGCCATTGAACCAATGCGATATTTGTAACTTGACAAATAAGCATTACATAATAGAGAAAAATCTTCTACCCGGTCGTGCTGGTTTTTTCCAAAAAACAGCCCACCAATAGGTGAATGTCACGTAGGCATTCCATTTAGCTAACTCGTGAGCCTCCCATTTGCAAGGCTTCGGTCCCTCATCCTCCCATTTGCAAAATTTGAAACCCATGAGAAGTGACGCCCTGAGGATTCGCTATTGCCATGAGGATTCGTTGTTGCCGTGAGGTGTCGCAGTTGCCGTTGTAGTGACTCGTTTGCTTCGACCATAAAAATCGACTACAAATCTCTCGAAGTCGCCATTATTGTCAGGAGTCAACGTTACCGTGACTAAGACCCATTCACTCCAACCATCCATTGCCATCGACAACGAAGCCCCTGAATCTGTAGTTGTTCTCTATCCCTACGCACACTATCCTCTTGTAATTTGTTCATGTTGGTTGTTTCTAGGTTTCAATTGGTACTGATGTTATGTTGGTTATTTGTAGGTTTAATCAGTACTGATGTTCATTTGAACAAGTTTGTCAATTTCGATTGGGTTTCGGGCTTGTTTATCTTTGTTTGAACTATTGTGTTAATCCATAGTATTGATAATACTCTGAACCCGTGGCTTGTTCCATTGGATTTCTAGCTTGTTCAAGTTTATTCCTAACCAGTGCCCCCATGTGAAGAATAATCAGCTTCTTCCTAATTGATCAGCCTCATCAACCCTAATTTGAACAATAATCAATCAGTTTCTTTCCTACTAATTATTTTCAAGCTTATGATTAGCATCAGTGCCCCAACCCAATGTGAACATGAATTATAATCAATCAGTTTCTTCCCCACAAATTATTTTCAAGTTTCTCCCTTGATGGGCGACGAACTTTCAACGGGCTGGAACTTTCGACGGCATTGTGCGGCGGTGCTAGAAGGGGTTCTGTGTAGAATTTTGAAATCTTGACTTTATTCGGGAGTCTTGATTTTATCAGATGTGCAGCGCCTTACTATATATGCGTATAATTTGCTGACGTGATGTGATTTTATTGGTGGCTGTTAAAGCCCACGGAACAGACGAACCGTTCCCAAGGGGTTCTATACATAATAATGACCTTAGGATAGACATCCATCAAGATGAAAGCTTGACCAATAAAAATAAAAAATTTTTTATAAAATGGGTACGATAATATTACATTTCCAATTATAAACACTCAAACCGAATCACAAAACAGACGGACAATTATACGCTGGGTTTAAAGCATGGAACACAAACAATGAAGAGAAATTGCCGGGTGGAGTCCAAACGCATCAACAGTTACCTCGTACATTTATACAGTAAGAAGACGGATGAGCAGCTAAGCACCCTTGTTGCTATTCCACGGCTTGATCACGGCTACAACAATGATTGCAACAATGATAAGAAGGATGATAATTGCAATGCACATCCATTTCCTGGAGTTCTTCTGAAGCGACTTGGCCTTTTGGAGGGCAGTATTCCCTTGATTCACATGATCTACCGCACTTGAAACCTGGAAAGAGGAGAGTGAAGACACATTGTTCAAGGGGTTATCTACCCAAACAAGGCTACTCAGGGATTGATAGTCTACGTTATTTCATTCAATTATTGGCTAATAATGTCTACTCTTCGAAGAAATTCAGAAGGTCAACCTTTAAGAGCGCAGTTCAATTACCTGTGATTCTATGTTGTCCAGCATGTCCCCCTGTGCATCCACCAACACCGCCATATCCAAAAATATCTGAAATAGACATGGGATTAATCAAAATACCATCCAAATATATGCCTCTCTCTCTCTCTCCAGACACATGCACACTCCTAGCATTCCTCCATTCGATTCATTTGTCTGTCGCATATTCAATATAAATAGACATGTTAAAAGGAATAGAATGCAATAAGTCATTTTTGGTTTACATGTTCGTGTGTTTGCATAAAAGCAAGTATGAAAACAAAATGAATATGTTTTTCAAAAGTAAAACAAAATGAATATTTTCAAGCAAAAATAGCGGCTCTTGTGTCCAAGACTTGCAATCTGTATTAAGTTCACATTATCCAACCATCAAACCCCCGCCGATATAATGATCCTTAAGTTATCCATGGTCAGGATCTTCCCTTAGGATGTTGAAACTTGAAACAGAGAAAGCCACACTCAGGGGCGCCTTAGTCCGCCAAATACTCCTCCAAGGGAAGGAGTTACTATCCCAAAGTACAAGGAACGTGTAAAAAGACCGAATCATTAACTTCCCTTTCTTGGAAATGGCCCAAAGAATCTTATCTACACCTCCAAAGCATACTCTAGTAGGTCAAGAGATTGAAGAACTCCGTGAAGGCATTAATCTCCTAGTCCTGAGCCACTTTAGAAAAGCTAATATTCGACTGATGGGAGCCACTAGATAACTAACTAGATCAGCCATTAAGTTTGCTGTGCACATTGCCATACTCCACTGGGAACGCTTCCTTGGGGGCTCTATCACCACACCAAAAGTCATGCAACAACCAAGTCCCAAAGCCATCACCCGCATCAAGTCTGTTATAAGTAGAAAATATCCCCCAATGTTTTTTTTTTTTTAAATATATATATATATTATATTTTCCATATTTCCCCCATGGGGGGCCATGTACCACATTAGAAAACCATTCACCCCAAGCACAACCAGATTTAGAATCCACTAGGACTTTCCAAAAGGTCTCCCTCTTACATTGGTGACACCAAAGCTACTCCTCTAGTAGAGCCTGATTGAACAAAAGCAAGTTGCAAACTCCTGATCAACCCTCAACATTTGAAGAGCACACCTCAGCACAATTTACTAGGCGAAATTTGAACTATTCAACAAACCCACTCCATTAAAATCTCCCGTTGCTCCGCAATTTGGTTGGCCATGCTATTAGGAAGCAGGAATAATGCTCTTAATCAAATTGATCCTACAGTTACATCCTCATCCAACTAGCCAATCAGTGCTCAATCTTCTCAATCACACCATCCCAAAGGAAGGTTAAGATATTTCATAGACAAAGAGAATACCTTGCACTCCAATATGCTAGCTAGACCATCCAGATTAGAAACATTACTCACAGGAACCAACTCTAACTTAACCAAATTCACTTTCAACCCGAAAAGAGCTTGAAAGTATTAAAAGGAGCCCTCAAAGAGAGGAGGTTGTCCGGGTTCACTCCTAAATATACAGGTATCATTAGCAAACAAAAGGGAGGAAATGATAAGCACACCTTCATCAATAGTAGCAGAAAACATTTTATTGAAAGCCCCTATGACAAGTTGAAAGAAGATTGAGAAGTGTAAAAAAAGGATGACAACTCTTAGACCAGGACAAAAGCTCTCAATCTATTACAGTGCAGAGTTCATCGCCTAAAAAACCCATGAAAGGACGCAAGGCCTCAGCCTCTACAATATGACTTTTGATGCCAAAACATGAATTAACTAGATACCTTTAGTACTTACAAAAAAACTAAAGACCTTTACCCCTATTGTTATGATCATTTTCCAACTGATCACTAAAGGCTTTCAAGTATTGACACTTTGATACATTAAGGGCATTCCTACATGTGCATTAATAGCCCTGAACTCCTAAAAGCTTCCTCTTCAATGAGTGTATATGAACTTCTCTTCCTCTTCCAGTGGCGAAGTCTGGCTGGCTCTTCCCTAACAAGACAATATAACTGCTTTTCCCATCATGTTGGACTCTCAATGACACTATGGCAAGTATGATCAAACACAGCTAATGAGCCATTTGACTAAACTCGGACTTCTTTTCTATGTCGGGGGAACCACCCCATGGCAGAGCCCTTAGGACTCACCCATGGAACCTAAACCCCTGGGGAGACCAGTACAGCAACTCACCGCCATGACCACCCACTTAAATCGCAGTTTGATCCCTAGGGGGAATCGAACTTGTGACATGGGGCTCATGCACACAAGTTCGCCCTTACCACTTGGGCTACCCACAGGTGGGTAAACTAAACTAGGCCTAGCATTAACATAAGCCAAACTAATCATCAAATAAAATGTTTATATTTGATGAACTGTTTATACATGTCGAGAAACCCATGACAGAAAATTCAGAAAGCAGATTGCTATTTAGGTTAAAAAGTCTTCCCATTTAACTGTATAAGCATTGAAAATAGGGAGAAGCTATTACGAAAGTCCAGAAGTCTAGGTTGCATAGATGCATTGTACTATAAACTAACATCTTGATGCACATCAATGCAACCAACCAATAATAGTACCTGCTGTAAATCAAGAAGCTTCCTCTCTACTTCTCTAACTGCATCATGGCGCTCGTGAATTTCTGCCACAGTGGCCATTATCTGCAAATACAACCAAAGAATACAAAATGAGGTGAGCAATTTGAACGAATGACTTTTATCTTCACGTAAATGTTGATGTAGCAACCTCAGACCCAGAACATCTTGAACCCCCTGCAACACACTGACTATCGATACCTATAATTGGTAAAGTTGAGTTCCCATTTTTGGAAGGTGCCCAATTAGGAGACCTTCCCATTTTGGAAAGCTACAATTTATATGCATAATGTGTTCTTAAGCCTAAAAATAGTGTAGATAAATGTTGGACACTGAAGTTTACGATAAGATAGAGTTTGGAATCGAGGATTTGATAAATAGGGTTAGAACTTGGTTTTCAAGGTGCACGGGATCAAGCTCATATTTTTATTGCGCATGGAGTCGAATTTTCACAAATGACCTAGCAAGCCTCAATCATGGTAAGGAATCACGTATTTTAAAAGAAAGGATTTTGGCCACGCAGTTAAAGAATTTTGGCTAAAAGGAAGAAGAGAAGAAACATAAAATTCAAGGAAGGAAATGAGGCAGGTATGGTTTAGTTTTATCAAGTTTTTCAGATCATGATAAAGCATGAATTCTCGGGTTGATTCAGGATACAGTATAGGTTTTAGAGGGATTGAATTTATACGAATATTTAATTTTTTTGTCAAAAAGATTAATAGGCCTTGTTATTTAATATGTTAGTTTGCTCTGTCACAATTTCGTCATTTGGAGGTCATTGAGATAGGTTTTCTATTTTTCACAGAAATGGGGTCTCAGATATGTTTCTCTAGAAATTATGGGTTTAATGTTACACCCAAGTTACGTTTTAATTTTTATAAAAAAACACTAAATGATCTGAAATTCTAATTTTCAGTTACGTTCTACTGAACATCCATATTGCATCATCGCTTCCTTTTTTTTTTTTTTTTTGACAAGTAAAAATCTATATTCGTATCATTGTTAAAATTTCAGCTTCAATCATGGTAAGGAATCACGTATTTTAAAAGAAAGGATTTTGGCCACGCAGTTAAAGAATTTTGGCTAAAAGGAAGAAGAGAAGAAACATAAAATTCAAGGAAAGAAATGAGGCAGGTATGGTTTAGTTTTATCAAGTTTTTCAGATCATGATAAAGCATGAATTCCCGGGTTGATTCAGGGTAAAGTATAGGTTTAGAGGGATTGAATTTATACAAATATTTAATTTTTTTTTCAAAAAGATTAATAGGCCTTGTTATTTAATATGTCAGTTTGCTCTGTCACAATTTCGTCATTTGGAGGTCATTGAGATAGGTTTCTCTAGAAATTATGGGTTTAATGTTACACCCAAGTTAGTTTTAATTTTCATAAGAAAACACTACATGATCCGAAATTCTAACTTTCAGTTATGTTCTACTGAACATCCAGATTGCATCATTGCTTCCTTTTTTTTGTTTTTTTTTTTTTTTTGATAAGTAAAAATCTATATTCGTATCATTGTTAAAATTTCAGCTTTATGTAAATTGAGACTCTAGTCTGCCAAATTTACCGTAAAATCTAGGAAAGTAATTTTGGTTTTTGTTTTGCCAAAATATTTGTATGTTGAATATGAGTCTAGAATAAATTTCATGGTTTTTGAATAAGTTTTCAGAAGGATTTCACCATCATGATTTGTGGGTGGTATGGAACATAGCAAAATTCACAGAAACCAGGGCTCAAATGTAATTAAGGTTTTGAACGAGCAAATAAGATCAACTTCAAGCAATTTCTAGATTCTACAGTTACATCCCTGAGTTAAGAAAACTTTAGTAGGACTGATGTTACATTACATGACTTGGGAGTTATAATGAATTAGAACTGATTTTACCCCATTAGGATCTAAACTTTAGTACTGATTTTACTTGACTTGGAGGTACGAATGCTATGGGTAGATGTAAAAGCCACACTGAAGGAGGTTAAGAAGGATTAACCAGTTAGGATGCTTACATACAGCATGATGCAGTACCTACCCCTGTGGCCAACCGTAAGTATGGTGCACAACCTTGCACACATGGGTTAATATGCATGGGCCACTACGAATGTAAATTTTAAAGATTAATGTTTCATGATGTGTGCACAATGCTTAAATGTATTGAAGTGTGATTTCGTATGAAACCTGATTAAAAACATTTTACTCTATGATGTACTATTTACTGAGTATTCGAATCATTTTTATTTTTATGTTTTTTATGTTCCAGGTGATCGTGATGGGGATAAGTTGGCAGGCCAAAACCAGCTAGTGTTGCGACCATGACTTAGTCAAGCATATCATAAGTTTTTCACAGAGTTTGCTAGGATTTGGTTGATGTTGACATGGTGACATTGGGTATATTTATTTAGTTTCAGTTTATTTGATTTTGGTGTATTCAATATTATTTAATAGAATTTTCAGTTATGTTTTAAGGTAATAAATTTTTGGATTTTTATATCTAGTGGTATGACATGACATTCTTAACCCTATGAGGAGTGTTACACCCACTTTAAAAAAAAGGAGGAAGAAGATAATCTAAAGAGATTTTCTGGTCCAGCCTAGCATTTCAAGGGTGGAATGTAGGTTAGCCGAAATTGTTTCTAAGAATTATAGCTCCTTAAGTAGTTCATGAGAATATTACTGTCAAATTCGAACTAAAAAAAGGGAAATGACAAACCTGTCCTCGCCCTTGTTCCTGTATTGCCTTTTGGAAAATTTGTTCGCTATCTCCAGTGTCAATTAATCTCTCAATTGTCTGCGCATTGTTCATATAATCAGAACAATATCTTGAAAGTTACGTATTTACTTGGAAATTTTAAGAATGGAACAAACTTTACCTCTTCATCAGCTCTTGTGCCAGTTACTAACAATCATGTTTCCAGATGATTCAAACAGGTTAACTCCTTTTCATGAAAAATCTAGCAAATCATACTGCAGATATATACTCATTGATCAGTAACAAATGTCCAAACCTGTAAAGACACGCCTCTCAACAATCTCTCGATATTCTTGGTGGATGGCTTCCCGTAGAGTCTGCAAAAATTTTTAACAAATTGTAGATGAAATAAGAACAAATGAGAAAAATGAGATACTATCATCCAAATACAAAGAAAATATTCATCTGACCACCAACCTGAAATTCAGCCATCTTGTCCTTTAACTTCTTTTTCAAGGAACTGCAACAAAATATCACAGACAAGTAGTTATATTTGGTTGACTCAGTGAATAAAACCCATTGATATATGGAAATATTTAAATAGATCTTATTCCATGAGTAAATCATAGAGGATTTAAACAATCAGGGAATTTAAACAATCAGTAAGTTCTCCTTGCAGGACAAAGGCAGGTTCAGAAACTTCAGAAGAGGACACTCATTTAGAAAAAAAACTTTGCAAAGAATCATGCAGACATTTCCAATGGTACGATAAACCAACCGAACAAACGAAAAACAGCATAGCAAACAGATCAACAATGTATAACACTTATATACCAACTGCATTATACTTAATTGACAATTGCAATTATTTACTAATTAATAAATTCTAATGTAGAAAGTATATCTTTAATTTGGCCACATAGAGTAACAACTTAAGGCATGTGGTAATCATGTTTTTAAGTATTTTAAGTATATTCATTGACAAAAACTTACGTGCAAGTATGAAGACTGATAAAAAGAATGTTGCCCATGAAAAATAAATTGTAGAGAATTTAAACAATTAGTGAATTTTCCATTGACTTCTACAAATCGCAAATTCTATTATTTATATGATCTATAGGTTGTCCATATCAGGTTCAATCTAACACTTTCTCCCCTATCTCCCTTGCATCCTAACTGCAGAAAGTAAAATCGATATTTATCAAATTGACTGATCTAACTCTCATGATCTGACTCTCATAATCTTCTGGTAACGGTTTCTTCTATTGATTCCTTACAAGAAAAAAAAAATTATTTCCTGAAGAAAACTAAAGATTTTAACAAAAACATAACCATCCACAAAAGAAGAGGCAAAACCTACATTGCCTCACAGACAGAATAGAAACTTGTATCGAAATTCAGATTGAGATCCCAGTAGGAAAAGGCATTCCAACATCGCACATTGTTAAAGTGGGTGATCTGCAAAGGCTGGTTTATTTCTGACCCATTCCGGTCTCGGCAGGGACGAGAGTAGGACAGCCAAATGAGATGAGGCTGCTTCACCTCAAGAGAAAGAGAGGCCCTGAGTCTGCTCTGATTCAAACCAGCCAAGTGGATCATCAAACCGGCAACTCAGTTTCTCAAGCCAAGATTGTATCCTGGGCCGGCACTGTGCACAGTAAGTCTATCGATCCCAAACCCAATTCCAATTTTGATTATCAAAAGGGTACTGGGGAGACATCTTCTGATCATGAGCATGTGCCTTTTGATGAGGGCTATTGTCAGAGTGGATAAAAAAGGGTCTTGCATCAAAACCCAGCAACTTGTCTAGGTCGGGATGTTAACAGGGCCAATTTGGGGTCTGTGGGCTCACACTCTGTTTGCTACTCAGCCTTTTTGGCCATAAGCCCATGGGCCTGCTCAGGCTGGCCCGTCTCAACCTAAACATAGGGCCATGCCTCTCTTTTCTGGTAGGTGCAAGCAATAAAAGGAATATCATTTCAATAATATCATTCCAATCAGTAAAGGAATAATTTGTCCCTTAGATAGGTGCGGCTCTTTCTAGCAATCAATCAATCTGCTTATCACTTCAAAATAAGTCGTCCTGCTAAAAGTGGAGCTCTTTTGGGGGTGGACTACACGAGTCCTAGAAAGAGAGCTGAGGACTATATAATAGCACTTAAATATAAGAATAGAAACTTGTATTGTTTATCTGTGGAGACTTCACAGACCCCCAAGAGTAACCTACTAATTAGATGGTTTCAACAACCTTCAGGTGCTATATGGTTTCAAGACTTGGACGAAGCATAATACATTGACAAACAAAGAGCAAATTACATATAATCTATGTTTTGAAGCAAATTATTGATATGATCTCATACTAACACAACTCGTTTTTCCTTTTTGAAAATTCTCATCACAGCATAACTCAAAAACAAAAAACAAAAAAAAGTTAAAAAGGGAGGGTAAGTATAACTAACATAGTTGTTGCCGTTCTAGTTCGGTCTACAGCAGTTCCTTTTCCACACCCAGGCTTCTGCCTATTTGCTAAATTCTGGACCACAGAGAAAAGAGGAGGTATGAGAGGGACTTTGCATGAGAAACCAAATTGCCACAAAAAATTGAGAAGCAGCAAAAAGGTCTAACCTCTTTGTCAAGTTCTTCCACTTTTGACTTAATGTAACGGGAAACTTTTCCAACTTCATCAATATCTTTCTCCATTCGCTGCTTGATTGCTGGAGATAATGACAGGATCCATCACAATTATTGATTAAAATATAAGGCTCTTTTGCCTTAGTGAATTGGAGATTGCATAAAAATGAGCAAAAAGCAGCTAAGACAAGTAACTTCAAGTATATATGAGTCCTTTGGCTATGCCTATTCTCATTCATAAAATTTCTTCTGTATTGATAAAAAAATATATATGAATCCTCCATCAATTGGAATAAATGTGTTTACAGGATCTAGAACATTATGCAGTTATACCATAAGTTCTTTACAGTCTCACTGTTATATCTAATGCCATAAGAAAACATTAAAGCAATAATTTCAGATTTCCTTATGAACTAAGAATCACTATCTTCATATAATGTTCTTTACCATCCAAATAGAACCGAATATATCAATCATTTGGTTATACTAATTAATGCAAAACGTCAAAGATTCTCGTCCGTATAATTTTGTAGATCTATTGAACGAGATGAATCGGTAAATGATCCTACCAAAATATAAGAAATAATGCACTACCAAATCTTAATGGGCAGCTCTATATCATAGTTTGTCCATATGTGCACGAATAAAGACTTAGATTGACACCTGTAGCTAAATCTTATGTAATTTTGTTGGATTAACACTGGCCATATGATCTAATATGATCATATCTGGTGTTACAAATGTATTTTTATCCAATATACTTTCTGAATCATTTATTATTCTAGTTATTTCTTCACATACATTGTCACCCTCAAACATTGGATTCTAAGTTTGGGTTGAACTTCAACTAGACCATTGAGCCAGATTTGTCTCACTGGATTGAGATTCTACAATTTAATTTTTATATAATGTTCTTGTTTGATTATATGAATTTTGGGCTCTTCATTTTACATGGTAGTGAGTGGATTATGATAGTGGGCTTGCCGTCCAGTCCACTGGACAGCTTGTGGAGTCAACTTGGTGCCCAATTTAATTTAGAATAGTTGACTTTTAGATATGGAATGTTTTCCCCACACAATAGTCGTGCTTTTGTGCATATCATAGTGCTGCTAACAGCCATAAGCTTGAAAGAATTTTTTTATTTAAATAGGGAAGGTATTATGTGGTTTTATTACCGAAAATAGGACTTGGGACAGATTAGGAAGTTTTCCCAAACTGTCGGGCAGCAGAATTTCGAGTTTTCTGAGCTTATTAGGCAAGTATTTGACTTATTAACCCACAGGAATAAATTAGGGAAGTTTGACTGAATTGGGAGCCGGAACCTGGAAATTTTTCTTTATATGAGGGTTTCAAGATCGTAAGATTAGATTAGTAAAATATTCCTTTTATGGCAGAGGTTGACCAGGGTTTTCAAGCCGTCACATCAGTGTTAGTCTGGGAGAGAAACCCTATATGTTTTAGGAAAGTTGTAAAACAAAATCAAGGAGGAACCTTCCTAGAATCATGCTGAAAATCCAATATTCTTCTCCCACCAGAGTTGCCGCCCATCAGCTTTAATTCCCATTAAAATTTCAAGATTTCCTCATAACTTCAAATCATCTGTGTCTCCTCTATCAAAATCATGGGATTATTTGACTCTCTTTAATGCAAATCAAGGCTGCCCACCTGTGCCCGAGAAACTCGAGTATATTTCTAATAAAAGTCCAAAATAAGGTGCTGCCGGGATTATACCAGCAGTCCCTATGCTCATATGTCAACCCTTAGGTCCAGAAACCCTAAAGTTCTTTTCTACCCAAGTGAAACCCAAGCTGCCACCCAACAGATGAGCCCTAGCTGCCTTTTAAGCCCATCAACCTACAAGGCAGCAAGCAATAGAGAAACCACAACCTAGTAGCCAAGAACGACCCCCTACACCTTGACTTTCATAAGTCGCCAAGAGAAGAGACCACAGCCCCTCCTCCATTGTGCCGCCTCTCTCTTCATGTCTACACAAAGACTTCTGCTGCAAACCATTCACTGCCACCCTAGGTAAGATGCAGCCCCATGAGCACTTAGAATCTATAGTAGGCTGCTTGAAACTTGCACAAAGTACAACCAAGTCTCATCAACTTTGCCACTGTGAAAGCTGCTCCAAGTGAGTTCTCTACTCTCTCTATATGTGTTATGTTCTTGCATGTAAATATATTTGTAATGGAATTGTAAAGCAGAATGGATAGAGAGAATCACAAGATTCATTCACTGTAAATGGGCATTTTTGAGGAACACCCAACCTCCATGAACAAGCTGCCAATTCTTATAATTTTCCAGATGAAAACCATAGCGCACACGTCCCTCACCTTTTCTAGATTCCCTCTAAGAAAAGTGATGTTCTTGATGACCTTACTAAAAAGGATTTAATTCATTTACTAAAAAAGTCTTTAGAAAATCATAATCCTGATGAAGAACAGTCAGAAGCATCATCTGAAGCTTCAGTCACTGATCCTTACAGCAATATTTTTGGACATGATTCTGAAGAAACCCCTAGGTTATCTGGAGATGAATGATCCACCGATGCTAGAAGACAAAAGGAAGACTACCGTCTCACAGACTGACTAGTCTCTCTGTCAAGATTCCTGTCAAAAGCAGACGCTCCCGTAAATCAAGCTGAAGACATAATGATGATCCTACTTTCACGTGAATAAACAGTAACATTTACTGTTCAATCACGGCTTTTATGCTTTCACTGATTTACTTTAATTATTGTAAACAGGAACTCCTTAGCTTATAAAAGGGGAACCTGATGAACAAGAGGGGCAGGCTTAATTTTTAAGACCTTTCTTCTTCCTTCTGATTCACCTTCCCCTTCTTCTCCCCTCTCTCTCTTCTACCACTTCCATCTGCTCTTTTGTAAGTAAAAGCTTGTAATTTTATTAAGCTTATATTTCGATGCAAATTATTATTTTTGCATCTATTTATTTTCTGTATTTTGCATTCATCCATATGGTCGGTTTTACCGCCTGCTCTTAACTGTGCATATTCTTATTCTGTTATTCTACAAATATTTCCTTCTCTTACTTCATTTCTTCATCATTTCTGCTGTCCATTTGGTATCAGTTTCATACCACCACTCTGCAATGGTCAACCGTTGTACCCACTGTTTAGGTTTGGTCCCCACATAACACCTAAGATACCCCTCCACTGCCATGTTCAAAGCCTCGGTTTGGCCATCACTTTGTGGATGGTAAGCCGAGCTGTAGTTGAGTGATGTTCCCTGTAATGTAAACAGGGTCTTCCAGAAGGCACTTAGGAAAATAAGATCCCTATCTGAGGTAATGGCTCTTGGAAATCCATGCAGTTTAAATACCTCCTTGAAAAATACATGAGCTACATCAGTGGCTGTATAAGGATGTGACAGGCTCATGAAATGGCCATATTTTGTGAGCCTATCAATAACCACCAAGATGACATTGGCCCCCTTAGATGAGGGAAGGCCCTCCACAAAGTCCACAGAAATTTCCTGCCAAGCTTGTTCAGGAATGGTCAGTGGCTGTAAGAGACCTGTAGGATAGACATTTTCTGTTTTGTTGATCTGGCACACATCACATAACTTGACCAAGTTCTTGATGTCTTTCTTCATGCCATGCCAAAAAAAATCTCTCTTCAACAGAACTCTCAAGCCTTCTAGATAAGGCATCTGCCACTTTGTCCTCCCGCCCCTTTTTGAACTCAATTGTTAAATCATAGCCCATTAGCTTAGTAACCCATTTCTGTTGGGCCGTTGTTCCCACTTTCTGCTCTAACAGAAACTTTAAGGTTTCTTGGTCAGTTTTGACCGCAAAAGCCTAGCCCAACAAATATGGCCTCCACTTTTGCACTGAGGTGACGAGTGTCAACAATTCCCTTTCATAAGTGGAGAGTGCCAATGCCTTACCCTTCAAGGCCTTACTGAAAAAACAAATTGGTCCCCCCTTGCATGAGCACTACCCCTATGCCACATCAACTAGCATCACACTCAATTGTGAATGCCTTTGTAAAGTCTGGAAGCTTAAGAACTGGTGGCTGTGAAACTGCAGTATTAAGCTGTTGATAAGCCACAGTAGCCTCGAGAGACCAAGAAAATGCATCTTTCTGGAGAAGAGCAATGAGGGGTGCAACTATGAGGCCATAGTTCTTAATGAATTTTCTGTAATACCCCGTCAATCCCAAGAACCCTCGTAGTGCCTTTATATTAGTAGGGGTTGGCCATTCTAACATAGAGGACACTTTATTAGGGTCTGCCTTAACCCCCTCTCGTGACACCACATGCCCCAAATACTCAACTTCAGGCACCCCAAAGGTGCACTTAGACAACTTAGCAAAGAGTTGGTTTGTTGAAAGAACTTCCAGCACTTGTTTAAGATGGCTCAAGTGGTCCTTTAAACAGTGGTTATAAACCAATATATCATCGAAAAAAACCAAAACAAACCTTCTTAAAAAAGGTTTAAACAGCTCATTCATCAAGCCTTGGAACATGGTTGGTGTGTTGGTGAGCCCAAATGGCATCACCAGAAACTCATAATGGCCTTCGTGGGTGCAAAAGGCCGTTTTGGGGACATCCTCAGGGGCCACCCTGATTTGGTGGTTCCCGGACCTTATATCCAATTTTGAAAAGATAACCGAGCCATGTAACTCATCCAAAAGTTCATCAATGACTGGGATAGGAAATTTATCTTTTATTGTCTCTTGGTTGAGAGCCATGTAGTCAATACATAGGCGCCAACTGCCATCTGCCTTGCGTACCAAGAGAACGGGTGAGGAAAAAGGACTAGAGCTGGGTCTAATCATCCCAGATTTTAACAAATCTGCCACAATCTTTTCTATTTCAGTTTTTTGATAGAAAGGGTATAGATAGGGTCTGGTTGAAATGGGAGTTGTACCCTCTTTTAAAATGATTTTATGGTCTTGGGTTCTCACTAGAGGAAGCCCAACAAGTTCCTCAAAAATCCCCCCAAACTGTCGCAACAGTGCATCGATCTCCCCATTTATAGGCTTAGGAAGCCTGCTGTCCAGTTGTGGTAAACGTTCCATGACCCAATGAAGACCCCTTAGAACCCTTACAAATTCATTCACTGTAAATGGGCATTCTCGAGGAACACCCAACCTCCATGAACAAGCTGCCAATTCTTACTATTTTCCAGATGAAAACCATAGCACACACGTCCCTCACCTTTTCTAGATTCCCTCTACAGAAAATAACTAACTCAGCCAATCAATGGCTTATGAGTGTAAAAATAACAATTGTAAACAGGGCATAAAAGTAAATTGACAACATTAAAATAAGAACATCTCCTTTATTTTCTCATTACGGAAGCCTCCTAAAGAACTTCAAAACGCAGCATTTCCGACTCCATTCCTGGGCCTGGTATTTAACTTAACAACTCTGGCCCATTTCTCCCTTCATTAGGCTTCAACCCACGGGCTTCATAACAATATGTGCTTCGAATCATGTGCTGCCATCCTACAGACCTCTTCCTTGAGTTCTCTCCACCAAAACCACTAGATGGAATCTCCTAAACTCTGCTGCAATATAGGTTAGGATTTCTCTTCCATGCGTCAAAACTTCATATCCTAGCGTTAGAAAATCTCCTACGGTATATTATAGGAGTTGACATAGAACTCACATCTTACTGACCTGCAGGGCAAAGCTACTGTTGAAGCAGCCAAGGATTTCCTATAACTCAACCTTGGGTTGGAAAAGGTTAGAAAACCACCCAACTTTTAGAAGCACTAAGAATATAGGTTGCTGCCAGCAACCTAGACAGAACCTAGAACCCTACCCCTACCAAGTATTGCACGTAAAAGGGCTTAGAAACATGCATACCAGACTCCTATACATGCTAGTATGACATCACAGGCAGGACACACACAAAACGCTTTCAGGAGCCAAACAGCATTCCAGCAACATCATACAGCTAGTAGAATCTATGATGTTTGAAATGTCTGGAGTAAGGGATACACAGCAGATGCATGAATACCACCCACTCACAATATGTAAAATGTTTTACATATGATTTTGTACCTCAAAAACCAGATTTTTCTAAAAGGTGGACTTTTCAGGATATAGAGAATGAGCATGAACAAACATTCAATAATGCATATTTGACATGTCCAGTTTGATTAATTCACAAACACAGCAGCTAGTTTCTAGGAAGGAAAATGTTATTAAACCGTGTGCATATCCCAAACATGTCATGCAAACTTATTCAAAACATTTATCAGAACTCTCCCCAAAGTTTTAAAATTGGTTGCTGTTAACAACCGCAAATGACTCTAGAAGTCAAAGTTGAGCATGTTAGCATTTGTTTTACCAAAAGTTCATGAATTCCTTAAAATACATTCAAAAGGGGTTGCTGTCATCAACATTTATGTGTGCTGTAATTATTTTGTTTTGCATGAAAAAATGTTGTTTACCTATGCAATGTACTGCCATGTTCATTGTCAGCCCCCGTTCATGAATCTTCCTTGAATTATGACAATGTTGCTTGTGGATGCAAATTATGATATGCTGAGTAGTCCTTTGTCTAGAATGAATGCCATGTCATGAAAATCACTCTTATGCATGTTATGCTTATTGATTGTCATAATGGATGCCATGTCAAGATAACCATGCTTATGTTAATATGCCATGTTTAGTGCTAATGCCATGCATATGAATATGACATTTCATGAACATCACGAAGTTATAAAAAAAATGAACATCACTATGAAATCACCACTTGTATCAAAATTTTAAGCTAATGTGAAAAGATACTATACTATATGAGATACGTCCAATTGCTTTGAACATAACCAGAACTAGGTCTGGGTGGCGGGCCCCCAAGATCCGGCCCACAAACCATTTTACTATTATACACAGATTTCTCATCTCATCTCATTCTCCAAGTATCCCCTAATTTACCTTAGTTTTCTCCTCTTTCTTTCACCCATCTGCTTCTCCCTCCCTCCATCCCTCTCTCAACCATGAAGTGTAACAAAGAATATGACTTTACAGAATATAGCTACACCCATGGTCCAGCCACACCAATCCTCCACACCTTGCAATCCAATCATCCAAGTAATACTCTCTCTTTGTTTGGTTGTGAACTCACGATTCTGTAAATTCACTATATTTGTGTTTGATTGGTTGAGGTGAGTTTGTGATTGGTTGTTAGTGTTTGCATGGTAAGTTTTGGTTTGTGAACCTGTTGGGCTAGTTCAACTAGGGCTATGCAAACCCTCCACCCACTCCGACTCCGTCCAACCTCTGCTCCGTTTTCAACTCTGACGAAGTCAGAATTGTCGGAATTCGGAGCCGGACTCAGAGTGACTCCGAGAATGACTGTCGGAGTCGGAGTCAGAGTCGGAGTTCGGAGTTTCATGGAGCTCCAAAATCCGAAGTCCGACTTTTTTTTAAAAAAAAAAAAAAATAAGATGTAAAACGTCGTGAATTTAAAAAAATAAAAATAAACGACGCCATTCCACTTAGTGTGGAACGACATCGTTTCTTCACACGGGGGTCCAAAACGTAGAACCCCACTTCTTCCTTCTTCCCCTCACTCTCCCTTCTTCTGATTCTCTAAAAGTCTGAATCTTCTCTGTTCCCACTTCCCTCTCTGAGTCTCCATTGCTCCATTCCTGTTTGCCGTCGTGATCTTGCCGGCGTTACTAAAAACAAAATTATTATTATATGGTAAAGCTAAAAATTATGTTATCCCTTCCAAGAGGAGTTAGATCTATATAGAAATACATATATATATATATATATATATATATATATATTTATATATATAAGGATGCTTTATGAAAATAAAATATAGAGATTTTATACAATGATTAAGTACCTATTCAAAACATATTCAATCATTAACTTTATGCTTAATTACCCAGGGTTGTGTCTAATCAAAACATATTCCTCCTGTTCTAGTAAAGAAAAGAGCATTATTTAATAACTCTAAGTCAACTTCAGCAACAACTTCTTCAATCAATTACTCTCAAATATGTATTTAGAAAAATGATCTTCGTAAGCCTTTTAAAAAATGACACTAATAGATTGGAACCTTTTTTTTTTATAAGTAAATAGGTATAGCCCAAGTACCTAGGGAGTATACAAAAGAGTACACTTAAACAAATGATTGGAGCCTTTTAATCATTACCCTTCCAATATTTGATGCCACACCAGACCGTGATGAAAGGACTGTTCCTTTGGTCAACCACTATAGATTTTAAATAGCTAAGCTTTCATGGTTTTCTTTTATCTTTTTCTATTTCCATTTAGGAGTTCTTCTTGTACAAGTCTTGTAAGGTTGGTCTATGTCCTCTGCGTTTTCTAATAATAAATTTAAAGTACTTATAAAACACTCATAAATAGCATTTGCTCATTATTTTATTGTCTTGTATAAATAATCGGATGATTACTAAGTGATTGAGTACAAACAGATTACAACATAGATAAAAACCCATCACATAATATTTGTAAGTCTTTTTCTCAGTAGTGACCATCAAACAACAAAGATTCGAACTCTAACACCATCCTACTGCATCAGGCCCACCCTCACTCAGCAGACCAAGAGATACCAACAGTCATCAAGGCAACTAGAACTCCCAACATTCAAATTTTACCAAATCAGGTGTGAAAAAAAATGAGGGGCAAAAAAATATAATAATACCTGAAAGGTTTCCCTTATTAATGAATAATTCAATTCAATACCTGAAAGGGCACAATGCCACAATCTATGGTTCAACCTGCTGAAAAAAATGTACATGCAATACAAGCTTTTTTGGCTGGATTTTTTTATGATTTAAAATTTTATTGTATTGCCACACTTTGTTTCAAACTTTTCTGTCCTTTCCATATATATATATATATATATATATATATATGCAGTACGTGTTTTTTGAAACTAATTTTTTGCTTCTAATTTATTTTTTCAGCTTCTTTGATTGTGATATGGATGTTACACCTAGTGGAGACAATCGTCCACAAGGGGATGCGGCGGATGCCAGTGCTCCTACACCAGTTGGTACTTCCACATCTAGAGCCACATCTAGAGCAGCTACTTCCTATGCTAGTCGACTCCCAGTAGACATAGAAGATGAGGATATGTTCAACGAAGAGGAGAGGAGATGCCCATTAAGCAAGATCGACCACCACGACCTTCTAAAAAAAGGTCGTGGACATGGGAACATTTCACCAAAATTCCTGGTGATCATTCGAACCTGCAAGCAAGATGCCACCACTGTGGGCAACTTCGTGGTTGCCATTCGAAGAAGCAAGGCACTGCAATTGAGTGGTTCAAGTGGAATACGACGGCAAAAGAGGATATCATTCATGGAAACGAGTTTATACATGTTCGATGTTGTGTTCATATCATCAACCTCATAGTTGCTGAGGGGTGAAGGAGGTTGATGACTCCATTACCAAAGTCCGCAACCTTGTGAGATATGTGAGGACTTCCCCCCAAATACTTGACAAGTTTAAGGCAATAGCCGAACAGCTTCAGATTCCATGTTCTGCCATGTTGTGCTTGGACGTTCTGACTCGAAATGGAACTCGACATAAATGATGTTGAATGTGGCGCAGAAGTACCAAAGAGCATTTGAGCGGATGGAGGTCGTAGATGGGGGGCCTGAGGTATGCTTTGCTGGAGTTAGTAGGGGCTTGGTGCGCCGGACACAGTTGATTGGGCCAATGTAAAGTATTTTGTTGATTTTTTGAAGTTGTTTTATGATATAACTATACGGATATCTAGATCCAAATATTGTACTGCAAACTTGTACTTCAACAAGCTCTCGGGGCTTCATGACCACTTGAAACAGAGTTGTGCTAACACTGTGGGATTGTTATTTGTTATGGCTGCGAGGATGAAATCCAAATATTATCATATTTGGATTATATTGAGAAGATAAATAGGTCATTATTAGTGGCTACAATTCTTGACCCCTGATATAAGTTAGAAATTATAGAATTTTAAATTAGGAACGACCTCAAGGAAGAGAAGGCTGAAGGGTTTATTAGAAAGCTGAGAAATGATATTGATGACTTATATAGCCACTACAACAACAGTGGTCAGCCTACTCCAACAAGTAGTAGCCGTAGCTCCTCACACCCGATCAACTCAACATCTTCCTTAGATGATAGAGGTGCAGATCCTTCATCACCACTGGTGAGGCAGTATCATCAAATCTGTGCATCGAGGAATATTATGCAGTGTAGGTCTGAGATTGAGCATTATTTGATAGAAGATATCGAGGGACCTAGTGATGCATTTCGTTTATTAACTTGGTGGAAGATTAATTCCACCAAATTTCCTATTCTTTCCCGAGTAGCCCTAGATGTGCTAGTCATTTCTATCATTACGGTTGCCTCTGAGTCGGCGTTTAGCACTGGAGGTCGTATCTTGGATGCTTATTGGAGTTCATTGTCTCCGACCACCATCGAGGCCCTCATTTGCACACAGAACTGGTTAAGTTCAACGCCCATTGGAGTGGATACCGTTGATACCGAGTGCTATAAGCTTGAATCAGATAATTTTATGATTTTAAATGATTATTTACATAATTTTAATGTTTTCATTATTTAATTAATAATTTATATGATTTTGTAGACTTAGTTGTGAACCCCAAACTAATTGAGAATGACTAAGAGTCTGAGACCGATGCACTGTGGGATGAGTACTATCATGCAAAACTCGTTAGAGTTAGTGGTGGAGGTGAGTTCATAATATCACTTGAAGTCTTGGTTGATGGTTTAGAAGTCTAAAGTTAAATGATTAAAGAAAAGATAGTGCATCTGATCAATAAAAGTTAAAAGTTCATGTAGAAAAATTCGAAATCACTATCGAGTATCGAGTCGTCGACTCAAATGCATGGACTGTCCAAGACTGATGCGGGGCATTGGCCATTGTGGCTATTTCACATTTGAATGAAATTTATGACATTATTCAATATTTTGGTGCTGTAAATTAAAATTTATTGTGATTTGTAGATTTAAATTTAAATTTATGGTTTGCAATTTAAAGTTTGATTTAGTTATTGTATTTAAATTTTAGCTTTTTAACTTATTTTTTACAATATTTAAATTTTTTTAATTATTTTTTTACATTATTAAACAAGGGTTAATATTGAGCCAATCAGAGATTCGGAGCCCATTTTCTCAGTAGGGCAACTACGCCTAAGTAGGGCAACTAGGCCTGAAAAAGGTCAGTTGCTACTCCAATCGGAGCTTCGAGCTCCAATTCCGATCGGAGTCTGAGTCGGAGCTTGTTTTGACCTCTGACCCCACTCGAAGTCGGAGGTCAGAGGTGGGCACTCCGACTCCGTCAGAGTCAAAGCCCACCGCTAAGTTCAACCCCTCACCCATCACCCATAGGACAAGTATGGGAGGATTCGCAGTGGGTGAGAGGTAATACAGGCCCCCAGCCCCAATGGTTTGGGAGATTGATATTGTGATCATGTTTTAATTCCTTCTCCCATAATGTGCCTTCCACAATGAAAACTCGATTCTAATTTTGCAATTACAAACTTCTAGTTCTTGTCTTGCATTCTATTATGATGTGTTAAGTTCATCTAAGCATAAACTTGTTTCTAGCTTTTTAAAGTTTAAGGTTTACAAACTTCCACACTAAAGTTTAAGGTTTTGTTAAAATATTATTTATATAAAAAAAAAAAAGATTTAGGGCTCATTTGGACACTTAAAATATCTCATAATATCTATGAACAGTAGTGAAATTATTTGTGAATAATAGTGAAATGGTTTGAATTAAGATGTTTTTATTGGGTCTTGAGAAATGAGAGAGAAAAAGTTGAATAAAAATATTATAAAGTTAAAAACTTGTTTGAATATAATATTTTAATAATATTTTTTTGAAATTTGAAAAGGTTGTATTGTTTTTTGTGTTTTGTTTGGGAGTTTGAAAAAGTTGAATGATTAGATAACGGTTAGATGAAAATGTTGAAAATTTGAAATTGAAAAGTGTTTGTGTTTTATTGATGTTTGGGAATGAAATATCTGAGAATAGCTAAGAACACTTGTGTTCTCAAACTAGCCCTTACTCAAGAGATTGCATGACTTGTGCTTTAGGGGTTGTTTGGGAAACTAAACTCATCTCATCTCAAACTAAACACAAACACTTTTCAATTTCAAATTTTTAACTTTCTCATCTAATCATTACCTAATTATTACAATTTTCTCAAACTCCTAAACAAAACAACTTTTTCAAATTTCAAAATAAAAATAATATTAAAACAATATTTTAACCTTATAATAATTTTTATTCATTTGTTTATCTCTCATTTCTCAAAACCCAATAAAACATTTTAACTCAAACCATTTCACTACTATTCACATAATTATCATCCCATCTTATTCCCCAACCATCCCCTTAACTAAAAAACCAATCAATTTATCTTGTTAACCAACATGAAACAATATATTTTATGATACATAACATTTCCTTCTCTTTTTTTCTTTTCTCTTTTTTATTTTTTCAGGAGATACACAACACAGCACCACATGATATTGAGCCATCACAATGCCCATGGCCCACCACTTACCACTCCATCCAAGGGGCACAAACCATTGGCAACAAAATTCTACTCAAGGAATGGTAATGTACTTTTATAACATCAACATTCAAAGCCTGAAACATGCCATGAACATGAGAACCATATGTGTAGTTGACATTACTCTAATTTCTATTGCATAGGCAGCTTTTTGCATGTAAATGTCCATCATTTCTTAAAAAGCATTATTGATCTATCTATTCAGCACAACAATGAGAAAAAAGAGATCAAAACTGGTTCAAACCCTCTCAAACACTACATTAACATTTTACTTTTACTTTGGGAAAATTAACATTGAGAAATAGAATAAATTAAAGCAGAGTGCACCTACGCATGAAACTTGCGAACATTGTATAAATATTAACAAAAATGAATATGTAGAGGTTACCTTTCATGGAAGGAACCTTAGTCACAACCTTGGACTCTTCGTGCGCATCCTGCATGCAAGATTTCAAAGAATTTTATCAAATACTTTAGGTCAAGCAAGAAACCAGTTCCAAATGCAGCAGTCACTAATCATCTGTGCTCATCAGATATCAAAACTCTAGCTGACTCAAATTCTCTCAGTACTGACTAGCATATCATTATCATGCACTAGAAGTACAAGAGGGGGCACTTCATGATTTTTCGCATTAGGCTGAGGTAAACTGCATACAATTTTCTGCTGTGTAGATTGAAAAATCACAACAGGCTTACTTGCTTTTGATGGACCTTTATGTTTTCGGGCAGGCTGGATAAATTTTCTTCTCAAAAGAGTAGCTGCTCTATTTATACTACAGCAAATCAGTTTCCATTGCTGGTTTCACCACATAACAGACCTATACATGGATCTTTTCACAAATTCAGTTATACTCCAAACTACCACTCCATCATTTTCCTTAACCATATTTTCACATCCTTGGACGACACCACATCTTAGACTCCATTTGTTTGAAAGGAAAATGTATGTTTTCAGTATGAGAAAAGTATTAATTCAGCAAGAACGAGCCCCACTCTAATGACCCACACCTTCCACAGCAAGAAAGTTTCAGAAAACGATTTTATATGCTCCAACGGCAAAACCTTCAGCCACAACAAGAAGTCACTGAGACCAATTGATTTGGACATCTTGGCTCATTTCCAAACGTTAGGGTCATTACCCACTGCTCACATCCTCAACAAATTCGTCATATTGTTTTCCAGCAAATTGAGAGATCTCACTGTTGGGACCCGTGTCATCCAAGTATTATCAGGAGTTCCAATTCAAAGGCTATATATGCAGTGCTCTTGTTGATGCATACTAAATGTGGTGAAATTCATGGCACTTAGCAATTGTTTCATGAAATGCCTCAGAAAAATGCAGTCACTAATCATTCCTCGATTTTGGGTTATTTGCATTTTAAATGCCGAGGAATTCAAATTTATTCATTTTTGGAAGCGTTACAAGAGCTATAACTCCAACACAATTCAGTCTCGAATGCGACAGGGAATTTGTTCCAATTCGCAGCCGAAGGGCTTGGAACTCAGGGTCACCGTCTCAGTTCAAAGTAGGGTTTCGCAGTAAAATTGTTGAGAAGATTGATTGATATGGTCAAAGTACTAGAGTGTGGATGATTCCAGGCAGATTTTCGATAAAAATGCTGAATCAAAATGTTATGATATAGAGTTCCATGGTGGTTGGTTAATGCAAAGATTCAAGAACCTGAAGGGGAGATAGTGACAGCAAAACAAATTATGTTTTTGGACTCAAGTCGAATTATGCAAGTATAATTGTTTGCTAGGTAAATTTTCTCGTCCAAGTTACTTGGATCATTGCCATCAAATTCATTACCATATAATGCAGCACGGTTTTGAGTCTAAAACAGACTATAGGAACTACTAAAAATAATAAAATTTGTTAGATTGCTCATCAGTGGTGGCTGACTTGCACAGTTGCATGGTTCTATCATTAGTTTTCATCAGTGGTGGCTGACTTGTGTGTTTCTATCATTAGTTTGTTATGATCTTGTTACAAATTCGTATTGATTTTTCAATTTTATTATTTTATTTTGCACGATTATTTCTTGGAAAATACACCAAACACCTAAAAACAATAGCATATTCGAGAAAGACATATTCAAACATTAAGGCAAAAAACCTTTTAGGTCAAAAGAAACGAATCTTTGGTGTCAAGCACAATAGAAAGTAAAAAAATAAGAAAAAAAGATCCACAATAACAAAGGCAGACCAGCATATAACGAGCAAAAGATTCAGCATAATCAAATGAATATAAACTTTGACATGTTAAGAGAGGTCAAAGGAACCCCTGGTTAAGTCTAATATTGCATTTACAAAAACCACTCTAACAAGAATCAGTTGACAGATTGTCAAGCATCACTATAATGTGATGCACATTGATGGACTATGGTTATTCTGGAGCTAAAACCCTCTCCCGCCCTCCTACTCATTCTCTCTTCCTTCTTCTCTCTAGGGGTGCCTCATCCTGTTTGATCCTCATACAGTTATACATGCGATGAGACACATAATTTTCTACTCTAAATGCTCTCTTTGAGATTTTATTCATAGTGCAGAATTGACTCAGAGAGATGTAGGTTATCCAAATCTATTGAAGTATAGAAGTTCAATAACATCATAACATTGGCCAGTTAGGGATGCAAAACAAATATGTAAATTTTTTACCTGCAGCTTTTTGAGTAGCTTATCCAGCTTCCCATATTGTTTCTCAATCTCTGTAACCTGGGAGCCAAGATATAATATGATAATCTTAGACATAAAATATGAGTTTATTGAGGCTCATAAACAAAACTATTATAAGATAAACAGATGCAAAAAAGGAAATGTAACAAGAAAAAGAAGATAATGATGATGATCATTTTTCTTGCCCAGGAAGATCAGACAACCAAAAAAGCTAGCTAAAGCACCTGTTTAAAGAAATTCTCCAGGCCCAATTCTCCTGAGTTCATAGGAGCTTGTATTCCTAGCTCTACATCTCCACCTCTATAACCTTGACCCCGAGGGATCTCAAATGAGTCCTGCAACATCAATATATATAATTCAATGCTTCTAAAACTTGAGTTGGGTACTTAAATATCTTTTTACCATTTGGATCTATTCAAAGGCAACACATACATATGATCTGGACTAGAAAAGAATTATAAAAACAATAATAATTTTATTTATACATAGGCATATAAACTCGTGTTTTTTAGCCACATACATTTATTAGACTCTCAAGAAAATTATGATCCATAAAACGTACTTGAAGCATCTATTAAACTCATACACTTAGCTGTCCAAGTAAAATAGTTACTTGATCACAATGCTGAAAGGACTCAACCATTTAGCCCTATAGAACATTTTTATTTTAAATGATTACAAGTTTTCTTCTTAGATATGGATGAATATTTATAAGATACAAAGTCTAATAACAATAAACATCCTGGACTCCTTAGAGATCACAGAAAGTGGGTCTAGCAAGGGAACAGCCAATATTCCAAAAGCCTACCACTGGAACTTGAGTTGAAAAGTAAATACTTCTCCAAATAAATCTTGGGATATTTATATGATGCTGGCCCCAGTCTACTACTTTCAGAGATTCGCAGTCATGGAAATCATTAATTTCTACCCACATATTATGCTAGTCCCACCCTCATACCGTTTGAGTTGTACATAGTGGAATAACCCATGTTGACCCAATTGGACACTGCATAAGTATGCCAACTGAACCAGCAATAGGCACACTTACTACCTGATGACACCCCCACAGACCAATAAGGACTCTAGTTTTTTTCTTGAAATCCATTTGAACATATTAACATTATAGCTAAGAAGTGATCATTTAACAACTATCAATTCTAACAATGCCATTCATACTTAAATTTCCCAAAAACCTGCCTAGAATACAGCTTCTTCTTTTCTTTTTTTATAAGTAAGAAACTTTATTGATCGAATGAAACTAGGCAAAGCCCATTTACACAGGAAGTATACAAAAGAGACACCTAATTACATTCTAGAAAGCTGAAAAGAAAGCAAAAAGTCATGAACTTTCTCTCCCTTAAAACTATAGCAAAAAATCATTGAACCAAAGAAAAAAAAAAGAAGTTCCATATTTCCCCCATCGCTCTCTCTTGTTGTTGAAGCACCTCTCATTTCTTTCCATACATATACACCACGATAAGCACAAAGGAACCATCCTCCACGTCGCTGCCAGTTGAGAGCTATGATGATGCCTATTCCAACATGCTAGGAGTTCCACCACACTCTTAGGCATAACCCAAAACAACCCAGCTCTACTAAATATACCAGCCCATAACTCCCTCGCCACCTTGCAATGCAAAAAAAGATGGTCAATTGATTCACCATTGTTCTTACAGATATAACACCACTCCATTACGATCATCCCATGTCTTCTTAAATTGTCAGTCGTCAAAATCTTTCCTAAAGCTGCAGTCCAAGTAAAAAATGCAGCTTTGGGTGGCATGGGTACTCTCCAAAATCTTTATTATGGTTTCAATGGGCCTCCAATTGTATCATTGACTAGTCCTTTTGGAATATGGACTCAAATGTGGCTTGCCCTTTCCTTGGGGGTCACAAATGGTATCAAAGTCTATCCCGACCAGAAATGTGAGACTTGAGCCATGCCACCTACAATGAACAAGCCCGACGTGGAGGGCATCGGGAATTTAAGGTAGGAGATTGTGATACCCCATATTGAATGATAAGGGTAAGTGGTGTATGGGATCTCATATTGCTTGGGCCCACCCATCGGGGAATTTAAAAGGAGGAGATTGTGATGCCTCATATTGAATGATAAGGGTAGGTGGTGTATAGAATCACACACTACTTGGGAATGAAAAGTTTTTGCTCTTTATAATGGTTCAAATGGGCTCCAATTGTATCATTGACTAATCCTTTCAGAGTACAAACTCACAAATGACTTGGGTCTTCCTTGGGGCGTTACAGGTAAATAATGTTCTTCTTTTACTGCAATTCAGGGTAAAAAATATTAAACTAATAATTTTTTAAAATTTTTGTTAAAGTGTTCACTAACCAAGACATTTGTTTTTTTTTTTTTTTTTTATCCGTTACTAACCAATAAAATTATAGAGTTCCAACATTTCCAAACTCCACTCTCCAGATTTATCACCACTATTTATATCTGTAATCCTTCGAGTTACTCTATGAGGCTCATCATAAAACCAACAAAACAACAAGATCCATGATATCTTCACAAAATGATTCAAATACGTTGAAGAAATTATAGTAATACTCATCAATGGAAAAGAAAGTAGAATTTCACAGCCTAGCTTCATGTTGCCTTAGCCACGGTGTGACCCAAAAAGCTCATTTTAATCTAAATTCAGTGAAATTATATTTTCTCAGTAAACAAAGTACTCACAAAATCCTCAAATCCAAAATGTTTTAGATTTTCCATACCTTTCTAACTCAAAATTTAACCTTAAATTTCCAATTAAAATACTCAAATCCATCAATGCAAACACGATCCAGTAAAATCAACGCAGCTATCGTAATCAATGTCAAGATTAAGACAAAACCGTAACAAGAAACTCCCAAACACGCCCAAACAAACAAACCGAAACAGAAACGCATAGATTCTATTAAAAAAATAACAAAATAAATTAAAGAAAAACATTACCGTTAATAGGTCATTCATTGTCGAAGGGGAGCTGAGCAATTCAAAACTAAACCAATAAAAATACGAAAAAAATTAAAGATAATAATTGGAGCTGGTTAAGGTTACGACCTGGTTTTAAACATTTAAAAAACCAGGTCTCCAGGTTTCACAGAGAGAGAGAGAGAGGGAGAGAGAGAATGTGCTTTATGTATTTGAAATTGCCCAACAGCCGGAGACAGATCAGTGACAGACCGTGAAGGCAGGTTTCATTTTGGACATTGCTTTTTCACGTTTTTTATTTTTTATTTTTTGCTTCTGTTTTTTATATAACAATGAAGTTTAAAAAATAATAATTCATCTTATCATTTCACATACCTTGTACCTTAACTCTTTTAATTTCTTTTTTCTTTTTTCATAACAAATATGTGATATATAGATGATAAGTTGAACAATTCAATTAATTTAATAAAAATTAAATTAAATAAAAAAGTTAAAATATATAAAATATATGATGTGAACCGATGAGCAGCAACCCTTCTAAAAAAAATAAAGTAAGCATCTATTTCTTCATGTGGTGTGGTGAGCAATTTGAACTTTCATCATATTTATTTTGGATGAAAATATTTTCAAGAAAAACATTTGGACTTTCTCTAGTTTCTCATAGGGGTGAAAAATTGAACCGAGAATTTTAGGTTGGTAGAAGGAAAATTAAGATTATGTGGGTCTCATTGAGATATGTTTGAATATAAATAAATTAAAATATATGTTTAAATATATTAAGTAAGTTAATATGTGTTTAACCTTTTTATGAGAAGTTAAAAAAAATAATGGGTCTTATCGATAATTGATTTGAGAAGGAGGCGCCCTTAGTGGATGTGTCCCTGCCACCTCCCTAATTGGGATGCTAGGCATAACGCCTGGCATTACTCCAAGCATTATGCCTGGAATCATGGCCGTAACATAAGCTAGCCTTTAAGGCCAGCCAACGGTTACCATGCAAGAACTGATTTAAGTTCTCCATCCCTGGCAGATGAATATCTTTGAATCTAGAAGTCTCTTTTCTAAGTGAAAATATTTAGGTAGTGGGTATATTGAGTGTGTTTCTAGATTTATCTACATAGCACACTCACACACCAGGTGAAGGCAAAATCAAAGGTTTGAACATTGGATTCACTTGTGGAACAACTATACAGATTATCCTTGAGGTATTTCTTCAGATGTGTATATTTACATAAATTATAACATTGGTATCAGAGTAATCGTTAGTTGTTCCCAATGATATATATGTCTATGTTTTTCTTGTTCATGTAATATTGATATTTTTTCTTACGATCTATGAATCTAATCATGTGTATAAATAATGTGATGAGTCTCTATTTATAAAACATGTTTGAGACTGTTAGAAATGTCATGATCTCTTACCATAAGTTTTTATTTGTCTCTGTTTACATGAACATCGTGCTATTGCTAGATGTATTTTGACAGTATGATTTTTTCTATTGAGTTGGATAAATATTGTATTGTATCCTTGAGGGAGCAATAAAGGTTGGTATTCATCATGTGCTGCACCGTGACGCTGTGCACGGTGTTGGTGCTCACCAGGTGCCACATGCACCAAGGTGGTGCACACTGCACTGTTGCTGCGCAACCCCATGGGTGTTGCTCGCACAGCATAGTGCTAAGAGCACCGTGTGGTGAAGAGGGCATCGTGTTGGGCAGCACCCATCGTGTGGTGGTGTTGTGCACACCACATGGGGCTGCTCGCACCGTGTGGTGCGGTGCGCACCACATGGGGCAGCCTAGGAAAACTGTGATACCGAGAAAATTATTTTGATGAAAATAGATTCAAGATGTCTGAGCGGTGCTAGAGTGGGGCTATGTAGCTGGCGTCCCGCGTCATGCTAGTGATTTCGAGCAAAGTATGCTGCTAGAGTGTGTTGACACTAGGATTCCTGTGCAACCTCGTGGAGTTTTTTGTGTAAAAAGTTTCCAAAAATCCATTTTGTTAGTAAAAATGAAATTTAAATAGAAATTTTGAGAGAGACAATACCAAATCGATGAAGTTATTGTTTCCAATTTCTACTTGACTAATATTTTTCATTGTTGATTTTTTTTTCTGAGATTGTTTACTGCTGGGGGAAGTTGTCTGCCTTTATAGACCTTTGTAGTGATGTATACTTAACTAACTCCAAGGACATGTCGACATGTAAAAATATGGAGCGTCCCATGGGACATGCAACGTGTGCCGAGGAGATGCTGCACTCTGTCTTTGCATGGGATACGCAAGGTGTGGCTAAGGAACTCTGTTGTTTGACCCATTTTCTGTGTTGGTCGATCAAGCTGTGGGGGACCGATTTATGTTGGTCTGACAACTCTTAGTTGTGTCTAGGTGCACCGTGCACAAAGTGGACTTTTATTGGCCATGGAAAGGTGGTGGTCGAGGAGCTAAGGTCGTGTAACTTGTGTGACCTAGGAAGTCGTGGTTGAGGAATTGACTGTCTGGCCAAGGAATACATGGCCAAGGATCTTGTAATACCAGGTAAGACTTATGTGGTCGAGGAACCCCCTGTTAGTGATAGGATATGCTGGCGAGTAACAAACAATGTGGCCGAGTGAGCCATGTCCAAGCAACATTGTGGCCAAGGAGCTGAGGTCGTGCAACTCACAACTGGGGAACCCATGGCCAAGTAGCTTGTGGAAAGGGAGCTTTTGGCTGAAGAAATCCTATCCGAGCAACTTAGTTGCTGAGGAGCTGCATGGCCTGGGAACCTGTATGGATGTGCAACATCGTGGTGAGGGCTTGTGGCCGAGGAAAGGTGGTGGGCCGAGTAACTGACTGTTTGGCCGAGGAAAGGGGTGGCTAAGGAAGCTTAGGCTGAGCACGGTTGCTCGCCTTCGTGCATCGCTGGATGGTTGCCTGCATGCATGGCTAAGCGAGGGGTGGTAGAGTGGCTCAACAATACCCCACCGACGACAAAGATCATCGATGGTGCTAGTGATGGACATTGCCTCATCCACCTACATATGCCACAAGAAGGGCTCATTTGGGTGCACGACAGTGTGCACCTGTTACCCGCTTTGAGGTCTCTAAGTGTGAGGACACGCTGGCGGGGACAGATGAAGTCGGCAATACATAGGGTGGCCGCCGACGCACCTGCCATGCCACAGCTTGGCCAAGATGAGTGGTCTTGACCACAAGTAATCCATTGCACGTAGTCGCATGGTGGAGGCCGCTCCCCACAGGGACCACCCCATCGGAGATAGATGACATCGGCCCACCACAACTAGGCCCAACAAGTGGTATCAACCATGTGTGATCCTATGCATATGGTCGCGTGGAGGAGGCTGCCTCTATGGGGGCTAGTTGGGGACCACCTTGTCGGAGACACATGATGCCGACAGTCTACATGGTATCCATCGGCAGCCTTGTCATGCCACAGCCCCGAGTAGTCTTGGCCACGTGCAATTCTTTGCACATGGTCACATTGCGGAGGTTGCCTCCTTGGAGAGTGGTCGAGGACCACTACAGAGGCATCAAAAGGTGCTGGCCATCGGAAGCCACGCATTCTGGGTGCACTGTAGCGCACCCCTCTTACCATGCATGTCACTATGCATGCCATGCACGGTCGTATCCCCCACGGTGTACTATAGCATTTAAGTGCACAGTGCACCCCTGGTTTGTGCCCTCGTGCATAATTCAAGTGCACAATGCATGTGGGTGTTGAGTGCATAGTATTTGTGGCGAGAACGCCTAGAAGGTGTTTTCTTGTGTGCCACATGTACGGTGTGTGCATTTTAAATGTATTGTTCTCCCAGTTGTATGGACAAGGATGGTTATCTCACCTACAGTCTTTGTAACAGTGCTATCAACACAATAAAATAATGGAGGAGTCTTAGTTGATCATTGGCGAACGGTTTGGAAGCCAGGAAATCCTCCTTCTTCAAGTTCTAGTGCATGAAATAAATCAGATCCCATAGACGACGTCAAATATTAATGCCAAAAATTGCACAACATGTCGGAATAGGAGAAAGAATCATTCTCGACCCATGGTGCGGTTTCGGGCCTCGATTAGTGTGGTTTGGAGCCCTCGATGGCAGTCCAAAGCGATTGTATGGCATTTGTATATACATCTATAGCAGTGAATAGAAAATAAATGTGAGAAATATAAAGAGATGGAAATATCCAGATTTACGTGGTTTGGCACTGGGCCTACGTCCAAGGGTCATTTTGAGGGAAAATTCACTATAATATGAGTATTTTACAGTCTCTCATAGACTCTAATCTCTCTTTGTATATAATGGAGGTTGGAGACTTATTTTCTATAGAAGATCCTCACTCTCTAGAGCTTTCGTCACGCGGTTGAAGAAGCTGAAAAAAGTCTTTCATACACGGTCTGGAAGTCTTCTTTTTTTCTTGGCCTTGGAAGTGGTGAGGAATGACAACTTTATTCCACTCCTAACTTGCTTGCATGGCTGACTTTCTTTTCTCTCATTTCTCATTTTTCTCTTCTTTTTCGTCTCGTCCTTCTTTTTCCTCTGACATATTCTTTTTCTTGTTCCCTCCTTGTCTCTTCTTCCTTTCTCCTTCTACTGTCTTTTAATGTTGGCCCTTTAATGGGTTGGGAATGTTCTGGGCCTATTATTTTTATTCCCTCCAGATAAGATAAATTTTATTTTGGGAGTGTTGCTTTGAGAGAAAAAAAAATTAAAAAAATCATTTTGGATTCTATGAAGTGGGGACACATGAATAGAGCAAAGAAGTATCAAATTTACCTCAAAGTATGTTCTCTTTTCTAGTACTCGAGAATATTTTGAAGAAGTTTTCAATATTCTTGGTCTGCCCTAAAGAATTGGTAAGAAGGCCCCTTAATCATTCATATCAAACTCGCATGTGAAGCCCAGCCCATTGAAGCCTAAGTCTAGAAATGCATGTCTTTTTTAGTGAGGTGGAGCCCAAATATGTGGATTAAGTGGGTTCTTTTTAGTGTGAGTGGAGGCAAGATTAGGGACAAACCCGTTTGTGAGCCCATTAGTTGATGAGAAAAGCCCAACCCTCCCCACTAAAACGACACCGTTTTGTGTAAGGGTGAGAGAACCCTAAAAACTTTCCTCTTCCTCCCTCTTTCTCCCCTACACTACACCCCCTCTCCGATCCCTTCTCCCCCTTTACAAATTCACATCTTTGTTGTCCATCCCCTTGCTGTTGCCACCACCGTCTGCATCTCGCCACCTCTCGTCTTCAGTAAGCACTTTCCCTATCTGTTGATCTCGCTTTCCCGGCTTCCAATTTCTCACACCATCTTCACTCTGTGTTGCTAACGTTCTCATAGCTGTCGCCGATCACCTTGGAGGAGCACCATGCCAAGCCACTCAGATCAGCTGTCGCACAGCACCCTCATCGCCCACACCACTATGTTGTCACTTCTCCTCATCGGTTGGCCTCCTCTCTCACTCTGTTCATATCTCATTCTCTCTAAGTCTTTTGGTCTCTATCTCACTTTGGATCTCTTTTCCCGTAAGTTAGGAAATCTTTGCCTAAGCTCTGCCACTCACCGCCACGGTCTGCCACCTCCAGGAGCTCTTTAGAGGTCGTCCAAACATCCCCTCACCCCTACCCCTCTATTCGGCCTCTTTCCCCCCCTCAGATCTACCCAACTCGTACCTAGATCCCTCATTTAAGGTTATGCAATGCCGTCTACCACCACCATTCACCGCGAGCTTCCCCTCCTTAACCTTTTGTCTATATGCCTCTTTTTTGGTATTTTAATCACCAGTTTGTGTTCTGATTTAACCCAATCAGCTTTGTTCGTCCGCATAGCGTCCGCGCCCTCATTCAATCACGGGACACCGTAAACCATCACACACGTTCATTTGAAATAATTGCCTTCTATGTAGTAAGTAACTCTCCAGCATGACCCTTAAATTTCTAACGTGAAATTATCGCTAACTTTGCTGTAGTCTGGTTGTGTTTGAGAAGGGCCTTGGGCCCGGGGAAGTGTTAAGAATATTTGACATAGTTGTTGTCTGGATTAGGTCCAAGGGCTGGATGGAGGATGGAAAACTCGTGTAGTTGATGTTTGTGAAACTATGGATTTGTAACAACTATGTTATTGTGTATAACTGTTCTGTGCTATGCCATGTCATCCAATAAATTTGTTGTCATGCATCTGCATATTACTGTTATTGATATCAGCCATGATTTATTCAACTATGCTATGTGTTTATGCTATGTGGCGTCATCTGAAATTGGTTTGGTGTCATCGAACAAAAATATATTTTTGTGTGGGTGCATGCGTGTCACCACCTAAAGTCAAGATGAGATATTATCTCGGTGGACCTCCTCTAGCCGCTCAGAAGCGTTTAAAATTGAGTGATGTCCCATGGACTGTCGTCGAGCTACAAAAGGCTCGACCAAGACAGCAACGCTCTTGGTACGACTTCGGAGCCTCTCTATTGGCGAGGGCTAGAGGATGTCTGGCCACATTACACACCGAGCGCGGAGTTGACCATTGCTAGTAACGAAGTCACACGCGCAGATGTGATGAAGGAAGTCAGGGTGTGTGGGTGGTCTTGAGAGGAGACCATGGTATACACAGTAATAAATAGTTGTGTTTTGGGTACAGATGGAATTTTTAGAGTTAGTAGTTGTAATTAAATGATATTTGAGAAGGTGGTTGATGTGGGAATTTAATTCACATATTTTCCTATGCTTAATTGTTCAAGATTCAAGTGCTTTGCATGATTCTTAACTCGTTTGTTTAGAAATTAAGGTGTATTTTACATTTATTTAATTCTTGAGATTCTTGATATTTTGCAAGTATTTAATTAGTGAATTAGGTTGAAATTGGGCTGATCTAGTCAAAACATAACACTATTTAGTTTTTGAGTTCTAACTAGAGCTACACACCTCTGTTTCAGGTGTCATTTATCTTGTTGGACATCTAAGAGGTAGGCCTAAAACTTTTATGAAGAGTCCAAAACTCAGTTCAGCCGTTTTGAAGTTCGAAACTTAGAATAAATAAAGAAGTCTGAATATATCTAGAAGTTTATTGCAGCCATATTTAGGTTTTTAGCCTGTATCTAGAGTTCTAGAAGTTAGAATAAAGTAAGCTTAGGTGCATTGGAAAGCTAAGAAAGATATCTAAAACTTTTATGAAGAGCCCAACTCCAAAATATGTCTTTCTGATACTCTAAATCCAGATGGAAGTAAGGAAGCCAAAAATTCCGAATTTTTAGCTGCAGATATGGGGAATATCTTTTGTTTTAAGATTTGAAAAGAGAATCTATTTTGAATGGATTGGATGAACTGCAGATATAGAAGGATGGTTTGAAAATAAAAAGTTCCAGAAAAAATAAAATAAAAAGAAGAAAGAAAAAATGAAATCACAGAAAGAATCCACAATAAATTCAAATTCGAAATGAGCTAGGGACAACCTGAACATATTTTAGTATTTTGATCGTAAATTCCTTCTCACATATTGGATTGATGACATTCTTTATGGGTTGAAAATTTATTGAAAAGGGCTACAACTTTGTCTCTAATAATAATTTCAAAATTCGAACTCCTGAAGTACGTACGTGGCTGCCAAGATAAGTCCTAAAAGTTAGGCGAAAATCAGCAAAACCTTAGGGTTTCTTTCTATCAGATATAAGCATATCATTAGCACAAAATTGGAGGAGAAAGTCTGAGTTTTAGAGGCCATTAGTCCAGAGTTTATTCTTTAAATTTCTTTCAAGGAGGAGGATGTGGAGGGCAGAGACAAGAGCCGCATGGTTCATCAACCGACTCCAACGAAAACACTAATTTTATTATTTTTCTTTTCAATTTCATTATGAGCTAATTTTATTTTCTAGAGTTTTGATGTTATCTGGTATTGAACACATAATTTATATTCTACGTTATTTTATTTTCAATATTTCTATGATTGAGTGTTTATTCCTTGTTCTTAATGCTTGTAATTTTTTAATTAATTATTGTTTGATCTATTGAATTACAATGAGACCGAGAGGTGATTTGTGATTAGAGTTCTAAGATTAAGCACCATTAGTTGAGCGAAAGTAGAGATACTTAACCGCAATTATTGTGATTTTCAAGAAAAATTCAAAGAATATAATGAATCTCCAATTAATTAAATTCACATAGAGATATGAGTTATTAATTGGAGATATTTTTAGTATTGTTCAAGGAGAAAATATTAAATAGTTAAAGAATTTTTATCATCAACTTGGGATAATTGGAATTCTATAATAAGGAAAAATAATTGTGTGGGATTCGCTAGGTGAAATCAAATGCTCTAGATCTATTTTTATTATCTTTAAAATCTTAATTTTAATACTCTTTTCTTTAGTTTAATTTAGATAATATATTTTTTAAATTTCGGTTTTCCAAATAGTAATTAATTTAGTAAATTTCAATACTCAATAGTATAATTAATCTCTGTGGGTTCGACATCCGTTTTCTTTAAAACACTTTATTACTTGTTACGATTCTGTGTACTTGCAGATATTTTCAGTACAACTGTGGTAAAAATGGTTATTTTTGAGTAGTTGCTTCCATTACTGCTGTACACATTTACGTGTATAATTACATATTTGAATATCTTAGTTGTTGTTATGTTGATTTATTTATTGAGATTGTGAAATCTCATTGTGATATTCATATCTACGGTTATGTTTAATGAAATTGTAGACTTTGATGCAAAAGAGGTGTATGAGTAGCAGGGACTAGCCCCACCTAAGGAGTGATGACACGGGACTTGTCGCGTTTTTGTTGTTGGACCTTTGTATTCATTTCCTTTATTTTAGCCGGATGATTGTATTAACCTCCTGGAGGACTTTGTTTCGGGTTGTATCGCTGTTAAACTTTATGTTACTTAGTTGTTGACTGCCTTATATTTTTTCACTACGTTACTTATGTTGTACACATTTTGCATGTTTACACACATATACACATGCCGATGGGGTGTACGATCCATGTGGTCATCATCTCGATATCACGACTTCCACCAAATCACATGTGGGGGTCGAGGGCGCCACATTGCACATCCTATAATTTTAAAAATTATTTTCCTTAATTCTAGACCTTACAAAATTATAAGAGCTATCAAGAATTAATACTCATTAAGAAACAAAATTTAAAAACTAATAGCCACTCAATTCAGACTTCATTTTGTCATTCAATTTCAATTTTTTTACAGAATAATTCTACTTAGTATCTCATACATCATATCTTTTTTATTTTTTTCATAAAAAATATGAAGTATATGAAGGATAATTAGAATAACTTAATTAATTTAACAGGAATAAAATAAAAAATAAAAATAGATATAATGTGTGGTTGAGGTGCTAAGTAGCCTAACCCAAAAGATTTTATGGTTTGAAAAATAAATTAGAGATTTCCTAAATTGATATGGACAAAGCAGGAGGAAGTTTCTAACTCGATAGATATTTCTAGGCAAAAGGCACCTAGGAGGAAGTTTCACTCCCGATCGCCAACCAATGAGTTGCTTTCTTGGAACCATTTTTTCTTCTGGATTTGTTTAAAACCTAAACCCTACTAATAAAAGGTCGAACCCTAGCAACTGACCATATAGGGGAGAAGTTGACAAAGAGTAAAAATAAAGAATCTCCATTCTTTTTGCCGGCCACTAAGGATTATTCTAGAATTGTTTGAACTGTTAGCCGTTAGGTGTGATCTAATAAATTAGCTTTATGATTGTAGAAGTCTATTTAAACACTCGATTGATTTTATGAAGATTCGGTTCAAGGGGAATTGCGGAATCGTTGAATTACGATTGATTTCAGATTTTGATACGAAGAATTATATCCCAAAAATCATAATATTTGGACAGATTATACTTGACGGGCATAACTATATACGTAAACACCATGAGTTTCAAACTAGTTTTGATAGGATTTTAAATTTTATTAAGAAAGACCTATATATAAATTGGTGATCAGTAAAAAACGAAATATTTGAGTGGTTTATTTATATTTTGTTCACGAATTTGTATAAATATTTAGTTAATGAGAAGTGATATTTATCATTCTCTTATCATCCCTTAATATGACATTAAATAATTGGACAAGTATTTATTTGAGTTTTGTTACATATCATTCTATGTCACACCGTACACATGTTTTATTTTTTTTTTTGTTTTATTTCTATTAAATTAATTGATTTCTTATACTTATTATCCATATACCACATACTTGTTAAAGAAAAAAATAAAAAATAAAAATAAAAGATTATGTATAATATATGATATATGGATGATAAATAAAATTATTCAAATTTTTTTACTATATTATCTTCTCAACGTTAAGTCGATACTATATTCCAAAACTCATGAGAAAATGTCAATCAAAAGTACCATCAAGTTCATGTTTCTAGACTGTTTCATTCTCTCTAGAGCAGCCCCCCTAAAAAAACCTAGACCAGAGGAGGGGGATTGGACCTTCAGCTCCTCCCTCCCTTATCCCTCCTCCCTCTTCTCTCTATTTTTTTCTTTTATTTTTTCTGGTTTTGTGTGTTTTTCTTTTAAAGTAGGAAAAAATGCCAATCTATTGTTCTTCAAAACCTGACGACCACCACTCGCCCCACCGCAAGATTCTCAAGGCGCCGATCCTTCAGACATGCGAAGAATCTCATCGAATGGAGTGGCCCTTTAGCCACATGAGCGGTCCAAAGCTTGTGTGTAACATCCACACGCCACCACAAGGGGAGCTCTACCGCCACCATGCGCATCATTTCTGGGACCAGTGCCATCAATTTCTTCAGACTCGACTGTCCGCTGTACTTCCAGGTCACGTGCCAGTCTCTGTGTTTGCTTTTTTTATTTCCTCTAAGGTTGAAAATGCGAATCTACAGCTTTTTAAGCTATATTTTGCTATTTTCCCATATATCATTTTTGTTTTCTATTATGTCCTTTGTTTTAGGTTAATAATAAAAAAGAAATAGTCTCTTGAACAGTTTGCCCATAAAGTGAAAGTCCTCTCCTCCTCTGGGGGTAAGGTTTAAAATTTCTGCTTTAGGCAGAATGTGGTCTCTCAGACTGTTTATTTATAGAGAGTTCTAGAAGTTAAAATCATACCAGTCACAAAGGAATTTGTGCACTGGTGGAGCCCCAACCTTGAGTAGTTGGCTTGTAATTTGGATTTTTTTCTATATGTATAATTCACAGTTGTAATTTCGAGAATAATGCTTGTTCGGAAACACATTTTGAGTTTTTCGAGGCACTTTGGAGCCTAATTTTGATAAATGATTTGCACTTTGAGGTTATTATTATTATTTAAGATTTTACAGTGTAAAGTTTATTTTTTACTTTTTTGAAGTAAATAGTAGCCTCGGTGTTAGGATTTAGACCAGTGTTTTCAAAATCATGGTGTGGAATGTCCAAATTAGGTTAGAAAATATTATTTGGAAACTTGGCAAGATCTTAGCCAAGCTTGGTGAATAGCATTGGATACTTGGCACAAAGAGGAACAATGAGATGAAAAATGTGAAGGAAATCAAGTTTTATGATCATGCCACCTAAGCAAAACTCTATTACATCCAATCATCCAATTTGTACCAAACCAAATAGGGTTTCAACCCTAGAGAAAACCTAAACACTTGGAATCCAACCAAAACTCCAAAAACTTGGTGAAAACCTAAACTCCAAATGGTTTTCCCAAACCCTAAAGTTTGCCTTCAAATCCTAATTGAACCAGGTTTTGGCCTAGTGTTTAATCACTTGATTAAATTAGTTTCACATGCTATTAACCAATAAAATTAATGTTATTACATCTTATTTATTCTTTTAAATCTTGGTAATTTTACTGGGCCAAAAAAAATTAGATTTGGACTTGATAACAATCCAAACCCCCATTGAAACGCTAAATGGAAGCTCATACGGTTAAGGCCCATGAAATTGAACCACCAAGACAAGGGTTGTGGAGGAAGTTTCCCCCTACCATGGTAGTCCTATCACAGCCCAAAGCAGGCCCAAACAATACTTGATGGGAAGGCCAAGAGCCACCTCACCCTTCCCTCTCACATGACAGCCTTTAGCAGAAAACCATGGACTGGTTTTGCCCTTGGTTTTTCTTGAAGCCCACCCCATCACTCAAAGTGTTTTTCACACACCTCCTATCACCCCTCCAGATGTTTAAAATTCTTCAATGTTCATTCCCCTTGCATTTGGTCACTTTCCAACTCTTTTCTTGGAGAGAAAACCAGATGAGCTCTCGAATAGTTTTTCTAGCTTACTTTGCTCGACGTTTTTGAAACTGTTGTAAGTGTTTTCTTACAAAATACTATTCACATAAGTTGTTTCAATTAGAGTAATTTCTGGTATATTTTGTGTTAATTTTAATGGTCATTTTAGTGAAAAGTTGGTTTAGTATGAAGAGGTCATTCTTGGCGATAAACTCAATAGTGTGTGATATTTTGATGATTTTGACCAAGTTGTTGGCAAAATCTTAGTCAATTTTTGTTATGAATTATATTTAACATACTGATATATAATTTTGATGAAGATTCGTTGCATGTTATAAGTTTTTTAAAGTTGAAAACTGAGAAGTTAAAAATAAATTATGTTTTTACTAAGCCTGAATCTTTTGTTGTGAAAGCATACTCCAATGGCTTTAATATTTACATATGATATTCCTATGACTTCTATTTAATGTTAGGATGTTATTTTAAGGATTTATAAAGTTGGTTTTTTAAAGATATGATTTTTTTATACATGAAAAGGTTCAGATAGGTCATGTATTTGAAGTTTTCTGGTAGATCTATATTTTGATGCATATTTTGCCGTGTGATCTTAAGTTTGATGCTTAGATATATTCTAGGATTTGATTATTAACCACATGATGTTGTTCATTGGTGATTTATTTCATGTAATGTTTCAGATCTAATGGTTTGATCACAACCAAATCATAGAGAATTTGGTTTTGGTGAAAGTGTTAAGGACAAATGCTTTAAGTTAGCTTTTTATGGTTTTTGTGGTTTTAGGTTGATGATTCAAAGCATGATAGTTTTTAAGAGTGTGTTATGAATGTATTGGAAGTATGTTATTGAACTTTTGGAGTTATTGGAGTTGTTTTGAAAAGAGATAAAACCTTGAGAACCAAGGGTTATCCTTAAGGTTAAAAACTTGAAGTTTTGTATTGAAGATATATATGATTTTTGTGACGTTAGTTTTGTTAGCTTTTATAGTATGTTATTTGAACATAGGATATGATTTTGTATATTGCAATATTTTAGTTTAAGCATGAAATGAGATTTGATAGAATTGCAATAAAAATCAAGAGATTTGGCCTATGTGTATGTTTCAACCTAGGCATGATTAACCTAGTTGTGATGTGTTTTAAATTTTTTTAATTAGATATTTAGATTTAGGATAAAATTTACATGAGAGACTAAAATTTTGGTGAGTTTTGGAGTTAGAATGTGAAATCCTTAAGTTAGGGATAAAATGGTCATTTTGCCACATATAGAAGGGTAAAATGATAATTTTACTCTAAGTCAGTATTTTTATGTTTCTAAACTATTAGTGAGAAGTTTCTGACGTTTAGAAACCTCTCCTTATAGTTTCTCGTATTTCACACATTTAATCCGTCACACTACGATCACTATAAATTAGTTTCTAACTTACTATTAGATTATTGTGTATGTGTGTTAGTAAGGAAATAGTTGTCCATGTTCTTATGTTATTATATATGTCATGCTACGCCATGTCACTATATGTATGTCTGTTACACATTTCATCACGTCACAAAATATTTATTTGTTACACATTTATCCTATCATGAAATGTTTATCTATTATACATTTTATCATGTCACAAAATGTTTATCAGTTGCATGTCATGCCACGTTACAAAATTTCATTTGTTAAATGTCATGTTATGTAACAAAATGTTTGTCTGTTTCATGTTATGTCATGTCATTCATCTCATGTACATGTCATGTTACATTACGTCTGCTCATCTATCCTTTTGTTTCCTGTCATGTCATTTCTCAAGTACAGAGTGTGTCTTGAAAATAGTTTTCCATGTCAAGTTAAATCTATTTATGTTTAGGATGATATATCTTAGTCGAACTCCTTTGTTTACGCTGAATTGTCTAAATTAGTGTTAAATTTTTTAGGTTGACAAAATACCATCAACAAGTTTCGAATAAGGCCTAATTAACTGGTTACTAGAGAAAAGTCAGGCACCAATGTTTATGGTGCCTCCCACACGTTCAATTTCATATTATACATACTTATGCTGGTGCAAATACCTCCCATAGGATATGTACATTACGTTTTTTTACAACAGGTGCAAATACATGTGAAGTGATACATATGTTAACGCACTCACAGATGGTGCAAAGACCTATATCGTGGTGCGGTATTGGCAGGGACACAACTTAAGGGGAACTGTGTAGCACCCATATGTTCACATTTATTAATCATTTTTAATTATTGAATAAGATTCCAAGTTCATGTATTTCACTTCCAAGCTCATGTTATTTCACATTCAAGCAATTGTTATTTCATGCTCAAGTTCATGTCATGTCAATTTCAGTTTCAATTCAGTTTAAAGTGTCATGCCATTTGTCACACGTCCATTATTACATATCATGTCATGTCACACGTATAGAGTACGTCACGAAAGATATTTTCAAGTTAGTTTAGTCTTTTATATAATGACCCCAAGTCTAGGATGGGATATTATTCTATTAGAACTCCATTGTCCAGGTTGAAGTGTTTAAACTGATGTGGAATTTCCTAGATTAACAAAGTATCGTCAACAATATTCGAATGAGACCTAAAAACCTAGTTGCCAAAGTAAATTCATGCATCCAATGCTGGTGGATCGGTGCTGGCAACCTCATGTTTATTAGTTTTTAATTAGCTCATTTATCATAACGTACTCACAGCTGGTGCAGATGCATGTGATGTGATGCTGTACCGATAGGAGCGCATGGCTTAAGGGGACCTATCTAGCATCCACATGTTCATGTTTAATTAATCATGTATATGTTGAACAAGATTTCAAGTTCAGTTCATGTCAAGTTAACTCGCACATATTCATGTACATATCATGACGCATTCATGGAATTTTACTATCATGTATTCATCTGTATACTGCTTAAGTTGATAGTTGACTTGCTGAAGTTTGTAATCAAATCTTACTTGGTAGTCTCAACTACGATTCTCCCCAGAATAGTAAACTATGTGCCAAGATTTGGAGAACCAACTGAGGATAGGTTGGATGAGGTCCATTAGGCCCCAATGCGACAATGATGAGATTTTAGTTTCAATTCTCTAGTTCAAGATAGGATTTTAGCTATCCTAGCCAAGTTGCACGAGTAGCTCCGCATAAGTTAGCACAATAGTTATTTTATTAAGTACTATACTTATGGAGTGCCATCTCTAGTACTTATTTATTTTACAACCATGATAGACAAGTTTTGTAATATTATAGTTATATGTCTACTATGAAGTTATGAAGTTATGAAGCATGTTATGTTTTGGGATATAGTTTCTAGTACAATGTTATTTATTCAAAAAAAATTATTTGCTACATATATTGCATATGGTTAGGTACATTGTAGGTGCATTGCATCTTTAGTTATCATGAACAGGAGCAAATAACCTTGAGTTTCATGTTCCGACGCTCTAGAGTCCATTCGATTTCAAGCGAATCCTAGACGATTGCAAAGTTACCCTTCTACATGTGAGAAATTACAATCTTGATCCTAAAATAAGGATTTTCCATATTAACTCCAAATCTTACAAAAATTTACATTCCTCATGTAACTTTTGTCCTAAAATCAAATATTTAATTAGAAAAAATTAAAATAATACACAACTAAGAGAAGTCGACGAATATGCCCCAGAGACTCAAGTGGTGGATGTTTTCCTTGGAGGAATTGTGACACCCCCAAACTCCACTTGTGATTTGACGGAGCTTGAAGCACCAAGACATACAACACAAGGTTATATACCTCCATTCATGACAGTTAAAATGCAATGCACCTAGCATACTTATAACAATATGCAGTAAATGCATGGGATAATTTATTTATTTTTATCAACAACTTTGTTCTAGAATACTAATCCCAAAACATTCTTACACCTCATTCATATATAACAAATCATCAATCATCCAAAATATTAAGTTAAAACATCTATATAACAAAAGTACGGTCCCAAAACGTGGACGCTCTTTAAACCTTAAAAGAGAAGCACATAGTACAGGTTATAAGGTTTTAATCCTTATCATGTACCTCCCAAAATCTCTACGATCTTGCCTAATAATTTCAAGTTGGCTTCCATAAAATGGTTGGCTAGAAGAAAATGATTCTCAACGGTGAGAAACTCCACACATTGGTATCCACTGGGGCTCAGGATTCCCTTCCAGAACTCCTTCGATACCTCTAACCTAACATAATAATCTCAATCTAGAACTCTATTAGTTGAAAACGATTCCCCACCGTGAACTTGGTTTCACTCGTCTCAGACCATTTGGCCAGTGCCAATTTCACTCTTGTCCAGTTTGGTTCCAATGATCCCTGTTACAACTTCTACCACAGTGAGATTTTTATAAATTTCAATAAGTTATAAGCTACCAAAGTATATTAAGCATGCATGATAGTAAACATGACATGCCTGCATGCATAATAGACATGGACTTGCTTATGTAAAAACATGACTTGATGACATTAGAGCTTTTCCTAGTTCATGACATGCTTGCTTACATAAAACAGACTCATACATGATATAATGTCTCATGGGGTTACCATGATATCTTATCTCATGGGATTGCCACGATGTTTTATCTCATGGAATTGCCATGATGTCTTATCTCATGGGATTACCATGATGCCTTAGTCTTCTCTCATGGGGTTACCATGATGTCTTATCTCATGGAGTTGCCATATCTTATCTCATGGGGTTACCATGATAGCTTATCAATTTGTGCTTGACTTAGAAAAAAAGTTTCATAACAGACTTGTATGCTTCATATCATGGCAATCATGACATGTGACAATATTCATGATTGATGCTTATCCTGACATGACATGGCATAAACATTTCAAATAAACTGGCAAAAAATATAACATGGATTTATTGCATGGATCTTACCAACCCATATACATAAATACACTACAAGTAAGTTAGAAGCTAACTTAAAAATATTGGTGTGAGATAAAAGCGTAGCGTGGACTGAAATGAGAGACGTTATAAGGTTAGAATTTCTCACTTAGCCACATAGAAACAAAAGTTACTAACTTAGAGCTTAACTTGCAAAACTACTCCTTAACTCTAGGAAAATTACAAATTAACCTTTAAACTTTTAAAAATTACAAACGGGCCCCAAAACTTACCAAAATTTACATACCTATGTAAATTTCATTCTAAGTCCACATCTAGTGTGAGAACCCCGCTATGGCCAAAACTAACATAGAATTTCTTTAAAGAATTCAACTCCAAGGGCTCTTAGGTGTTTGCAATCTCAAAAGTGAGATTTTGACTTTTACCATAAGACTTTTACCATAAGCCTTTCATAGGAGTCCTTTAGTTTTGATCGTTCTACTACAAGATAGCAAAAACAAACTGGCAGGACATGGTTTGCGTGTCCTTATGATCTGCCTTATGTCCAATCCTTATGATAGGTTTGGGGGGTGAGATGAGAATTTTTTATTTTATTTTAAAGTTTAAAATATTATTTTTTAGTTTTGAGATTTGAAAAAGTTAAATTGGAATTTGAAAAAGTTGTATTGGAATTTGAAAAAATTGAATTGTTTATTATATTTTGTACAGGGATTTGAAAAAGTTGTAATGATGAGATGAGATGAGATGAGAATTTTGTGTTAGATGAAACTTCCAAACCTATCCTTAGTCTCTTCTCGAGTGAGGGTCTTCTATGTGGCGTTGGACCATACCTCTGGGTTAAGATGATATCATATGTCAAATTGAAATCTTTTCTACAGTCCACTCAAATGTGACTTTTCAGATAGCTAGTGGGCTTCTGCATACAATGCTACCACCTTCTGAGTGTTTTTGTGTAATCTAGGAAAGCTCATACGGTTGCAAGGGTATTGTCATTGACCATTGCTTGCCTTAAGTTCGTTCTTTGCCATCGTAAGACTAATGACTCTTCAAGACCCATGGGTACTTGCTCGCCCAGCTCAGGGTGAAAGTCCTTGTTACACCCTGTGCTAAGGTGTGTCTATCAGTGTTTCTAGATGTGCTGCTTGTCCTTCCGTTGGACTAGCTGCACTCTATAACACGTGGCTATTTTTCACCAAATAATGGAATGGCTCTCATCTTTATCTTCCATTCACACTTGATTGGTGGTTTGTCCCCCCTTGCACTTGTGCAGTCCTCACAACCTAGTTCTGATACTCTAGGTCTAGGCTGGTTGAATTTCGACAGGAGAAATGCTTAGGATCCCAATAATGGATCCTGAGCATTTCTCAGGATAATTTTTTTTTTTACTTAGTGATTAATGAAGTACTTTTTAATAATGTTGTGAATTTTTTTAAAAAAAAAATATTTAAGAAAACCAAAAAAATGAATAAAAAAAATATAGAAAAACGTTTTTGTTCTTCAAGGGACTGGTCTGGTGCTAGCACTGCTCTTTCGGCAGTCCAACTTTTTTGTCACTCTCTCTCTCTCTCTCTCTCTCCACATTCTCCATGATTCTTAATAGAAATGTGCTACGTATAGACCGCATAATCAGTCCCCGTGTACACTAATATTTGTCGTTTGTCCATTTTAGCTTAGCTGAATGACCAAATTGACCTCCACCCAAATTTCCTGCTTTCAGACTTTCAACGAACGAGAGTTATGGAATTCAAAACCAGAATTCGTTTTGCCGCTATAGCCCATGCCAGACCCAAATTTTTTTTTCCTCCACCACCGGCGTCCTGCTCATCTCTTCCACCACTGACATTGTGCTGAACTCCTCCACCACCATCAACCGATAACGTCTACCCAAATCAAATGAAGAAAGCATTTTGCTGCTATCAAACATGTGCATTTTGATGGTTTCATTCCAGTATGGACATATAGAGTTGTATCTAGTTAATGGAAACTAAAAGAATTTAAGATGAAGTTTTAGAAAATTCTCTTAAAGAGAGTTAGAGAGATAACCAAACATCAATTTTTTTCTCTCATCTGGTCGTAGAACAAACTCACACACATAACTGAATAGAAGGACCATTTTTTATTGGGTTATCAAAATGAGGTCAACACTGCAAATTTCAGTCATGGCATTATCTCAATATAAGAAAATAGAGTAAAACAGTTTCAAATACTGGTGTATTTTCATATATCATTTCGGTAGATTACAGAGAGTATAAATAGAAAGACATCTTACAATCAAGTGCTAACTTTCAGCTATACATTTAAATTCAAAAGTCAGTTACGGGAATTAAAATCAAACAGCAGGATCACAGCTTCCTCATCCCTTATTTATAGCGTTGATATCGGCAACTGGTGGATGATTTGAAATCTCTTGATTTTCAGTCGCAGTAACTACTTGATCTTCTACATGCCCCCTCAATCTGAAGGGGAGATCACAGACATTCAGGTTGAATTGGACATCTTTGAATTTGATAGGTGGCAGAGGTTTGGTCAAGGCATCCGCTAGCTGATCACGGCTTGAAATAAACTGAATTGCTAGTTGCTTGCGAGTGACTTGATCTCGGAAAAAATGAAAATCAATTTCAATGTGTTTTGTTCGTGCGTGAAATACCAGATTGGAGGAGAGATACGTTGCTCCAATATTATCACACCAAAGTATAGGAGTTTGACAAATAGGGAGTCGTAACTCAGACAAGATGGATCAGATCCATATTATTTCAGCAGCTGTGTTTGCAAGTGGTTTATATTCAACTTCAGTGCTACTTCGGGCCATAGTTTGCTATTGTTTACAGCTCCATGAGATTAGGTTCGGTCCTTGAAAAATACAATATGCACCAACTGATCTTCGGTCATCTTTATCCGCAGCCCAATCCGAGTCGGAGTATGCTTGAATTCGCAAGTTATTAGCTCTGGTGATGAGCAGACCAGTTGAAACCGTGTGCTTTAAGTACTGTAATATTCTTTTAACAGTTTGCCAATGAGAGTCCATAGGCTTGTGCATGAACTTGCTGACTTTGTGAACTGAAAAAGCCAAATCTGGCTGTGTAAATGCCAAGTATTGCATACTAGCCTACAATACTTATGTAAAGGCTGACATCAGTGCATGGTGACCCATCGTTAGCAACCAGATGACAATTAGAAGCCATTGGGGTGGTACACGGCTTAGCCTTGTCCATTTTACTCTTCTTTAATAGCTCAACGATATATTTCCTCTGAGTGAGAAAGAGTCATTCGAGGCTTCGAACTGCTTCGACTCCAAGGAAAAAGTGAAAATCACCCAGTTCTTTGACAGCAAAGGAAGCTTTGAGACTTTGAATTATTCGGTTGATAGCATGAGTACTTGACCCTGTAATTAATATATCATCAACATATATTAAAATGTAAATGATCTCGTTATTGTTCTTCAGTACAAATAGAGTTTTCAGCTTTGCTTTCAGAAAAATTTAGTGACTTGAGCTTATCAGAGAGTTTTGAAAACCAAGCTCTTGGGGCCTGGCGCAAGCCATATAACGACTTGTGGAGTTTGCAGACATGATGCGGATACTGTGGGTGAACATAACCTTGAGGTTGAGTCATAAAAACTGCTTCCTGTAAATCTTCATGCAAAAATGCATTTTGTACATCAAGTTGGAGAATGGGTCATCCATAAGTTACGACAATAGATAAAACGAGTCAAATGGTTGCATGCTTCACAACTGGACTGAAGGTTTCTGTGAAATCTATCCCTTCCTGTTGGTGAAAACCTTTGGCAACCAAACGAGCTTTGTAGCGCTCAATGGTTTCATCGGTTTTGCGTTTGATCTTATATACTCAACGGCATCCAACGATATTAGCTCTAGATGGGGGTGTGACAAGAGACCACGTACCATTTTGGAGGAGGGCATCAAATTCTTTATTCATAGTGTTACGCCAGTGACTATATTTAAATGCTGTCGTGAAGGAGGTTGGTTCTTGAGCTTCAGTTGTTGTCTCTGTGAGCAGTGCTTTTGGAAGTGGATAGCGGATATAGGCATCATCATGCTGCCGTGGTTGATAAATATTGTTCTTAGATCTCGTGACCATGGGACGACTATTAACAGCACGATGAGATGTAGAACAATCTTGAGTGACAGCCTGGTCCAAAGGAGCATTATTATGAGGAGAGACACTCGGCAAGATCACGCCCTCTGTTCCTGCAAAAGAAGAAGAACAATGGGCAGAGTGTGTTCTCGTAGGAAATGAACTCGGTTACATGGAAGTGATGGTTGGAGGAGAGGAGACATTAACGTTAGCTGGAAGAGCCACCGACGGAGTGGAATAAGTTTCGTGCTCGACTTGCTGGAAGTAGGGAAAAAGAGTTTCATCAAAAACTACGTGTCTGGACATGTAAGTTTTTCCTGTAGATGGGTCAAAACATTTGTATCCATGATGACCCAAACTGTAGCCAAGAAAGATGCAGGTTTGAGACCGAAAATTGAGTTTATTTTTGTTATAGGGTCTCATGTTTGGCCAACAAGCACAACCAAAAACATGCATGAATGAATAATCGGGCATACGATGATACAATAATTCAAGAGGAGATTTGTGGCGAAGGACAGGTGTTGGAAGACGATTTATGATATACGTTGTTGTTTGGAAGGCATTTTCCCAATAGATGAAAGGAAGATTTGAGTGAGCCAACAAGCTTAGACCAACTTCGACAATATGTCGATGTTTACGTTCAATAGATCCATTTTGTTGATGGGTGTAAGGACATGCCACCCGATGGTTGATGCCATGATGTTAAAAATAGTTATTTAATCGGCGGTATTCGCCACCCCAATCGAATTGAATAGATTTAATTTTCCTCTCAAAATGTTTTTCAACATAGGCTTGGAATTGAAGAAAAATTTGTTCAACATCAGATTTCAATTTGATTGGAAAAATCCACACAAATTTTGAATAATCATCAAGGAAACTAACATAATATTTAGCACCCGTGGTGGAAGCCACAGAGGCATGTCCCCATACATCACTGAAAATTAAATCTAAAGGATAACGAGACACATGCGAAGAAGACTTAAAGGGTAAAGCATGGCTTTTTGCCATTTGACATTCGGAGCAAATAGACGCTTATTTAGTGGTGTAGGTCGAAAGTTTATTATTGATGAGGACTTTGTTGAGAACGGGTTGAGATGCATGTCCAAGACGGCGATGCCATTCACGAGTGGAGACACGGACAGTGGAGAGAATATGTGGGTGAGGAGAAGTGGAGTTGAACTGATAGAGGCCATTACTGAGTTGGCCTTGATGATGGACCTTCCCTAAGTAATCCTTCACAAGAAAATACTTGTCGTGAAATTCAAAATATACATGGTTATCAATACAAAATTGTTGCATAGATAATAAGTTCTTTTGAATTTCAGGAACGAGAAGAACATTATGAAGAGTAAAAGAAGAGTTAGAAGTAGTGAGTTTGGAGGAACCAATTTTTGTAATATGCAAACCTTGGCCATTTCCCACTTGAACATGATCTGAACCATTGTAATCTTCAGATTTGAGGTTCAGTTGTTCGAGATCATTTGTAACATGATGAGTGGCGCCAGAGTCTACATGCCATTAAGTGTTCCAATTTGCACCAATTGAGGCCATCATGACTTGTTTGTTGTCAGTTTTAGAGGAATCTTGATAAGAGAGGTCAAAACGATGGTAACATTTCCTTGCCGAATGACCTAGTTTATTACACACCTGACAAACCAGAGTGTTCTGATCAGTGGTCCGGGTATTAGTGTTGGAACCATTACGTTGACCCCGGCCTTTGCCATGATAGCCTCCGCGTCCTCTATTTGTAAAGGACTGAAATTGCTTTTGAGTAATGTTCACAGATGCTTGCTAAAGAGGTGAGGCAAGCTAATGCTGAGAGGTGCGTGCCTCTGTTGTGAGAAGAAGAGAGTATATTTCTTCAAGAGATACTATGTCTGTCCGAGCAGAAATAGAGGCCACAAAGCTATCATACTCATGGCCTAACCCTGCAAGAACATAAGTAATAACATCTTCGCATGTCATGGGTTGTCCTGCAATAGCTAACTCGTCAGTTAGTTTCTTAATAAATAGAAAATATTCAGTAGCAGTTTTACTGCCTTTGGTAGCAGTCGCCAGTTGTGTGCGAATTTGCACGAGAATGCGAAAAGAAGTTCTCCTCAAGAGCACGCCAGACAGTATGGGAAGTGGTGTAGTTGACCACCTGGGCAAGAACACTTTCTGATAGAGAAGACATGAGAGTGCTCAGGATAGTGTTATCCTATCGGACCCAGTGAGTGTATGCAGGGTTGATTGCCTCAGTGGTGGGGCCATTTTCTGGTTGTGTGATAAAGACAGTTTTGGGAGGATTAGGTGTGGTTCCATCGAGGTAACCAAATAAATCTTGGCCACGGAAGTAGGGAACGAGTTGTGCTTTCCCGAGGAGATAATTCTCGGAAGTAAGTTTGACAGTGACAACATTATTCATGGGAATAACAGGTGGATGAGAGATTAGGGTAGGCAGGCTAGTTGAAGATGAGGGAGAGGAAGACATGGTTTTTTTTTTTTTTTTTATGTTTGTCTCTGCTAGTCAGTCTGATACCATATAAGAAAATAGAGTAAAACAGTTTCAAATACTGGTGTATTTTCATATATCATTTCGGTAGATTACAGAGAGTATAAATAGAAAGACATCTTACAATCAAGTGCTAACTTTCAGCTATACATTTAAATTCAAAAGTCAGTTACGGGAATTAAAATCAAACAGCAGGATCATCCCTTATTTGTAGCGTTGATATTGGCAGCTAGTGGATGATTTGAAATCTCCTGATTTTCAGCCGCAGTAACTACTTGATCTTCTACGCTCAGCAAGAGCACAAACCCATCGTTTAGGGCTCAAACGGAAGGGGACTATCGCATGAAGGGAAGTTAGGGCTCAGTAGGACAGTTCGAAGATCAGGAGGAAGGGAGGGAGAAAAATAGAGTTCAGGAGGAAGGGGTAGGGCATAAGGGACTCGGGAGGAATGGAGGGAGGAAGGGGGAAAGGGGAAATCGAAAGAAAAGAGAAGAATGGGCTCGTGATCTGCAGTCCCTCAGTGAGACGATGTCGTACACATTTTTCTTAGTAAAACGATTCGTTTATGCCACATAGGGCGTGCACATGCAGTCCTCTATTTGAGGACTGTATTTAGAATTTCTCTTCTTAATATACAGAGTCCTTCTACGCCTACAAAAAGCAAATTACGTGTCACTAATTATATATATTATATAAATAATGAGATATATAAAGATACAAAATAAAAAAAGACAATAAATCCCAAAAATTATAAATTATAAAGTAAACTGAATATTATTATATATCTATTTATGTTATTAGCTTCTAAATAATATATAAGATGTAGATCTAGATTCTAATCCAGTGAGTCAACTGGCACGCATTTTGTAAATTGTATTTATTAAATTAGTGATTAATCAACTGGATATTACACCCAATCCACCTACACAGTATGTAAACAAAAGATTCACCGATGAAGAATGGGGATATATACATGAAAGTCTGTAAATTAAGCCCCTGTAAGTGTTTTAGAAGCTGTTCGAAGGAGGAGAGTATTGAGAAGGAAGGTATTGACTTCCCCCATCCTCCATGCACGATCCTCAAATGAAATAACAGGTAACCTTTGTGTTTCTTTGACAAACATTTTAGAGTCACACGCTGTATAGAAGGGAAAGCAAATCTAATCAAGTGAAGGAATGCTCATCCTAATTGGCATTAGCAGAATCATTAGATGAAGTTAAATAAGTGGAACTTATTTAATACGATTATGGTCCTTCTTGTGGAGTATTCACAGAGGATACCTCAAGAACATAGAAATTTACCATTGTGAATGATGGGGTACTACATTATAATTAATCGTTCTATTTGAAACAATCGATAATCAAAGTCCCATTGAGTGGAACTTATTTGTTTGGCACTATAACAAATGTAATTTTGTCCTGGAAACTACATGAAAGTCCCCGGAATCGTTTCCTAATTAGCCTTGGCAGGTTTTGTGGTGAGACCAAATCCGAATGGGAAGAGGGGGTCATAATGTGAATCCCCCACATTCATTGGAAGTTGATCAACGGTCTTGAACCATGTGCGTGCAAGCTTGCCGGTGAAACCATAGTCACCAAATAAAACATCGGCGACTCCTTGGCCTTCGGTTCCTGGAAGCCACGCAGCAACCAGGGCATCGATTGAGGAAACATATGGCTGGATCACAACAGGACGGCCGGAGATAACGACAACAACACACTTAACAGCCCCGCAGACATTCATTATGGTGCTTGGGCCAGGGTCGGGGATTGTCAAATTCAAGCTGTCGCCAAAAGTCTCTGCATATGGGAGTTCTCCTACTACAACAATGGCATAGGAGAATTTGTTGGACTTGACATAATCAGCATCCGGCTGCTTCTTGTAGACTACTTTGGTCTTTGGATCAACAGTATTTTCAATGGCTTTGAGGATTGTGGTACCTGCTCATGAGAAGGTTCAGGTTCATGCAAAAGGGTGAATTTTTCTTTTTCTTTTTTCTTTTTATGTACCGGGTGCATGTTAATAATAGATCATCTAAAAGGATGAGTTTGAGTTTCAATGTACCACTAGTAAGGTTGTTGCCACTTAGTCCTTGCCACTCTATTGTCCACCCACCACATTGGTAACCTAAATTGTCAGCATGGCTGCCAGCAACAAGTATTTTTGATGCTTTCTTGGGAAGGGGTAGCAATGGCTTGTCTGCAGACTCACCATTCTTCAACAACACCAGTGATCTCCTAACAGCTTCCCTAGCCAATTCTCTATGCTCCTTTAAAGTGCAGTGGCATAAATGGTGTAAGGATCTTTCTGTTGTTTGTGAGGGGTCAAATTAAACATAATGAGCTACTAACCTGACTTCCAAGCTGGTGGATGAGGCTGAAATCCGCCAATGGGTTCTCAAATAGGCCCATCACAAACTTGACACGCAAAATTCTCTTTACTGCATCATCAATTCTGCTCATAGGGATTATTTTATTCTTAACCTGGTAGGTTAGACCGTCAATGAATTCTGTATAGTTGTAGGGAATCATGAACTGCAATATGTCCATAGCAGACATAAGAACAATAAACTGCTAACATAAAAGGTCACATTAACGTGAGTTTGACTAAGCAGTGACATAATAGGTCACTGACTAACCATGTCAATGCCAGCATGAATTCCTGTTTGGATAGAATATGAGTAGTTAGCATGAGGGGGAGAGGTGATTCTGTCGATACCCTGCCAATCTGAGATGACAAAACCCTGAAACAAGTCACAAGATTCATATGTTGCTCTCAGATGCTCTTTTCAACCTGACAAACGACATGTAAATTCATGAATTTCTTTTTTACCCGAAAACGGAGAGTGTTCTTCAAGAAGCCAGTGACAAGATCATAGTTAGCATGCATCTTAATCCCATTCCAGCTGGAGTACGAGACCATAATGGTCGCAACACCCTTGATGATGGAATTGTAATAGCCCGGCATGTGTATGCTGAGCAATCCATGTCTGTCTATCACCGTGTTGTTTTCATTTATGCCATTTGTTGTTCCACCATCACCCACATAGTGCTTAGCACAAGCTGCAACCTTGTATCTGTGCAAAAGAAAGCAAGAACAATTGGAAGTAACGGCTTAATAAGGTAAAGTTGTTTAGAGACTTTCTGGGAACCTGAGATGATCTTGTAAGTAAATCTAATTGGTAGTTTAGGGGTACACAATGTAAAATGCATGACAGTTGGAGGGGGCAAAGTTTTCCCTAACAAAAGTGAGAGGAAGATTAATATGGATTAACTTTTATGAAATTATCATCGTGGTGAAGCCATTGGCAGACTGACGCACCAATTGCCTAAAGGTAAACCATATTTTGCAAAACACAAAATACTCAGATTACCCTCTTCATGTATTCCCCCTCCTAAATAACCCAACATGCCCAGTTCCCTCTCTCCCCCCCCACCAAAAAAAAGAAAAAAAGAAGAAGAAACAAATCCTGGAACACCATCTATATTATACTTATGAAAGACCAAACGAACTATATTAAATAATTGGGTCAGATCTCAAACTACAGAAACAGTAGTGGTCCTATTTTATATACTTTTCTTGTAAGCTCTTTTTTATTCTAGTTTCTTTGTAAACATGATTAGAGGATCCATGGTCCATACTCCATAACACTTGGTCCTCAACCAAATATATAGGTCCAAAGCTGTTACTTTCAAGTGACCGTTATAAATCCACCATCACCAAGAAAGACAGATACTAAAATCCCACCCATTCCCCCCCCCCCCCCCCCCCCCCCCCAAAAAAAAAAAGAAAAAAAAAGAAATAGACCAATTAGAGTTCACGTCAGAAACTAAAGGTTTACATTTGGCCTTCCTAATTGAGTATAGGTGTACCAGCACTGAGAGACACAAGGGTGGATTTTACTACAGACAAAACATGACAAGGATTTGGTATAGTTATATGATGCAATATAGACTAAAGAATGATCATGGACCAGCCTAAACTTCGGAGCTGACTGTAGAAAATGCATATCATTCTCTAGACAAATAACATATTTTCTTATAACGCAAGAATCCTACTTGCCAGTTTAGGATTTACCAAAAGCAATTGAATTCTACTTATGTAACTTTGTGAATTAAGATCCAATGATCATTATTAACTTCTGCATTAAATTACCTAAACAAGTTGATCATTAGTTGATGTTCTGAACTATAAAAAAAATAATAATAAAAAGAAAGAAACATCTGAGTGAAAAGGTTCTTGCCAAGATTCTTACTTTCCAGCAACAAATGGAACACCCTTGTGCGAGTTAGTGGGTATGTCCCCTTGTAACCCTGGTACAATCTCCGTCATTGCCTGAACAATCTTGGGATCTTCGCTGTAGCTTTCATAGCACCGACCCCATCTAGGATCTCTACAAACCTGCACAGGCAGAAGTATTTAGGACTCAACTTCAGTTGAAGAGTCTGTCATCCCGATAGCAAGCAGTAGAATGGATTCAACTTAGTTACCGCTATACAAGGTGCAAAAACATATGGGATGCCTGTAGCTCTAACTTCAAGTGCAGTTGCAGCCCCAATCCTCTTAACAAGTTCAGGGTCTCTGGTCAATCAGAAGGAAGCTTGATCACAGGTGATACATTTTAATGATAAGATTGATTAAATAGACATCAATAGATTCTTATTGTTCATGGATTTCTGATATTGTAGTTTTTAGACAGACTAAAAGCCAGCAGTTAAGAAGAGAAACAAAAAGAAATCAAATGCCATGTTGTTCTTTTCCTAGGTTCTTCAGTAATTAAGCAACTATAAAGACTAAAGGCCAGCATTGAAACACAATGGGAAAAACACTACTGTTGGCATACTTGCAATCATCCATCACAGGATTCAACAGTACATGCCAAAGCATTTCCCTGTTCTTTCCTATGTTTGTGCTTTTAAGACAGATTATAATCAACACTTTTATAAATTCAATGGAATCAAATTATTGATCAACCATGCCTTTTGCTTTGAGCATTTTTCTTCATCTTCAAATATGGATTTTGCATCTTCAGCCTCTAGTGAAAGCTACTAGCTCTTGATGTTGTCAAACTTCATACATCCAGCTTTACTTTAATTTTATTTAATTGCTGTTAGGTATACGTTATAACAATTTGTTTCATCTACAAAGCATTAAAATGAACAACTTTGACCGATATCAGCATCTGACAATTTCTGAATGAAAATTACTGTCTAGGGAGCTATTTGAACATATGGACAATAAAATGATTATAAGTAGCAATTTTATAGCAATGAAATTAATTCACAGTTTATACAAAACTAGCCATTTACCAGTTGTAGTTGAACAAAGAAGTTTTCCCCAATATTCAGTACTTAGACCAGGCCGAACAAACAAAGATGGAAAATTAATATTGGGAAACTCCTTGCCAAGGGCTTGTGCACCCCTGGGATTAGTTGAGACGCTGTTCTCGGACACCCGGTGCCAATAAAAAAAAAAAGATGGAAATATTAATATCAGGTTGTTTTTCTTGCCTGGTAGCACCAAGTCCAACATTGTGGGGAAAAATTGTTGCCTTGTAGACATTGTTGTGGCCATGAACAGCATCAATCCCATAAATCATTGGAATTCCGAGGCGAGTTGATAAAGAACCCTTTTGGAAATCATTCACCATGTTAATCCAAGTCTCTGCAGAAGCCTCCTTAGCTGGGACACTTCCTCCTCCACTTAAGATACTCCCTGCCAAACAAAGTATTTTTCTTTTAAATGCTCATTACCTACAAATGCGAAACTTTTAACTTTGTTTTTCTTCCCTTGAAGTCACGTACAGAAAATAAATATGATAGGTGATTATTACCAATGAAGTACTTCTTCATCACCTCAGCTGATGCAACACTGCGGTCAATCTGCACCATTTGGCCAATCTTCTCCTCCAAAGTCATCCTGCGCATTAAATCCTTGATTCGAACATTCACTGGCTGTTTTGGGTCTTTATATTTCAAGACTTCTGCTTCGATGAAGGCTGCCCAAAAACATAAGAGCAGAAGCCCCATCAAGGAAATGGGAGATCCCGCCATTTCTGTTTGCAAAATGCCTTCATATTGTAACGAAGAAAAAATAATGAGGATCATAGCCAATAAGTTCCTCGAGTATACCACATGGTCAATGTATGAAAGGATTAAAGATAAGTGCATAGCATCAGACACTAAAAAAAAAGATACATTTCAAGGTAGAACTAACAAATCACAAACTATGTCAGATAATTGGCAATTTAGCAGGCTACTAAAGCAATGCTTCTGAACTAAAACTCTGACAACAAATTGTATCTCCTTCCAATTAAGTACTTCCTAGCTTCGTCCAGTCATTAGGCAGAAGTTTAGTCCAGTCATTAGGCAGAAGTTTAATGCACACATGAGAGGGGAAGTGTTAGTATATTAATTATATGATCATACGCATCACTTCCAATTATTCTAAGCTTTTGGGACACTCAGAAAAACAAATTAAGCTATGAAAAGTAACCACAAAAAAGAAATGAAAATGAAATAAAGAAAGGGGGCAAATATAGACAAGGGAACATTTCAATAAATGCTCCTAAGACAGAAGGAAGAAGTTAATGAAGTTAAAAAGATGTCATTAGAAAAAATAAAACTAAATTCGAAATACAAACCAAGTTTTGATACTAATGCAAAAAGCACGCGTATACGGCGCATCTGAAACATAAAGAGGTACATGGTGGTTAGTGAAAAGAAAGCAGGAAAGCCATGTAAACACGCAGACCAAGAATATGATTATCATGTACTGTATAGGTTGTTGTTAATACGTTAGTCTCTTCTGACGTATTAATGTATCTGATTTTAACTAATGTATCTGATTTTTCTTTGATCCCATATAAGAGCGATTCCAAAATCTAAATATTTGACCCAAAGTTATTTTGAAAGGTATAGTCTTTAGCTTTTTTTTTTTTTTTTAAAGGCTATGTTGCTTAGATAAATTTGAAAAAATACGTTTTTCCCTTTTTTTCAATTGAGGGAGCATTTACGACAGCCCATACTTCCGCCCTTTTGGAAAAAAATAAATTAGTACTTCAGCACTGAATTTCAGAAGATACCGCAATACCGTGAAAAGTTTCAACTTCAATGAGAGAGTACTTGCTATCCTAACGATCTCAAATTAAAAAATAATTTGGAAATTGAACCGGAGGCATCGTCGTTTTGCGAATTATCAATTCGATCTTTCAGTCTATCTATTATCTGGAAAATAACCGAGACTTCTCCACGGCTCACGGGTAAATTACTCCATGTGCATCATGCTCTCTACACGTGCTCTTGTCAGGCTGGCATCATCACGTCTAATAATTAAGGGAAAAAATATTTTCAACGATTGTGTTTTTTTATTTAATGATAAGTGAGTATTTTTTAATAAATTTATAATTTTTTTAAATCTTTAAAGAGTTTAAAAAATATATTTCAAAAATACATTTACAGAACTTTTGGTGACTTTCCTATGTGCGTGAAGTATACCCAAAAATTAAAATCTAAAAGATTATAGTAAAATGTTTAATTTTTTTTCTATTAAATTTAAGGACAAAAAGCAGATCTCATTCTCTGTCTCTCCTTCTACCGCATCCACAACAAGAAAAGAAAAATATATTTAGTTATAGTTTTTCAAAAATAAAATAAAAATATTATTCTAAAAATTAGATTTTATCATTTTAAATTACACTTGATCTAGCTGAGAAAAAAAAAATTACACTTGATCTATCATATTTTAAATGACTATTTATTAAGCAATATAATCAGTAAAGATTAAAAAAAAAATCATGAGAGATTAACTCAATAAATTAGAAAAATAAGATTTGTCTGAATTATGACATCATTAATGAGCTTGTGCTATTAAAGACAGGCACAAAGTTGAAACCAAAAATGATATACCAGAAAAAAAAAATGGTCATGACATCTAAAAAGCTACCGACAAATTTCAAATTGAACGTTGAGCAACGAAAACTCCAAAAACAGAGTTGAAGGAATATACATCGGTAATATGATAATGAATCGCATGAATCCAATCGGAAATGAAACAGTGGAGAGTTGCTTCAAAGAGAGGAATCAAAGTATACTTTCGTCCAATAGAAAACTACATGATACGCACATCACATAGCAGTAGCAGTTTCCCCTTTTTGTTCTCTTGCATTTGCCATTTCATTGTCCAACAAAATAAATTGAAAAAAAAGGGCAAATACAAACGAAATGAAATCAATTGAGGGGAAGGTGTAAAAAAAACAACACTAAAGTTTGAAATGCGATCAACATCATGCTCAAATTATAAGAATGTGTGCGGTTCCTGCGAAAACTTGACGGGAAGTAAAAGAAATTGAACTCCGAATCACACTGGTTTTACGGCTCTTTTGATTTCTATATACGATACAAACTCATCAAAACTCAAATGAATGCTTTCCACTCTCCAGGGCACCAAGGAATTCAAGATAAGTACTATAAATCTTTACAGACATTTATCTCAGCAAACAAACAGAGCATCAAAGATTTTGCACACAGAAGAAGAACTAGAATCGTAGGTGTGAAAGAGATGGAGAAGGAAGAGAGAGAAGAGTTTCAACTTACAGAAGTGTAAGAGAAAACTCAAATGGGATAGCCACTGCGCGTCTGCTACTACAGAGAGAGACAGAGAGAGAGAGAGAGAGGTTAATTGATGGGAGCTGTAGTTTGGAGGAGAAAGCTGGATTGAGTTGGTATTTATAAAAATAAAAATAGAAAATGTCTTCTTCTTTTTCCAGTGGAGAAGAGGTAGGCTATTTTATAATTCCACAACGGCTCAACCTCTTAATAATATATTTTCCAGTCATTTCAATTTTTAAATTTTTAATAATAAATAATTCAAAATTTTTAAATTTTAAAATAATAATAATATTAAAAAATAATATTTTAATAATATTTTATTCAATTTTTAACTTTTATTACATCTTAACTTTTATCATATAAATGTTTGTTTACTTTTTTTTAAAGAGAATGGGCTTGACTTGTAAAAATTTATAATTGTATATAACACTACTAATTTTTTATATTGTAAAATAAATCTAATAATCTTCTTTTCTCTTCCTAATATTTTGAAGATGAATATAAGTATTATTTATCTGTTTTTTTTTTTAGAGAATAGGACTACTCCCTAATTTATTAAATGTCTTTTCTCGTGGTGAAAAAAATACCATATTATAGAATCTTTATATTCAGATTATGCTAGAAAACGAAGATAAAAACTCTTCTATTATTGTGAGTGATTAAATTATGTAACAAAAATAGGTGGAGTCAATAGTTGTGTGGATTCCCTTGGACCATTGCATGAAGAATTTTCTTTTGGCCTTTACTGAAATCTTATTTGGAATACAATATGCAGTCTAAAATTGTTGACCATAAGATATTCTTTCCGTCCTCCACAAACAAATTGTTTATTCCACCTATTGGTCTTTTTCCCATAAGATTGATACTAGAAATGACTTCCATATTGTATTCCAAATTAGATTTCAATTAAAGGCCAAAAGAAAATTCCACCTATTTTTGTTACATAATTTAATCACTCACAATAATAGAAGAGTTTTTATCTTCGTTTTCTAGCATAATCTGAATATAAAGATTCTATAATATGGTATTTTTTTCACCACGAGAAAAGACATTTAATAAATTAGGGAGTAGTCCTATTCTCTAAAAAAAAAACAGATAAATAATACTTATATTCATCTTCAAAATATTAGGAAGAGAAAAGAAGATCTAAAAAACTAGTACTAGATATAATTAAAAATTTTACAAGTCAAGCTCACTCTTTTTAAAAAAAAAAAAGAAAGTAAAATCCATTATTATAAAGTGAATTCTAGACTTGTCTAATCTTTTTAAATATAATATACGATATTTATACACTCTATAATTATATAAATATTTATAATTTTATAAACTAAACATTAAATTATAATTTTTTAAAACAATAAAAAAAAGTTTGGTAGAGAGATAATGGCAAAACCGATGGCGCACAAGCGTTCTATTTCCCTTTTTTTATTGGTAGTTTTTATTATTTTCAGCAAATTGTAGAGAGAGAGAGAGAGGGAGGCGGCTCGACTCCAATTTCGGATCTAGCGGTTTGGTTTGCTCTCGCCTCTCGGCATCGTGTGGATTGTTCCTTTTTTATTTATTTTTATTTTATTTTTTGGTTGGGAGAATTATTCCTCTTTTAAGTTTTGAGAGTGACATCCCTTCTATGTATTAAACAAAGATAAACCTTGTTTAAAAAAAAAAAAAACAAAGATAAACCTTCGCATCAGTCCTACTTATTTTTAGTGTCATAATCTGGAGACTGTTCACATATTAGAAATATCTCAACTTATTTTATTTAATTAGAATATTTTTAAATTTTTATATAAAATATAATAAATAATTTAATTTGTTAAAAAATTATATTAAAAAATAATATTTTAAAAATAATATATTTAATTTTTAACTTTCATAATATTTCATCTAAATTCATCAATTCATTTTTTTTTTTAAAAACCTAGCGTGCACGTGGCAGGACTCGTACGTCGGCGAAACAGCAATTTGTTTAAGTTCCAACCACTTTTGGATTAAGTGGGCCCCACCTCTTGAGGTTGATGAAACGTTACATTTGACGTCGATTTTACATTGGATTTTTCAAGTTAATAGAAGTAATTGAAAAGATGAACGTTGCGTAACACATTCTTATTTTAAAAAAAAAACACATTCTTATTTTATTATATAAAACGTGGGATGTTTGTTATCCTCATATCATATTTTAATTTTTAATGGGAAATTCAATTGTTATTGAAGAATGCCACATCGTCACAGTAGAATCAGAGTTGAATGAGAGTGTGAAATGTAGTATTTTTTTCACCAATTAAATTGCAATGATCATCAGTATTTATAAATATTCAAAAAAAAAAAAGGAAAAAACGTAATTTATGGATGAGGCATGATAAGATATTAAGCTCCACTTGCTATCTAAGTAGCCACGTAATTGCTTTAAAAAAAAAAACAACCACGTAATTTATTGATCGATATCTAATCTAAAGAGCGACGATTCAACATGTTCTTAAAAAAATAGTTGATATTGATCATTTTTTAAATTAACATTCGTGATAAAGAGTGATTGAAAGTAAATGAAATAGTCTAAATAACCAAACCAGCCCGTGACAGAAAAAGTTATAAAAACGTCTTTAAGAGTGGTTGAAATCAAACGTGACCGTGACACGGCCAGAAGGACAAAGTCTATGATGCCAGCCATTTACTTCAAGTCTTCATATACAAATGTATGGAAAATACGCACCACCGCAACCCTTTCGTCCCCACACGCTTTCCAGTTTTCACGCTAACTTACAATGCACGATCTAATGCCAAAGCTTCTGACATGATAAGTTTCCTTAAATGCAAGACAAACACAAAAAATCTATGAACCATCTCAATATCAAACTGTCGGATATCAAACTGTCGGCTAGGCCTGCTGGCTGTTGGCAAGCCCTTATCAGACTAAAATAGGAAATTTAATAAATAATATATATTGAAAATCTTATTTGCATGCATGACATGAAGACACTATCGATTTACATAAAAAAGATAATAAAAAAAATTCTGTTATAAAATTTGGAAATTTCCCTATGTAGTAATAGTAATACTCTCATATCCCACTACATTGAAATTTCATTTCATAGCCTATCAGTTTAGAGTTTTGTTTTAAAAACGTAACATATAATTTAAGATTGCCAAAAGTGTCACATTTATGAAATATGATTAAAATAAAAGAGTATAATATTGCTCTTAATACTTTTAGGAAAATTCTATAATATCATCTATATTATTAATGTGACATAATTTAATTTATAATATTAAAATCTGTAAATTTTTTTTACAAGTTAAATCTTGTTACATCATCTATATATAATGTACTTCAGATCTGTTTATGGATAAATATTATTGGACTGGATTGGAAATAAATAATTTAACTTTATTTATTGAGTACTTTTTTTTTTTTTTTTATGTTATTTATTGAATACTCTTGACTGGCCGCTAGCCAGATGGTCATGGATCCCAACATCAACAGTTGTCAAAAGAGGCAAGTGTCCTGCTGGCTGCCGGCTCTGTTTGTTTGGTTCCTTTTGTATTGCGATCCTGCGAATAAGGCTGGTTTCATCCAATCAAATGGATTCAACGTTTAAAAAAGTCCACTCTTCTAGAAGAGAAAAGGTTTAGAGAAGATAATAAAGGATTAGAGAAGATAATAAAGGATTAGAGAAATGATATTTATAGTCACCGCATAATTGTTATGTAATATTTTTGAAAAGAATGATTAAATATGAGATTCAAATGAAAAAAAAAAATTAATTTTCTATTAATAGATCCCAATCTTTTTCAAAACGATTGTACGATACTTGCATATTCCACCACTATAAGTACCATTACTCTATATTCGGCTAACCATTCCAATTTATAAAAGCTTAGTACATGTGAAGACTAGTTGCGGGTATATAATAAACAAATTGGATACAATCTTAGCACAAATCATGGGTTTATTCTATTGCATTTGTCTTAGATATACAAATTTGAAATTTTGTGTATACCCTTTTATAAAAAAGAAAATGCTTAAGGCACTGAGGATTTATATCGAGAGTTTCTATCCATTTGTTTTTTTTTTAATTAATAGTTAAGGAAGTGTGTTTTAATGAATTTATGATTTTTTTAAATGTTTAACGTGATTTAAAAATGATTGAAAAAAAATATGCAAAATAAAGTGCATTTTGTACTTATCAATGGGAACTCTCGGGACCAACGGTGGCTAGGGAAGTAATCGGTTTTGTCCGGTCCAATCCGGAGAGGTCACAGATTGAAAATTTCGGGTCATCATTTTTGTTAGACCAAACCAATAGCGGCTTGGTCGGTCTATTTGGTCCATAAAGATTTTCTTTCTCTTTTTTTTGACAAAAAAATTAATACAAAAATTAATTAAATTAGTAAAACTAAAATTAAGTAATATCTTTACCATATTATATATGGTTAACTGTGATCATTTGAATGAAAATTATATAATTAATTTATACAATTATTATATAAAATAATATTATTATATATAAAAATAATAATTAAATATATATATATATATATATATATATATATATATATATATATATATATACATTTGGTCGGTCTTAATCCTGTTTGGTCTAAAAAAACCAAACTTTGAGACTGATCAATAAAACTATCGATTCGGTTCGGTCCGGTCTGAACTGATAGGCTTATACATCCCTACCGGTAGCCCTAATAACTTTCTTATATATATTAAAAAAAGAAAAAAGACTCTACAAAAACTATTTTTTTACATTTTTTTCGGTGTCCATTTTGTATAAAATATTGCGCGCATCTTGTATACGTTATTCTTTGTAGCCCTTGCTATTGTGTTAAAAGTTTTCGGAGTCAAATCAAACTTTGTTTTCATCATGAAAAACGGAATAAAGGATAAGATTGCAAAGGATAATGAACTCTTTAGTCAAACGAGACTTTCATTCATCATGTGAAAGGGATAAAAGGATAAGACTGACGATTGTGGATTTAAAAAATACACTTACTCGTAAATGAAAAAATAAAAGCTTTGTAGTCTTCCTCGAACATGTTCTTGAAACATTGTTTTTAGTGTGCATTCAAATTATGCATCTAGTAGTCAGGTTTTATACGTCATCCTTGTAGTCACACAAGATTTAGAGCAAAGAAAACCTGCAGATTTGCTCCAAGTTAGCAATCTTATCAAAAAGAGAATAAAAAATCTAAAAATTAAAAAAAAATCTAAAATTTATTACAAATATATTAAAACATTTAGAAATATTAATGAAATTATTTGAAAATAAAATCTAAATATTATCCATTAATAAACTCAGTTACAAATACTTCAAAAAAAAAAATGGAAGATAACAAGAGTCTGGGGAGGTGGAATGTCTCCTTCCTCATGGGTGCTGGTTCTCCCTCCACCAGGGTGGTTGCAGCCACCTTGCATTGGAACAGGGGGTGGGCAGCGAGCCACCTAGGACTTGGTAGCGCATCTGACCACCTACAACTAGATCGGTCACCGGGGTGGTAGCTGGCCATCCTGCGAAGGAGAAACTCTCCCCCTTTCCTTTTTTTTTTTTTTTTTAATTACTTCCTTTTGTTTTAAGCTTCCCTTTTACGAATTAAAAAAAAAAAAAGCTTCCTTTTTTATATTTGTAACTTTTGCGTTTTTTAATTTCTTTCATTCTCTCTGAAATTAATTAATAAACTTCTGTCCTTTTAATTTTTTGTTTTTCTAAATTTTGTATTAATATATTTTTTTTAATGTTTTTAAGTTTCATTTTTCTTTCTCTTTTGAGTTTTTTATTAGTTATTTGAGGTTTTTTTTCTTAACTTTTTGTAAACTTACAAATAATATTTATACATTTTCAAATAATTTCCTTAGGTTTTAAATCTTTTATCTGGTTTTAAATAATTTTTAGATTGTTATTTTATTTTATAGATTTATTATTTTTTAATAAAATTGTTGACTTGGCATTTGAAAGTCATATAATCGACTATCGAGTGGTTGCCAGATAGCAATAATGTTGCGTGACAACCTCGGCGTTAGTCTATTGGACGAAAGTTGGTCATAAGGGTTAGCAATCAAGGGAGTGATTTGCAAATGTGCTAAAATTCTAGGTTGATTTTACCTTTCAGCCATAACTTAAGCCTCTTTTGGTTACAGAATACAAATTATCTTATAATTACAATTTTTTTATTTAATAATTATATATATAACTATGAAGTGTGTAAATATACTAAATATTGTATAATCATATGAGATCTATTATTAAAAAATTAATTTTTTTATGTGAGTCTCATATTTTATTTACTTTTTTCAAAAAGGTTATGCGGCGGTTGCACAATTCACAGTTGTAAAAATCTTTTTTTTTTTTAAATTTTAAATAAAATATAAAAAACAATTCAATTTTTTTAAAATAAAAATTATATTAAAAACTTATATTTTAATAATATTTTATTCAACTTTCAATTTTTATCTTAATTCATCTCATTTTATTTGCATAACCAAACGAGAACTTAAACACGATTTATTTTCTTTTGAACAAATAGTTTGATCATATTAATTTTGCATCGGTTACCTAAGATACAAAGGTGATGATCATACAAGATCACACTCCTTAATATATCAAAGCGACCTGCACTCGGCGCAGAAAGCGAAGATCTTTGATCCGCAGGAGGATGGCAGAGAAGGCACGTTCAATTTAATTACATTAAAAGCCATTGGCATTGGTGAACGTGATAACAAGTTGTATCGATAATAAAACTTCTATAACTTGTATTCGATGGGAACGATTCAGGACACGCACATGTATGAATATACTAACTAGAAGTCTACGCTTCCATGATCAAGAAGACATCATAGTTAAATATGTTATTAAATTTCCAATACTATTTGTTAACATTGTGTTTCGTTTGTCTTTGAACCAAGTTCCAGCAATTCAGATTTTCAAAACCGAATCTGCAAAAACGAAAAAGAAAGAAGTTGGGAGAGAGTGGCTTTAAAGACAGGGAGTCTTCGATGCTAAATTCAGTAGAATATTTTAGAAGTTTGTAAATAATGAGAGAGTCTAGTGCTACTTCATACCTGAAAATTACTATTTATATCGGGAGTCTGGAGAGACAAATCGTGCTTGCTCCCGTGGAGCCCATGTCATTTTTATTGTTCATTTTGTTAGAGTCCTTTAATGGGGCATGCCTCTACGACGACGTCATTAATATGATATGTTGCTCGGGTAGTGGTACTATTAATGCTACGTAGTTCCCCGATTTTCCTTACTCTACTGGTGTCTTCGGTGATCCATCAATATCACCTTGTCAGAGGATCAAGGGTCTCCCTTACTTCCCACTTGTTCTTGTGGGCAGGTACTCAAGAGTTGGATGCTGTTCGAGGGATCTCCAGGACGACGAGTCCCATCTTCTGCAGTTTGCTCCCATATGGGGGGGGGGTTGCGTCCAGGGCAGTTTACCTACGGGCTGAGCCGAGGGGCCTATTTGTTCTAGGCTGGGCCTTCCTTTCTTATTTTCTTAGTTGCTCCTCATAGACCCACTAAAAGGGAGAAGAACCCCTTATAGTTACCTCGTCAATTTTCATCGGACTCGTACGATGGAAATTCTTTTTAATCTTAAACTCGTCTTGATGTCAAGGCTAGGGTCACCCTAATGATGCGTGTTTGGCTCCAAAGTCTAAGGTGGTTTCTTGTCTCTTCACGTTGTAATTTGTTCATTGTTGTAACTTGTCACTTCACGTTGTAACTTGTCCATTGTAAGCTTGCGTCTTTATGTTGTAGCTTGTCGCTTCACATTGTAACTTTTGTAAGCTTGCGGCTTCATGTTGTAGCTTGTCGCTTCATGTTGTAACTTGTGGCGCCCCCGACTTTCATGTACGGACTAGTACGGAAATCGAGACACCCGGGATGATGACAACGGGTCACGCATCCCAACGACAAGTGTCAGTGTGTGCAACAAATAAACAGTGCACAAAAAAAAACATAGCGGAAGGTAATAAAGTCTACTAGTACCAGAATTTTAATTTATACAGAAATCCAAAATATCAAATAGCTTAAAAACAAAACCAAGTCCCAGAAAATAAAATATAAGTCTGAAATAAAAGCTACAACTCGAATGATCTCAGATCACTCCTCCGGCGGAGCCAGATCCTCAGGCTCGGCATCTTCATCATCAACAAAGTCTGCATTCATGGTACCGCAGGTAAGTTATAACCTAACCAAGTCCAGAGATATAACCATACCTAAACAATTAATCATGCATGCCCATGATGCAAATGAAATAATGCGACGCACGCCAAATATCTCTTTAGCTCAAAAATCATTTCCAGTAAAATCATTTCCACCATTTTCCCAGAAAATGGCACACAAAAATCATTATCCATCATTTTCCCAAAAAATGATACACAAAAACAACTCATGCTATTTTCTCAGAAATAGCTCTTTTTCCATTTATCCAATTAACAATATGCACCATGGTCTCCCCTATGGACCATCCGCACGTCCTGGCTACTTTACGAGAGATGCCCAGTTCCGCACCCGGTGCATTCGTGGCCAGGTCATCCTCTAGCCCCCGCCAGCAGAAGGGCCACGGAGTCGGCACGTCCAACGTCCGATCCCGTTGTCGCCCGGCGACAACCCAGGGGACGTCACTCAGTATCTTACGCTCCCGAGTGACCAAAGGAGCTCCACCGAGATAATGCCCCATCTCGGCTTGGGGTCGTGATACACACGCACCCATAAATCCAATTCTCATGAAAATCTAATTTTCAAAATAATCACATGATCATGCATGCAACACACGAAAAATCCAGTTTTTTAGTTTACAAACATGTCATGCGTGCAACATGAAATGAAACAATATAATCAAATCCAACAATAAATCCAATCTCCCAAAAATCACACAACAATATACTCCGATCAATCCATCCACCCCCGAACTCCTCGGACTCAGTCCGGAACCAACCAGGATACATATATATAAAATATAGCAGTTAATTGCAAAAATATAATTAAATCTCAAAAGAGTTGTTTAGGAAATACTTGCAGCGCTTTAAAACAATTTTACGAAGGTTCCGAGGCACTGGAAAACACCAAAGCAGCAAATGTCACAATGTAAAAACACTGTGGCCGAAACACAGTGAAATTAGAATTTCACACGGGTTCAAACGAAGACTTGAAAATGGTAGGGTAGGACCTATGGGAGGTGGGGAATCTAATGGTGGTGGTGGTTGGTCGTGAATAGTGGCGGAAAATGGTGGTTTACGGCCGAAAATCTCGAATCGGGTTTGAGGCTCGTACGACCGGCTCCGGCAACGGATCGGGGCCGAGAATGGGTGGAAAAGTTTGGTATTGGGCCGGTGAAGATGTGGTGAAGAAATTGTGGCCGAATGTGGTCGGACGGCGGCGGAATGGAGAAATGACCACCGCGGGTTCGAGCGGCTCGTGGCGGCTAACGGTGGTGTTAGCCGGCCTGAAAATCTATGGGGGAGGTCGCCGGTGGCTGCGGGTCCGAACGGTGTCGGCGGTGTCGACCACCGCCGGCCGGAGGCGGCGCTGGGCAGTGAAGACCGAGACGCACGGTGGGTGAGGAGAGAGAGAGAAGGTCCGGGTCGGGGCTGGGGCACGGGGAGAGAGAAAAGAAAGAAGAAAAAGAAAAAAAGAAAAAGAAAAAGAAAAAGAGAAACAGAAAAAGAGGAAGAAGAAAAAGGAGATCCAGTCCTTTCAACTTGGGTTTCGAAAGTGATCCAACGAAAACGATTTTAAAACTACTAGATAAATAAAATAATTCAAACTCAATGAAATGCTTAATTAAAACAGTAAAAATAAATAAATCAGTTTAACTCAAAATTAACTACAATAACATATTAAACTCTGACAAAAACATCCTTTAAAATAAAGAATAATTAAATTGCAGATCACTAATTAAAATAAATCGAACGTAGTGAAATGCTTTAATTAAAACAATAATAATTTTAAAACACATAAACAACCCAACTTAAATTAAAGACCAATTTAAATTCACCACAATAATTAAAATAAGAAAACCCAATAAAATTATTTTCACAACTTAAAAAAAATTATAAAATAATATTTAAAAACTCCCAAAATTTTAAAACAAGATAATTAATCATAAAATAAATTAAATAAATCCTTCATTAAAATACACTAAAATCCAGGATGTTACAATCTCCCCCCCTTAAAATAAATTTCGTCCTCGAAATTGAAGGGTCAAATATCAATGCTAAAGACAGGCATGAGATGCGACTAAAAGTAGGCTTAAGAGACATACCGCCGATCAATCAAACGATTGCTGATATTGTTCCATCATATCTGCTTCTCTTTTCCAAGAGAAATGTTAAGCCAGAAGATCATCCCAAACTACATTCTCCAAAAGTATCGACTTAGATCTTAACTTTTACTCCTTCCAATTTACAATCGGTATTAGGACAACCTCCTAAGTAAGGTCAGGTTGAGGTTCGATGCGTCTTGGGTCGACAAAACGCACCTCTCGCTGACCAAAACCTTTCTTGAGAGCACATGGAACACATCAAGAACATTTCCAAAATACTCTGGCAAAGCAGTCCTGTAAGCAACAGCCTCATTCATCTCCAAAATCTGAAAAGGTCCCACAAATCTTGGGCTAAGTTTTCCTCTTTTACCAAAATGCTTAACGCCTTTCCTAGGATGGACTTTAAGGTAAACTCAATCACCTTCCTCAAAAGAAAAATTTCTTCTCCTTGATTCCGCATAACTTTTCTGACAACCTTACTCTTCCACCATAACATCTCTTATCACCCGAACTTAATCTAACATCTCTTTTATTAACTTGGCCCAATTAATATACTCTCACCAATTTTATCCCAACACAAAGGCGGTCTGCACATTCTCCCAAAGGCACATCATGATTATCATTCCTAGAGCAGCCAGGTAAACCAAGATCTCAATATCCATAACACCTTGACACAACACCCAAGGAATTCCAATGATTACTAGCTCCAATTGATAATCTGAACTAACCTCTATTGGTTCCTACGGTAAAACTTCCAAACCTTCGCTGAATACTACACTTTAGTAACCTAGTGGCCACTTCCAAAAATTAACCATCAATAACGAAATTGCATACACAATAATTAATCTCCAATTACAGGTATTCCTCAAAAATTCCAAGTCATCACTAATTCCTCAAACTCAGCACAAAATTTGAACTCCTTATTACAACCAAAGTATCACACTCCTACTGCGCACTCTGATATTCGCCACATACCGAAAATTCATGTCCTCCTAAAATAACACCATTGAGTACAGGGTAGTTCCATACCTACTAACCAAGAAACTCTTACCACAATTGGTGGAAGTACCCTCCTCCAAAATCATGAATTATCACACATTACTCAAATAACTCCCGCTACTTTAAACAAGATCAATATCCAAAAAGAATACATCCACGATCAATGACAGAAAACCAATATTAATCAACTTCAGCATCGCAATTGAAAACAAGTAACACTACCACAAAGTGTACTCGTCTCCTCTTAAGATAAGGAACTTACTCTGAAAGACTCGAATCCAACCCGTCAACCAAAAAGAACAATTAACAACTTCTACGCGACTACCTAAACCCGAAAGCTTAATATCTAAATTCTGAATATCATCTAATCTAACAATGACTAAACTCACTACGAACTACCATTGAGTTTACCAAAATCTTATCAAAACTTTCTTCGTAACTCGCCCACCTACTTCTACTCCTATAAGCTAGTTTTAACACAACTAAATCCTTCAATAACACATCACTAATAAACCTCGAGGCACGCTATACTGCTTAAACCATCACTTCACCAAAATTATTGCACAACATCCAAGGATCTTAATATTTTATTAACTCATATACTTGATTATGCTATCCACCGTTGATGCCTAAGCTTCAACTTCCAAAATTCATCAATTAAGCCAAATAAAAATGTCCTTAACTCACCAAACTTGACGTTCCATTTCCAAAGGAAAGTATAGTCTCAAAAATTTAAATTCCTATGTAACCTCAAGTCACAATTAATTCCTTTAGGTAATCACAATAATTATTGACAATCATAATTCCATCGAGTAACCTGCTTCTAGGGGTGATATCGGTCCGGTCCGGTCCGGTCTTAGACTATTTTGTGGACCGGACCGGACCTATTCGGTCCAGAGATTTTCAACCCTAGACCGAACCGAGTATAGATTGGTCCGGTCCGGTCCGGTCCTATTCGGTCCATTCGGTCTGGACATGCTCCAAATGGGTCATTCAGCCCATCTATTCAGCCCATCTAAATTTGAATTTTGTTGGGCCCAAATTCAATTATTTTCGGCCCACTTCAAATTTTGTACATTTTTTAGCTAAAACTACTAAAAAACCACTTGATCTTAAAAAATGTAATGATAAAAGAAAACTAATCTATATAAAAAACTAGAAAAGCAAAAAAAAAAAAAATACAAAATAATAATACAAAAGTTATTACTTACAAATTACAAATTACAAAATGAAGTGAAACATAACTAATTAATACAAAAGTTATTACAAGTACCGGTGTCTAATTATATACCTAACTTCTAACTTCTAAGCAATACACAAACAGAACTAATTAAAATTGCAGCTTCTTGGGATTAAGTAATCTTCAACATTGAAATTTCAGCTTTCATCTGTTCTGAATTTGACCCACGTTGAGAACTGATCTAAAAACATACAAAAAATGCAATGAATATCTAGGAATATCTTATATAAAAAAAATATAATACAGGCTGTAACATAAAAACACAATGAATATCTAACAAAAAACATCTCCGATGCCTTTATACAGGGAAAAAGTTCATGAAATGTCCAGAAATTCTACATGAAATGTCCAGAAATTCATAATGATTTTGCATTTATATTTTAAAAAGGGTTGAGAACTGATCTAAAAACATACAAAAAAGGCAATGAATATCCATGAATAACTTCAGACATGCATATAATAACAACACACAAAAAAATTCACCGAACTACAGATGACAGAATCGATAACACAGATGACAGAACCACAAAAAAAATAACAACACAATAAGTTAATAACACATCCACCGGACCACCCCACATAATCGATCCACAGAACCACAAGGTCCACAACACAAAAAAATGCTCCAATCATCCCAAAATCCTTTACAGTCGAGCTGGAGCATTTGAACAAATCGGAGAGAGAGAGAGAGAGAGAGAGTACCGACTACCGAACGGCTGCAAGCCTGCTGCGACGGAGGGGACGGTGGGGATGGAGGGTGGCTCTTTGACGATTTAGGGTTTTCGACTTTCGCAGGAGGAGTTGGGGGAATTGGGGGAAATGTGAAATGAATCGGGGGGAGGGGGGAAGACTGAAGACGCCAGGCAAGTTCCTGAAACGGCGCCGTTTGGTTCTTAATTGGACTCAAACGACGCCGTTTCAGGAACGTTAATTGAAAAATAAATAAATGGGTTGTGTGAAACGACGCCGTTTCACGCAACCCAGCTTTTCTCTAACCTGCAGTGACGTTAAACGGCGCCGTTTGGGACCCATTTTGAACCAAACGGCGCCGTTTCTGGGAAGACAGACTTCATGTTTTTTTTTTGTGATTCTTTTACATTTTTGACACATAAATCAATTAAAAAAATTATTTAAATTAGTAAAATTAAAATTAAATAAACTATTTAATGTGGATTATTTAATTAACTCATTAAAAAAATAATTAGTGATAATTATATTTATAATGTTAAATGTTAATTGAGAATTTGTTACTAAGTTAGAGTATGTAAATTACTCAAATTCAATGTATTATAAATATTATAATTTATGATTCTAATACTATAAATTATAATGACAACTAATAATCTATAATAAATTATAATGACAACTAACAACTAACAACTAATATAACTATATAATAGTATTAGTATAAACTTTAAAGTATTATACTATTAGTAATATAGTATAGCTATATATTAGTAATATTAGTATAAGTATAATTGTATAAGTTGTATAACTATAATCTATAGTTAATAGTTATAACTATACTAAATCATTATAACTTACACTAATATATAATATAATTATAATAAATCACTATAATATAGTATTATTAATTTATTAGTATAACTAAACTAATATAACAACTAATATAACTATATAATAGTATCAGTATAAAGTTTAAAGTATTAGACTATTAGTAAATCAGTAATATAGTATAGCTATATATTAGTAATATTAGTATAAGTATAATTGTATAAGTTGTATAACTAATGAACTATAGTCTATAGTTAATAGTTATAACTATACTAAATCATTATAACTTACACTAATATATAATATAATTATAATAAATCACTATAATATAGTATTATTAATTTATTAGTATAACTAAACTAACATAACAACTAATATAACTATATAATAGTATTAGTATAAACTTTAAAATATTAGACTATTAGTAATATAGTATAGCTATATATTAGTAATATTTATATTAGTATAAGTATAATTGTATAAGTTGTATAACTATAATCTATAGTTAATAGTTATAACTATACTAAATCATTATAACTTACACTAATATATAATATAATTATAATAAATCACTATAATATAGTATTATTAATTTATTAGTATAACTAAACTAATATAACAACTAATATAACTATATAATAGTATTAGTATAAATTTTAAAGTATTAGACTATTAGTAATATAGTATAGCTATATATTAGTAATTTAGTATAAGTATAATTGTATAAGTACTATAGTCTATAGTCTATACTTATTACTTATAAGTTTATAATTATAACTATACTAAATCATTATAACTTATACTAATATATAATATAGTTATAAATTTATTAACTTATAATAAATCACTATAATATAGTATAACTAAACTAATATAACCATTAGTATAACTATATAAATATATAATAGCATTAATAGTCTATACTTAATTATAATATAGTATAATTATATATATAATTAATTATATATAAAAAAATATAAAAAATATATAAAAATAATTTATATTCGGTTCGGTCCGGTCCATAAAACCGCCGGACCGTGGACTGGACCGAATGTGGTCGGTCCAAAATGACCGGTCCGGTCCGATTTTCTCGGTCCGGACCGGAAAATGCTCACCCCTACCTGCTTCGACTAAACTCTTTGATCAACTCACCAAACTCTTGAATTTAATACTATCGTAACGACTTCTTAACAACACCTACCAAAACTATTTCTTACAAACCAAGAATGAGACTAGAACCTGTACTCTCAGAAATCCCTACAAACTCACAACCGTTACACGTCGATCTCGAGCATCCTTAGCTAGAATCAATATTCCTCCAACGTGCAAGTGATCTATCACTACCATTTCCATCATCTGGATCTATATCCACTACAAGAAAATCAGCTTATTGCGGCGACTTTTGGTCTGCCGGTAATAAAATCGCCGCAATATGTCATTATTTGCGGCGATTTCTTGATCGACGCAGCTTTAAACGCGCGGGCTTCTTGTTTTACCTTTTGCGGCGATTTTTAAGTTAATTGCGGCGATTATTTTCGCTGCAAAATCAAATTAATCATTTGCAGCGATTTTTGTGATTATAGCGGCGAAATTAATCGCTGCAAATGAACCATAACTTATGGCGGCGGACAATTTCGCTGCAACTGTGATTTTAATCCAGCGCCAAAACGAAATGAGGATTTTATTTTTCCCCCCAAATCCCGAAAGCCCCTTCGTCCCCAACTTGTTCTTTTTCATTTCTCTCTAGCTGCAGATTAGCCAAAACCGAAGCACAGAAATAACTCGGGATTTCCCTTCCACCGATTGAAACCACTAAAATCACCTCCAGCTGCTCCAGCCCAGTGGTTCTCGCGTACGAGTACCGAGTTACTCTGCTCCCCCCCACCGAAACCCCACTAATCAACGTCTTCAATCGCTTTTGCCTCGGCCATAAAATGTGAAAAAAGTTGCGGTTTGAAGACACCCGAAGGCTTTGTTCTTCATCATCGTCGGCCCGTTGCGTGGAGTGAACGTCAGAGTCGATTTTCCAGCCCTTCGTCTCCTCATCCACTCGGTTGGATTCGATTTCCCAAGGTAAATTACTCTGTTCTATCTCTTTTCCAGTTCTTGATGAAACCGTTTAGGGCAATTAGAAACACTGGTGTTTTGCTATAATATTTATGCTTAGGTTTTGAGAAGCACACACATTAGACAATCCCGTAGGCGATAGGAAGTGTTTCCCCCCAATATTAATTTCTTGGTTGGCTTTCTTCGACTCTGGCAAACTCCACAATGCTTGGATGTGCAAACTTTTTATAGTTATATATATATATATATATATATATATATATATATATATATATATATATAATGGCCATTATCTAAATCTAAAAACTTTAGATATATATATATATATTTACATACTTCAATGAGCTTATAGGACATAAGGGAACTGAAGTATCCCGGTAATAGGCTTTAGGAAAATTATCTTTGCAAGTCGGTGTGGATGACACACTCGACCAAATTCTGCCATCTAATGTCAAGTTTTGCCACGTTAACAGTGTGGAATGTGTGCCCTCATAGCAGCTTGCACCTAGAAGGACTCTGAACCTTAAATTGTCCATGGAAAATATCTTGTTTAATGTATACTATCTGAACCATTAGATAGCATTCTTATCAGTTTTACATATTTTCATCAGAAACCACTCTCTCCAGTAGCAGAAAAGAACCATAATCATGAAGTGCATTGTAGCATGAATGGGGCAGTGTGTATTATATGAGGTACAGATTAGTTTGTGCCACCATGGCCAATGGGTTGAGAATTTCAATACGTTACCTCAAGGAAATGAAAAGGAAAGAGAGATATTTTCAAGTAACAAACCAAATGTAGTAATGTTTATTATTATTACTACATTTGGTTTGTTCTGGAATCGTTTTTTATATACATATATGATTGCACCATGACGTCGTAGATCTTCTTGTTTTCAGTGTAGCATATATAGGTAGAACTAAAAGCTAGCTAGATCAGTGTTGGTATGAAACTGCTTTCAAAGAGTGAGATATCCTTGATCTCGTACAACATATATATACTTGAACAAGCTAATTCATATATATGGATAACGTAAGAACGATACTTACCTGCCCCCAAAATGTTTAAGATGACAAAAAACTACATATCCAAAGAAACTAGAAAACTTAAAAGGAAAGCCTAGCTGCCCTGCCTGGGTTCATATATTATATATATATATATATATATATATATATATATATCATGTGTGTGTGTGTGTATAATATATATATATATATATATATATATATATATATATATATATATATATATATATATATATTGAGAGAGCATGTTAGCATGTTTGTTGAGGATGATGTTAATTCAAGTTTTTGTATACTAATTTTGAGCTTGCAAAGGAGCTAAGTTTTTGTAGGATTTTGGTTCATGTTGCTATTCTGAGCCTAATGTCAAAATATGTAACTTTTAGTAAAGGTACATGATTATGGATGTTAATATGCAACAATATTACAAGCCTATTTTAAGATTAGCATTTTATTGTAAGAAATTGATAGTTTGATATGTTTGTTTGAAAATGTAGACTTTTAGGAAATTGGATGTTGTATTCGGACTTAGACTAGACTTGATGATAATTTGCATGGCTTAGATATTAAGAGAACTGGTTCAATTCCTAACGAATTGATGTATACTCTAGAATAGTTGCTTATATATCTTGGCTTGACATTAGTGTGTATAGATGGTTTTGTTCCTAAGCATATTTCGGGTTGGGTATGAAAAAGGAGGATAGATATATTTTTGAGTTCTATTCTAGAGTTAAGCCAAGTAGTTATTTTAAGTTTAAGGGATTACAAGTATGAAATTAGGTTTGAATGTTTTTAATAGATGCTTAAGTTTCTAATTTTCGGATTTGATATATATATATATATATATATATATATTTATATCTTTAAAGTTTTTATATGGAAAATATTATTTTGAGGTTGGAAATGAGTTTTATATAGAAAATATGAGTAGTTGGTGCAATTTGGTCTATTTTGGAGTCACAATGCAATTTCCAAAAGTTTAGAGGTCAAATTGCAATTTACATAAATTGAAGGGGTTATTTCGAATGTTTATGTTTTTAGAAGATTAAAAATTGTTGAGTTTTTATGGTGTATTAAATGTTCCCTAACCTTAGTGTGTCTTTATTACATCCATGGACATTTTATGTGCTAAGAGTGGTTTGTAAGTTAGTTTCTAACTTACTTATGATTTAAGTGCTAAGAGTAGTCTGTAAGTTAGCTTCTAACTTAATAAAAGTAGAGCTGGGATGGTTGGGTGGATATATTTGAATGACAAGAATCATTTGATAGTACTTGTGCTAAGGTAAACATAATCCTGAAGTGCTTTTAAAGTTAGTCAAGATGATTTCTCTTTTTAAATTTAGCTTTGGTCTCTGCCAAAGCTTTTCAATAAAAATTTCAATTTGATGCGCTTACAAAAAGTGGGTTTAGCTTTCTTTTTAGGTGTTTAAAGCACTTGTATGAGTAAATTGAGATGGTTGTTCAAATACAGTTTAAGTTAATTGCTTGATGGCTTTTGTTTCAGATTTACATGATTTGTATCGTAGGCATGGCAGAAAATTTATTGGTCTATATCATTTGGATGATTTTATTTTCACATGAATGGTGTTGCAGGAAGAAAAATCAGAAGTTGAGGAATATGACTTGTTAGATCCAACATCATCTGACACAGTGGTTGGCAAAATTTATCTTTCATGTTCACTCGAGGTGTGCAGCATGTAACAAGAATTTTATTGGTTTGTTGATTCTATGCTTAGGCATGTGCATAAAATCAAGCATATAAATTTACTATCATGTTATTCTTCTATTTCTTTCTTCATTATCATGTATTTATTTATCACTTGCATGAGTAAATTGAGATGGTTGTTCAAATACAGTTTAAGTTAATTGCTTGATGCTTTTGTTTCAGATTTACATGATTTGTATTGTAGGTTAGGCAGAAAATTTATTGGTCTATTCATTTGGATGATTTTATTTTCACATGAATGCTTGTTAGTGGTTGGCAAAATTTATCTTTCATGTAAGGTCGAGGTGTGCAGCATGTAACAAGAATTTTATTGGTTTGTTATTCTTTGGGAAAGATTTGTGACATTTCATTGAATTAGATACATATTGAAACCATGTATACGAATTCATCCTATTTCTTATAATGAATTAGTTAATTACATGCAAACGTGTGAAAACAAAATAGAAGGGAAAATGCATGGTAGCTCATAACATGCAAGAAATCAAAGAATTTTTGCAACTACATAAAATTGCTGCTATAATATTTGTTTGTGTGTAACTTATCTTAAGCAAAGTTGTCACTTTGGAGAATTCTTTTGCCTAGCTAGTGAATGTAGAAGGCAATCTACTTGATAACCATGTTCCGGACAGCCATCAATCACCGGGTCATCGCAAATCAACGTTCGATGTGCGAAGTTGCGGATAGACTCCATCCCATTTGTTTTCATATTTGTTGCAATTATGGTACATTTGTAGAGGAGGATGTTTTTGTAGTACTTTAAACCTTGTAAGAGACATTAGCTGCTCCCATTTATAGTATTTAATTGCCTCCCATTAATGCACCATATGCCAGTGTATAGCACTTCTAAAGGGGCTGGCTGATGTATTGGATTATTGAATTTATATATATATACTAGCTTATAGTATGATTACAAGTATTGGATTAAATTAATCTTTGGTGTATCTAATTCATGGATGTATATAGTATTATTATTTGGTAATGCTGTAATTAAATGAGTTGGAAACAGGAAATTAGGTCTATACCAAAAAAAAAAAAAACAATTTTATACCAGGACCGTATCAGGTACAAAAGACCAATTGCGGCGATTTCTAGTTCGCTGTTATTATCTATAGGAAAGACTATTCGCGGCGATTTCCAATCGCCCCAAATAACTTGTTGAAACGTAAATTTTTTTTGCGGCGAATCAATTATCGACGAAAAAAAAATAAACGTTTCAACAAGTTATTTGCGGCGAATATTTTTCGCCGCATAAAAATAAACTATGTCTAATTATACTGCACGGCAGACCCAAAATCGCTGCTGATTCTTTTTTGCAGCGATTTTTTCGCCGCAAAAACTTATTAGCAGCGTTCCAGCTTCACGTTGCAAATAACCAGACAGTATTTGCAGCGATTGTTCTGATATTTGCGACGACTAAAAAGCGCTGCAAATAGTTTTTCGCAGCGATTAACATATGATATGTTTACTTTATTCGCGGCATTAAGAAGGCTATTTGCAGCGAACTTTTTCGCCGCAAATAATAATTTTTCGCGGCGAAATCTATATTTCGCTGAATTAACTTAAAAGTGAGTAAACAATTGCGACGAAGATGCGGCGCGCATAAATCGCTGCAAATAATTATTTGCAGCGATTTTGGGTATTATTTGCGGCGATTTGTTGCGCCGCAAATAATGGATTTTCTTGTAGTGATCCTCGAAATCAACAAGAATCATTTCTTAAATCAACACCATCTTTATCCTTAAAATTGATATGGATCAAATTTTAAATTTACTATTGTAACCTCAAGCTAAAAACAATCATTTCCTCAAATTCAATCCAAATCTACAATCCTCAGAAAATACACGAGCTAAATCATTACCTTCCATCTCCAAAGAAATATTCTCATTAAAAATTCCTATATTAATAATTCAACTCTAATCAACCTCCTTATAATGATCACAGACTAAACAGTCTCTAAAATAAATCAAGCTAGCACACCAAACTCGAGGAATTAAATACTTAAATATCATTACAAATCAATCCTTCAAATCTATAATTCTAAAACCTTAAACCAAAAAGAATCACTTCCTGAAATCCTCAAATTCGATGACCTTAAAGCTAAAACACTCACCTTACAAACCTTGCAAAATTCTAAACCCAAAATAATACCAAAGTGCTTAACTGAGTCGGCAAAAATCTAAAACTTCTAATTTAATTAATCCCTCAAGTGCTTGTTGAACCTACCACCTTAGATCCTATAAACTTATTTCCTAGAAACTATAGGACCTCAAACCTTAGATAACTTCTCATAAGTCTATCCTCGAAATTCGTTGAACTTATGACCTCTTACTCCCTAGACTCAACAATTAATCCTATGGAACTTAAGACCTCAAGTATCCTAGGCGAACTAAAGCTATTCCCACCTTAGCTGCAACTTGAGTTCCTACTCCATAGAGTTCACTTAGACCATGTCGTTCCCTTCGAGTCTCGATATTAAAACATACCAATTGCTAAGAGTTCAGCCTACTACACTAAATGCTCAAGCCTAATAATGACATTCACAGTCGTACCTTCTTCCTGTCATAGCGTAGCCCTTAACCCACTTTTTAACTCAAACCGATTAAAATCTAATTATGAAAAAAAATAATAATAATAAATTAAAACACAACACAATGCCATAAAATAAAATAGAATATCAACCAACCAAGTAAAACAATATACAATAAATTAAAACAATTAAAGTAACATACCTCAAACAACATAAAATCAAAACAAAACAAAATCTCACAAATAAAATAAAATTTCATAAATAAAATAACATGCGATAAATGAATAAAATAATGAAGAAGTACACAATAAATAATTAAAATAAATAAAATAAGCGACCATAAAATAAAACAATTAAAATAAATTAACATTCAACAAAATAGATGAAATCAATAAAAATAACAAATAATAAATTAAAACCATTGAAATAACATACTTCAAACCAAAATAATTTTAAATCACAATTTTAAAACTTTTTGGTACTGCACCTAAGGGACATGTGGCTTTACCCAGAGCCGAACTGCTCTGATACCACCTGTGGCGCCCCCGACTTCCATGTACGGACTAGCACGGAAATCGAGACACCCGGGATGATGACAACGGGTCACGCATCCCAACGACAAGTGTCAGTGTGTGCAACAAATAAACAGTGCACAAAAAAAAATACAGCGGAAGGTAATAAAGTCTACTAGTACCAGAATTTTAATTTATACAGAAATCCAAAATACCAAATAGCTTAAAAACAAAGCCAAGTCCCAGAAAATAAAATTCAAGTCTGAAATAAAAGCTACAACTCGAATGATCCCAGATCACTCCTCCGGCGGAGCTAGATCCTCAGGCTCGGCATCTGCATCATCAACAAAGTCTGCAGTACCATGAAATGGTACCGCAGGTAAATTATAACCTAACCAAGTCCAGAAATATAACCATACCGAAACAATTAACCATGCATGCCCATGATGCAAATGAAATAATGCGACGCACGCTAAAAATCTCTTTAGCTCAAAAATCATTTCCAGTAAAATCATTTCCACCATTTTCCCAGAAAATGGCACACAAAAATCATTATCCATCATTTTCCCAGAAAATGATACACAAAAACAACTCACGCTATTTTCCCAGAAACAGCTCTTTTTCCATTTATCCAATTAACCATATGCACCATGGTCTCCCGTATGGACCATCCGCATGTCCTGGCTATTTTACGAGAGATGCTCAGTTCCGCACCCGGTGCGTTCGTGGTCAGGTCATCCTCTAGCCCCCGCCAGCAGAAGGGCCACGGAGTCGGCACGTCCAACGTCCGATCCCGTTGTCGCCCGGCGACAACCCAGGGGACGTCACTCAGTATCTTACGCTCCCGAGTGACCAGAGGAGCTCCACCGAGATAATGCCCCATCTCAGCTTGGGGTCGTGATACACACGCACCCATAAATCCAATTCTCATGAAAATCCAATTTTCAAAATAATCACATGATCATGCATGCAACACACGAAAAACCCAGTTTTTCAGTTTACAAACATGTCATGCGTGCAACATGAAATGAAACAATATAATCAAATCCAACAATAAATCCAATCTCCCAAAAATCACACAACAATATACTCCGATCAATCCATCCACCCCCGAACTCCTCGGACTCAGTCCGGAACCAACCAGGATACATATATATAAAATATAGCAGTTAATTACAAAAATATAATTAAATCTCAAAAGAGTTGTTTAGGAAATACTTACAGCGCTTTAAAACAATTTTACGAAGGTTCCAAGGCACTGGAAAACACCAAAGCAGCAAATGTCACAATGTAAAAACACTGTAGCTGAAACACAGTGAAATTGGAATTTCACACGGGTTCAAACGAAGACTTGAAAATGGTAGGGTAGGATCTATGGGAGGTGGGGAATCTAATGGTGGTGGTGGTTGGCCGTGAATAGTGGCGGAAAAGGGTGGTTTACGGCCGAAAATCTTGGATCGGGTTTGAGGCTCGTACGACCGGCTCCGGCGACGGATCGGGGCCGAGAATGGGTGGAAAAGCTTGGTATTGGGTCGGTGAAGATGTGGTGAAGAAATGGTGGCCGGATGTGGTCGGACGGCGGCGGAATGGAGAAATGACCACCGCGGGTTCGAGCGGCTCGTGGCGGCGTTAGCCGGCCTGAAAATCTATGGGGGAGGTCGCCGGTGGCTGCGGGTCCGAACGGTGCCGGCGGTGTCGACCACCGCCGGCCGGAGGCGACGCTGGGCAGTGAAGACCGAGACGCACGGTGGGTGAGGAGAGAGAGAGAAGGTCCGGGTCGGGGCTGGGGCACGGGGAGAGAGAAAAGAAAGAAGAAAAAGAAGAAAAGAAAAAGAGAAAAAGAAAAAGAGGAAGAAGAAAAAGGAGATCCAGTCCTTTCAACTTGGGTTTCGAAAGTGATCCAACGAAAACGATTTTAAAACTACTAGATAAATAAAATAATTCAAACTCAATGAAATGCTTAATTAAAACAGTAAAAATAAATAAATCAGTTTAACTCAAAATTAACTACAGTAACATATTAAACTCTGACAAAAACATCCTTTAAAATAAAGAATAATTAAATTGCAGATCACTAATTAAAATAAATCGAACGCAGTGAAATGCTTTAATTAAAAAAATAATAATTTTAAAACACATAAACAACCCAACTTAAATTAAAGACCAATTTAAATTCACCACAATAATTAAAATAAGAAAACCCAATAAAATTATTTTCACAACTTAAAAAAATATTATAAAAAAATATTTAAAAACTCCTAAAATTTTAAAACAAGATAATTAATCATAAAATAAATTAAATAAATCATTCATTAAAATACACTAAAATCCAGGATGTTACATAACTTGTCTATTGTAAGCTTGCGGCTTCATGTTGTCAATAACATTATCTTTTTTACTTTCTCTTTATCTTCTGTGGCCATGGGCTTTTTTGGTCTCCCATTTCTTTTTTTTCTCTCTCTCTCTCTCTCTCTTTTTTTTTTTTTACGGCCGGGCGTAGGGGTTTTGGTGCAGGGAATTATGGGGTCCGCGTTGGGCATCCGGATTGCTGTCATCCAAAGATTTATGGTTCACCTCGCCAACGCCGAACCCATCCTTGATGACCCCATCGACTGACAGCTCACGGCTTATATTGTCCTCGTTTACCTTCATTAGTCAGTTGGTGCCTTTAGAGATATCGTTGATGAGGCCGATGTTTCTCAACTTTTTCTTTGAGCTAATTTCCTTCATTTTTGTTGTCGATCTCTCAAATGCGCTTTATCCTACCTAGTCCTTTAATTCTTCCATTTTGCATTGTCGTGCTTTATTTTGATATGCAATTGAAAAAAATAAAGGTGTCATCATCGTATGTCGGCTCTCGTCTGCTGCCGTTAGCTTGGAGGGGATGGAAATCCCCCTAAGAGTTAAACTGCATCAGGGAGACTATGGTTGCCTCCTCAGGGGGAGAGGCCGGAAAGCATTTTGCTAACCCGCCTCTATGCTCCTCCGAGTAGCACCGTGGCTAAGTTAAATTAAATAATCCAGGCTGCTCTTTGCTGTAATGGGGGTTGGGGTAAGTATTCGAGGGACTGGAAGGTTGGACCCGCTCCCCGTCGTGGGAGGGATAAGGCGGCTTTTGGCTTGACCCATCTCTTAATATAGGAATCATTTACCCTATTTCTGACAGCAAATGAGTTAGTCCTACATATGTGGTACCTAAGAAATCTGGTGTGGCTGTAGTTAAGAATGCAGAAAATGAGTTGATCTCAACTAGAGTTACTATTGGTTGGTGTATGTGCATTGACTACAGAAAACTAAATTCAGTTAAGAGGAAGGATCACTTTCCTCTACCATTTATGGATCAAATGCTTGAACGGGTAGCTGGCCATAAATCTTATTACTTCCTAGATGGTTATTCTGGATATAACCAAATTGAGATTGCTTTTGAAGATCAAGAAAATACTACTTTTAGATGTCCATTTGGTACCTTTGCATATCGAAGGATGCCATTCGAACTTTGTAATGCTCCTGCTACATTTCAAAGATACATGATGAGTATATTCAATGATATGGTAGAGTGTTTTTTTGAAATAGTCATGGATGATTTTTCTATTTTTGGTGATTCATTTGATGAACGTTTGACTCATTTAGAAAAAACTTTTGATTAGATGCAAAGAAAAGAATTTGATTTTAAACTGGGAAAAGTGTCATTTTATGGTCACTCAAGGGACTGTCCTTGGTCATATTGTCTCTTCTCAAGCTATTGAAGTTGACAAGGCCAAGATTGAATTAATTGCTAATTTGCCCATTCCTAAGAGCATAAAGGATGTCAGATTTTTTCTAGATCATGCAGGATTTTATAGGAGGTTCATTAAAGATTCCAACGCAATTTCTAGACCTTTGTGCAAATTATTGTCAAAGAAAAATTCTTTTGTGTGGACTAAGGACTGTGCGATAGCTTTTACAAAGCTAAAAGGTATGTTGATTCTAGCCCTAATTATGCAATCACATGATTGGAATTTACCATTTGAAATTATGTGTGATGCTAGTGATTATGTAGTTGGAGCTGTGTTAGGCCAACGTAGGGACAAAAAGTCTTGTGTTATTTATTATGCAAGTAGAACTTTAAATAGTGTTCAAATAAATTATTCAACAACTAAAAAAGAGCTACTTGCAGTAATTTTTGCACTTGACAAATTTTGTTCGTATTTGATTGGGTCCCAAATTGTCGCTTTTACTAATCATGTAGTTTTGAAATACATTTTAGATAAAAAAAGATGCAAAGCCTAGGTTGCTTAGATGGATCCTTTTGCTGCAAGAATTTGATTTAAAAATTAAAGATAAAATAGGAGTTGAGAATGTTGTCATTGATCATTTGTCTAGACTTGTTTTTATTTTTTATTTATATTTCAGATTCCCAGATGAGCAACTTTTTAGTATATCTAAATTGTCTTGGTATGCTGACATTACTAATTTTCTTGTTACAGGTGAAATTCCTCACAACTGGATTCAACAAGATAAGAAGATTTTTTTTGTAGGGGTACGGAAATTCTTTTGGGATAACCTATATCTATTTAAATATTGCCCAGATCAGATAATTAAAAGATGTGTGCCTGATAGTGAATTTCAAGGTGTCGTATCTTTTTGTTACTCTGGGGCATGTGGTGGCCATTTTTTTGGTAAGATTATAGCTTTTAAAATTTTACGACGTGATTTTTATTGGCATATTCTCTTTAAGAACACCCATAAATTTTGTAAAGCATGTGAACGTTATAAAAAATTGGGAGGAATTACCCGCTGAAATATGATGCTATTAAATCCAATTTTGGATATTGAAATATTTGATTGTTGGGGCATCGATTTCATGGGACACTTCCCAGTCTCTTTTGGCAATCTCTACATTTCGGTAGCTATTGATAATGTGTCCAAATGGATTGAGGCCGTTCCATGTAGAAAAAATGATCATAAAGTTGTCCTGAAATTTTTGAAAAAAAATATTTTGTCTAGGTTTGGAACACCTCGCGCCATTATTAGTGATGGCCTTAAACATTTTTGCAATAAGCATTTTGAGGCCTTAATGCATAAATATGATATTACTCATAAGGTTGCTACACCTTATCACCCACAAACAAGTAGCCAAGTTAAGGTATCCAATTGGGAGATTAAAAAGATATTAGAAAAGACGGTTAACCCAAGTTGCAAATATTGGTCTTTATGACTAACCAATGCACTTTGTACATACCGTACTGCTTTTGAAACCCCAATTGGTATGTCCCCATATAGACTTATTTTTTAAAAGGCTTGTCACTTGCCTATGGAATTGGAACACAAAACTTATTGGGCAATGAAGCAATTTAATTTTGATGTGGACAAAGCTTGCTCTCTTCATAAGTTTCAGCTTAATGAGTTAGAGGAAATTAGGAATAAAGCTTATGAAAACTCTCGTGTTTACAAGGAGAAAATGAAGATTTTTCTTGATAAAAATATTTTTCGAAAGTCCTTTGAGCCTTCCCAAAAAGTTTTGTTGTATAATTCAAGGTTCCATTTGTTTCCTGGCAAGCTTCGATCCCGATAGCTAGTCCCTTTGTTGTAAAAACTGTTTATCTTTATGGGACTATTGAGATAGAAAATCTAGAGAATTGTAATATTTTTAAAGTCAATGGACTGAGATTGAAACTATTTTTGGGTGATTTTACTCCAGAGGTTGAGTCTACTACTTTGGAGGATCGTGCTTATCAGATGATTGAGCTGCATTATTGCATAGTTTATATAGTTAAAATCAATATATTTTTAATTGTTTTACTATTTTATTATTGATTTTAGATGAAAAAAATGATTAAGAGGCATAAATCCAAATTGCAATTTAAATTGATTAATAGCATAATTTATGCTTGATTTTAATACTTGTGATTTAATTTGATATTGTTTCTTCACATGCACAACACACTTTTCTAGTCTAGTTTTATTTTATCTTTATTTAATTATTTAATTATTAATTTTTTAAAATCATTTTTATTTATTCTGCCTGTTTTATTTTATTTAACTTTTTATTTTATTTTATTTTTTATTTTTTTGTTTTTCAGCATAGACTAAACGACATGTCGTTTGGTCGGCAAACCAAAACGACATGCCGTTCAACCTGGGAATTGCAAGCTACCGTCCACTGAACGACATGTTGTTTTTCTGAAAGTGAAAACGACATGTCGTTTATCTCTGGGAATCAAATCGTCCTTCTACAAAACAACGTGTCGTTTTGTCTATGGACAAAAATGACACGTCGTTTACGTCGGCTTCAACCTCTCGCATGCACACCATCACCGAAGCTTCAAGCTTCCATCCATGCCGCAACAGCCACCAACCATGAAACCCAGTAGCATCCTGAAGCACCACCGCCATCCCAGATCACCTCAAGCAACGCTGCTCAACACCATGGCAGCAACTCCTCCCTATGTTGCAACTCACGCATGCACTGCAACTCCTTCGTGAGCCATGCACTGCACCATAGCCGTGCCCAGTCTCCTCCAGCAGCAACAAAGGACGCCGGAGATCAAGCCTCCACCGCCCAGTGAAGCCCAACACGCACGACTTGATTGACCTCCATGGCAGTTCACGTAACCTCCGCCTTCGGCAACCTCCTACACAGCACTGCACCATGCATGCGATGCTCTCCATTCACATGAGACCAGTTGGAGCAATAATACATGTAGTTTTCGTTTGACAGAGAGCTCAGTAGAAATATAAAATAAAACAAGAGGCATGGAAGTGGAGTAACAGATTCTTTCGGTTGGCAAAGCAACACACAGAAGCAGATCCACGTGGAAGAAGCCTTGGTTTCACTGGGTTGGTTGGCATTCGCGTGGCTAGCAGCTGGCCTCAAGAAGCAGAAGGAATACAAAGAAAAGGAAGTGAAGAAATAAAGAAAGAAGTGAGTGGAAGTTTTCGGAAAAAGGCATATTTAATTGAAGCACTTCACGCCGCACAACAGATGAAATAAACAAATGAGACTGAGACTTTTAGCTGGAAGCAAGAGAACAAAGGGAATAAAGAATAGAGCTTTCGGCGTGAATGAGTGGGGGACATGGGCCAGAAGACGCAGAAGAAAAGCTTTTCGGTGGTGGATGAAAACAACTCATTCGGTCTGTAAAGAAACAATTCAAACATGCACTGCAAGTGGACGATTACACAGCATGTGCTTGTTGGCTTTTGAAGCCTATAAAAGGGCTTGAAATGAACAAAGCAGATAATGAGATTTGAGGAGAGAAATAAAACAGTTATAGTTTTTGTAATTAGGAGTAGAGTAGAGTAGAGTAGAAATATTATTTTAAGTGTGATTTTATTTTTTTAGTTTTATTATTTTTATTATTATTTCAGTTTGGAGTTATAAATTACATGTCTACATTTTCGTATTAAGGTTAGAGGTGAAGTCTAATGGTTTAAATATTGTTTTGGATCAACTATAGAGTTTATATTGTGAGTTTGATCAATTGAATGGTGTTATTATTAAAAACTTTGATTATCTATATACTTTTCTTGATTCATTGTGATTTCTGAATACATTGGATGCTTGAAGAATCCATATGGTAATCAATTGGACTTGTGAATGTTTCTACCATAAATTGTTCAAACTTAATCTTTAGTGATCGAAAGAATTTTTGGTGTTATTATTAGAAATTTTGATTATCTATATACTTTTTCTTGATCTATTGTGATTTTCGAATACATTGAATGCTTGAAGAATCCCTATGGTAATCAAATAGACTTTTAAATATTTATATCATCAATTATTCAAACTTAATCTTTGGTGATTAGTTTTCTTGGGCTTAATTGTTAAATCTTCCAGTTAGACGGAATCATTATTCTAGTCTAACTGAGCTAAATTGATTGGAAATAATATTCTAAATTATTAGACGGATTCTCGAAATCTTAGTCATTTTTCATATTGATTTATTTTATTAGTTCAGTAATATTTTGTTACTTTAAAAATCTTCATCTCAATAATCTCTTTTCTTTTTGATTGCACGTTCCTTTTAATAATCTATTTTTATTTTATTCTCTTTATCACATTAGTCAATCCCTGTGGATTCGATCCTGTAAGGTACTTCAACACCTATATACTTGCAGGTAAAACTGCTCTGAATTTTTTATTCATTATTTTGAGTGAAAGTTCAGACTCAACATCAGAAATAAATTTCTAATTCCTCTATTTTTTTTTCTATCATTGTATATACCTTATTTGTTTGTTTTGTTTTTCTTTCCTTTGCTTTTGTGTCTTCTAACTTTGACATAAATCTACTTCTTGTGTGCACTCAATTATCTCAGGTGACTTCTTTCCTCTTTGTTTCACTATGTGTTCTGCAGTGTTGATCATACTTTAATTCATGCCTCTATAGCATACCTCATTGAACATTCATTTGCTTAACATTGAGGACAATGTCACATGTTGGTTTGGGGGTGGGCTTTCTATTGAAAATGTGTTAGTTATGTTCTTTTCTTTTTTCTCAACCAGTCTTTGTTTTGTGTTTTTTTTTTTTTTTTTTTTTTCTGTCATGTTTTTTTAAAGAAAACAATCTAACCTTGAAGTCTAATTCCTGTGTATCAAAGCTAAATTTATGAGGCAGTTGGTAACATAAATCCTAGAGGCCTGATGACTAGTTGGAGAGTGAATGTCAAAATGAGTTAACTTTTCTAATTTTTTCTTAGCAATATGCAAACATGCTTGAATTTTGAATTTTTACTTCACAACTAGATAGCACTTTTGGGGTGAAAGCTTAATTTTGTAGTTGTTGATCTTTTAATTGCTTGGAGGCCTGATGAACCATGACTACCTTGTTTACTTGGTTTGCTGAGAAGAAAAAAAGTGAAGGTTGTATTGTTGGTGGCACTAGAAAGGAACTAGTAAATTAGAGTAGGTACATCGGGGCTACTTATTGTCAATGTCGGAAAAATAAAACGAAAATAAAATAAAACAAAATGCAAAAGAAAAAGCAAAAAGCAAAAAAAAAAAAAAAAAAAAAAAGAAAAGAAAAGAAAAGAAAAAGAAGAGTGAGTTGTTGATGTTAGAAGGAAGGAGGACAAATAGTGCATTATATTGATGTTATGACTTTCCATAAAGACAAGTAGTGTGAAAGCCGTCGGTGTAAAAATATGAGTAAGCTGGAATATCACAAATAAAGCCCATGAGGTATTAAGGTGAATGTCCACATCTCTCGTTATCCTGGACAGATTAGCGGGGTTTTGAATTAGTGTCTAAGGTCAACTGGCCTCTTCTAAGTTATTATTAGTGTTGGCTCTACTTTGAGAACTAAAGCCCCATTTGTGTCAAGTTTAGAAATCACTAAGCACTCAAATTCAATCTGTTTTGCATGTTTCTAATAGAAGATTAGTGATTTGAACTTAAATTGACTACTCTGCAAGTTGGGATTTGGGCTGACATAATCTCAGGAAAAACCTATTGCCTCAGAAATTCTTGCTATATGGTACTTGGAATTATTCTTAAGGTTACTTGGTTGCTGTTTGAACAAAAAGGAAAAATCATTTGCAGCAGTTTTAAATTTTTGGGATGAGTCTTGTGATAGGTGTTATGCTTTAAGCTAATTTCACTGGCATCTTTTAGTGTTGTGTTTTTTGCATTACTTTTGGTTGAAGACTAGCAAAATTCTGGTTCGGGAGGTGTGATAATTGTCTAAAATCTCATTTATATCATTTTTTATTGGGCATTATCGCATCACTTTTGAATGTAAATTCACTTATATGCACAATTATATATCACCATCTTTACCACTGCATAGTATAGAAGTTTTAATAATAAAGTGGTGTGTGTCATGAGATTCAAATGCAAATATTTTTAGAGACATTGATGCAGTTATTTTCTTTTGTAGAAATCCAATGAAAAGTATAATAAAAAAATCCAAAGCAATTAAAGATATTCATAGGCCAAGATTGAAGAAAAAAGCTGACCTAGAGGTCCAGATTTCGGTTGAATAGGCCAGACATAGAAAATCTT